>VYZV01017332.1:178975-249145 GCA_013401275.1 Pandion haliaetus | reverse complement strand
GGGACCCAGCGCATCTTCCAGTAGCTCCTCACAGGAGCCACCCCTGCAGCCCCCTCCCCTGCTACCAAAAAAAACCCTGTGCCACACAAACCCATAACAAGTGGGAATACGGGGGAAATTAGGACTGAACTACTTGTACATCTCCTGCCAGCTGTGTCTTATTTACCAGCACTTAGGAGACAGATGAGACATATTATTTCAACATTGTGCCATGCTCACAATTTAAATCTAGGAATTATCTGAAATCAGATGGGGTTACCCTATAAAAGCTTATTCCAAAAAGCATGGAATGTTTTGTATCCATCAGTACACGTACTTTCCCACCACACACCAATGAGTTGGTGAATTCTGTCTGACTCTGTGTATAGCAAGGAGCTAGGCAATGTGCAAGCACAAGTCCCAGGCAGTCTCATGAGCCGCTGCGTCTTTGCAGGACTCGACATCTAGCAATTTGTGATGTCCGTGGGCAAGAAAACAAGATGAGGAAAACTCTCTGCAGACTAAAGTAAAATAAGACTTTTCCAGATGGGGAAGAGCTTGAAAAGTGTACAGGGTTCTCAAACATATTTTGAAGAAATCCATGCAGTATAATTCAAGAAGGGAACCCAAAGCATTAGCCACAGATGAGGATCTGCAGTTTGGAGAGTCCTTTCCCAGTCAGCAGAAGCACAGGTGGAAAAAAAAATTTCATTTTTATCTGCTCAAAATATCAGATGCCAGCATTAATTTTTGCATCTAGACCTGACACTTGAGGTCGCACAGTCCAGGCAAAGTAATCCCAATTTCCTACCTCTGCATAAATAAAGGTGGCTGCCCTGGCTCGTACTTTACACCTGCTGTCTTACTATCTCTGAAAAGCAACAAGCTCTCTTTCAAGCATATCAGCCCCCCATGACCCACACTCACTAAGGATTTAATTGCTTGCCTTCACAGAATACATCTTTATTAATTTAAGGGCATGATTCACCCCCTCACCACCACTAATGGCACAAACTCAATGCTTAGTAACCTAAGAGCCTGGGAAATGCCCACTGCTTGAGTAGCATCAATTAACCTAGAAAAAAAAGCAATATGGAATTAGTGGCCAGGTTTCTTTTCGGCAGCCAGCTCTGCACTGCTGTTCTATAAGGCTTTCAAAGTGTCACATCTGCACAACCTACCCAGCACTGCAGTGGAGAAAGATGGCATGTCTAAAGGCTCAGTGTTGGAGTGCTGAGCAATGCAAATTACTTTGGGTGAGGCTGTTTTTCAAAAATGTCACTGACAGCCCAGACAAGCACAATGCCTGGGACAAGAACTCGAAACCATCAGCAATGTGGAGAAGGTCAAAAGCAAACAAGTTTATGAATGTTCCTACTATAAAGCTCCTCTTTTATGAGCTTCTAAACAAATGGGCTTGTTTTCCTTTGCCAAGGGAATCATGGAAAAGAACAAACTATTTCAGCTCTTCAGCTGGAAACATCAGCCTCATATCAGCTGTCAGACACTCCAGATGGAGGGGTGGGCCACAGGCATTCGGAAGGACTTCAGAGGCTTTGATTTAGCGGCTTACAGGCACTCTCGGGAGAGAGGGAAATGGGATCAGACCAACACTTATCGGTGCTTTGGGAGTAACCTAAAATGGGCACAGGGCTTCCCACAACACTTAAGGCAGCTTAACAGTGCTGTAAAGCAGCCGAGTTGCATGTGACTAGCACCATCTGCAGATCTGCCTGGGGCTTGGGGCAGGGTTTTCTGCCCAAAGAATGGGAGTCCGAAAACCTGCAGCTCTCCCTTGAGGTTCCTAGTCCCATGAGCTACCCTGCTGGCTCAGGTCCCAGGGTTAAGGATTATTGAGTAGGATCCAGCTGGATCTCCCACCCCAGAGACTCATCAACAGCACACAGCTTCCCTCCATCCCACTTCCGCAGTGGCCCCCATCCCTCCAGACTACAGATCACTGCTTCCATGCAAAGACAGCCTCTCAGGTTTTGCAAGATGAGCCAAAGTGCAACCATGACCCACAGAAGTGCCACCCAATCCCATGTGTGCCACCCAACCTCAAGTATCAGACTCCTGGGAAGCCAGGATGACCAGAAACAGAGCCTCATCCAAGCCCTCCTTGTGGAAAGCAGGTACCTCCATAGGACACCCTTATTCTCAGGGCAGGCACTCATCCAGCAGCAACCTGATGGGAGCTGCCACCCAGCCACTGTAAGGCAGCTGGTGCAAATCGGCATTTTTGATGAGGGCTGATAATTGTATTAACTTTCCACATGTGGCAGACAAGCATATTTACATATTCACTAGCATACAATGTACCATATCGTCCTGGGCTCCTACAGCTCACAGGGTAGGCCTGCTTCCACCCATCTGGCCCCCGATGCCTCACTGAGTACCATAGCATCACCCAGAGTTTTATCTCCAGCAACACAGCAAGGCAGTGATGCTTGTCAGAATGTGACACTTCACAGTTCAACAAATCCATGGGAAACATAGTAACTGGCTCAGGGTCCCTAAAGCAGAAAGCCTAATGTTGGTAGGAAGACAGCATATAGTAACACAGCAGTGCAGAGCCCTGTGCTGGGACACCAGCTTGAGTTTTAATGGTATTGAGAACTGTGTAGGAACAAAAAGCATGTCAAACCAGTATCTGTGGCAGAGCTTACAAACCCGTGAGGGTCCCCCTGTGAATAGCCCCCTCTTTCCTGCCAGCTCTGCATGCCACTTCTTCTCAGGCTGCCAAGGCTGGCCTCAGCACTTCCCTCCCTGCAGGTGCTGAGACCTGGGGCCACCACACTCACTCACCCACACTCATCCGGGAGCAGTTTAGAAAATACAGAGTGGAGGTTTCAAACCTCTGATTTTTCAGCCCTCATAAAGTGTTTCCACTGTGGTGCATGTCCCCAGAGAGAGAGCTGGATCCTTCTGTCAATAAACTCGCTTTTATCAGATACCTTCTGCAGACCCTGTAGAAGCAAGTCAGGGTCTGCAGCCCTGCTGCTTGCAGACAACTGCAGACACCTTCATTCTTTCTGCTAATAAGCATTCAGAAAATGGGAAAGGGCATTTCAGTTCTTTTGTTACAGAGTCCTTAGGAACAATATGTGGCCACTTCCTTAGAGGGATATAAATCAGACTTCAAGAACACGAACACTGGGGATAGGCACAGGGAGAATGGTAAAAGAAATCTGAAAATGTATGAAATAGGAAATTGCAAGAACTCTGCTCTGCTTCCCCCAGATTAGCTGCAGGTCCCCAGGGAGAATAAAGCATGGGGCAGTAACCAGTGACTCCGACTGCTATTTTATTTATGGTCCCTGTAAACCTCTATGCCCATCCCAGGGAAGTGCAGGAGGACATGTACCACCCTCCAAATGAAGGCCAAGCTGTTGAGCTAAGCAGTTCCTTGCAGCATAGGGATTTATGAGCTGTCATCAACAACCACCAAAAGAAACCTAGATTCACAATCCCAAAGTGCTAGACAGTCTGATGGTAGATATGCCAGGCAGATGCTCAAAGCAAACTTCTCCTTGATGGAAGGATAGCAACTCTGGTAAGTCAGTAGCCCCTGAAAAGGAGCATTGAATTTAAGCAATTCCCAGTTAACTCTAAGGTGAATCCTGCAGTCTCTGTCTGATGCTTTTTATTCAATAAGAACATTTTTAAATTACCATCAGGGTAACAACAAAGCCTCCATGCTTGATGTACAGGCGATAATGGGTCTAACTTTGCTGTGTTACAGTTGCAGAAAATACTTGACATAAATGAGCTGCATTGACGCCTGACTCTCAAACAGCCAGAGAAGAAATCCAGCTCCAGTTGCATCCAGACAAACAGCTCCTCTGTCTATGAATCACACAAACGTATTCCACCTCCCAAAATCCAGCGGTTCCCCACTGAGGCTCCGCATGGTTGCTCTCTAAGCACAGCACAGTGCACGTCCAAGGCTATTACCGTAGCTCCAGCATGAAAACATATTCAGAGTTTTGAACATCTCATTTCTCCCCATCTGCTCTGCAAACTGCACTTACAGGCTGAAAGTCAGCCCAGACTCTCATCTGCTCAGCAGCTCCAAGGTGACTTAGACCCCTCTGTCCTTATACTCTGGTGTCACCCCCTGCCCTGCAGCACAGCAGCCCGGCAAGCCCAAGGAGGGAAATGCCAGGGGACCTGGGGAAGAGCTGGACCCTCCAAATTGCACCACCTGAAAGCAACCAACCTCTCTGCCAGCAGAACAAACTACTTGACTGTTGTGGCCCATGAATAAGGGAGCTGAAGAGCTACTTTGACCTACCCTGCCTTTACTGCATGCCTCGACACATGCTGTGTCTGCAGTGGCTGCAGTGTTTGCTGTCCTTTTCATAGAATCATAGAACATAGAATCATAGAATCATTTAGGTTGGAAAAGACCGTTAAGATCATCGAGTCCAACCATCAACCCAATACCACCATGCCCACTAAACCATGCCCTGAAGTGCCTCGTCTGTGCATTTTTTTAACACCTCTAGGGATGGTGACACTACCACTTCCCTGGGCAGCCTGTTCCAATGCCTGACAACCCTTTCAGTAAAGAAATTTATCCTAATATCCAATCTAAACCTCTTGGCACAACTTGAGGCCATTTCCTCCCATCCTATTCAGCAGCAGTGGTCTGGGCAATGCTAGCATGTTCAAAAACAACCTGACGGCAACGAGAACCAAGGCTGGGGGGAAATATATATGTACGTAAGAACAAGGCAGATGTACCTGGTAACTTGGCAACAAAGAATAAAATCAGTGCAAGAGCAAAAGGTGAGGGATAATTTAATATCATGCTGCCCTTTACCAGCTGCCATCTCTTTCACTGCTTTGCTTTCACTGTCCTTGTGATGGATTTACCTCATTTCCTTGACTGAATCATGATACCATCCATCTGCAAACTCCACAGATGGTTTGTTTCAAATCTCAGGTAATATATTTAACAACTGAGCAGGCCATCCCTGGCCCCTGTCTAGCACCAAGACAGATGCTGGAGCATCCTAAAGGCACTGGGCAGGCAGGGCAGCCCCAGCTTGCATCAGAGCCAAGCTGCCATGCAGTGGAGACCTTATTTTGCCTGATTTCTATACTCCCGCTGCAGCCAGAACAGCCTCCAATACAGTTAATTTTCCCTAGGAGGATATTTCTGAGTTACAAATAAGGGTTGTAAGACAGTCCTTGTTCCCTCTGACACCCAGGGCAGTCAGGAGCTTGGCAGGAGGAAAGGAGATCCAACTCAGAAAACATTCATTGCCTCCTTGCTCCTGCGATGATGACACAGCAATGCTGGTCCTCAGCTGCCCTGATACCACCACCAGACAGACCGTAGAATTCACAGGCTTTCACAGCAGTTTCATGCTGCTGGCAATGGGACAGACCCCAGCTCTGTTACAGGTATGTTCAAAGGTAGCTTTGGGCTCAGGAGGATGAGCAGGCATCTGTGAAAGCTGCTTTTTGGGCTGAGCCAGGTGAGCTTTGCCAGCAGGGAGCTGGCTGCATGTCCCAGGGTACAGGAGAGGGCTAAGTACATCCCTCTGCCCTGCAGCACCCCAGCCTGCTGCACCAGGGTGCATGACAGTGGGGAAGAGAATGTCTGTGTCACCTGGCTTAACTGCAGAAGCTGCTTCACTGTAGGACTGCATCTCTCAGCTTTTCTTCAATCATTAAGAACTGGGTCGCTCCCAATTTGACATGGTAGGAAAACAGCCTCAGCTGATTTGACTGAACTCCCACGAATCAGTAAGAAATCAAAGCCTCAGTATGTAGAAGAGCTGCTATTCATTCAGACAGGCTGAGGACCATTTGACCTCTTCTGGGAATCCTGTTCCATTGTTTTACAAGAAAGTCCCTGTTTATCCAAGCTAACTTCCTCTGCAGTCACCACTTCTGCCATCCTGGCTCTGCTCTGAGGGTCTCAGTGATTAGGATAATCTCCTTCATGTCTCGGTCCCACACACTTCTGAATGCTGTTATCTGGTACTAAATAGCTGATGCATCCTACCCCTGAGCTGGCTGCACTTCAGTTTGGTCTAATGTGATTCTTATATTGTCCATGACTTTTCTTTTTCCTCTTTAACATTAATAGCATGCTTTGGAATGAATCACGAAGCCTCATTCTACTCTTCGCTTTCATACTAAATTTAATGTTACTTTCCAAATCACTTCTGAAAGGTGCAAGTCAAACAGAGAAACTAATCTGTGCTGAACTCATCCAATAGCTAGGCTGATGATAGCAGCCAGTACCTCAGTGCTACGTTGCAATCCCTTCTGCAACAGCAGAGATGGCCATTCCTTAGAGACCAGCACCCAAAGACCAGCCTGAGCTCTGGTTGTGCTCATGGGTTGACTCTCCCCTGCATCTCCCAGGGTTTGACTCAGAAGCACAGTGTTAGCAAGAGCGCAGCAGTGCAGGCAGTTCCTGGCCCCAGCCTCCCTTACAGTCCTGCTGCTTCCCCAGTTAGTGTTCATTTCATATTGCACATTTGGTTTGTGTCTTTATTGAATTTCATTGCTGCTGAGGTTCTTGAGCTCGTTTACAGTTTCAGTTCTGGCACCAAAGCACTTGTAAGTCCTGTCCGCTTAGTCCCCCTACAATTACTGCTGGGTTTCAGCGCCAGCCCTAGTCCCTGAAGCATCCCTAGCTGCACTGCACACTCTGCTGAGGATTACTTCCATCATGCCACATCCACCTTATCACCTGCCTTGTAGTTTGCTTATGGGCTTGTGTCAACAGTGTTCCCAAATTCAACCTGTAAGCATGTATTACATCTCCTTCCTCTGATCTACCAGGCCTATTACTCTTAAGAACAGTATTACAGCAGTTTTATGTGATATAACCTTACTAAAGCCTTACTAGACTGGCTGTTCCTTGACCTACCAGTGCTTACATGCAGACCATTCAATTATTTGACCCAGGATCTTTCTGGATAGCATATTTAGGCTGCCTAATCTCTCCTGCACTGTCATGCTCCCGAATCCTGGGAAAAGAGTCTTTCCTCCAGTCCTCTGGCACTTCCCTACTCTGCTATCCTATCTCAAATACCTGGCAAAAAACGGAGACTGTTTCAACCAGTCTCTTATGTGCCCTGGGGCAAATCTCCCAAGGCTGTGCTATGTGAATACCTCTCAGCTGTGCCAGTCCCCCTGCGCTCTCTCTACTGTGACCCACAGCCCAGCCCCTGATGTCAGGCTGAAACTATGTCCTCATAGACTAGGACCAAGCTCCATCCCTTCATGTGTTGGCAGGGTCCTGGCTATGCCCCACCATGGAGAGTCAGCACTGGAGGATGGGGCATGGGCAAAGGCAGGCAGTTGCACAAGCAAGGGCAGCATCGAGTCTGATGGGAGAAGCAATCACTACTCTCTGCCACCGGCAGCCCTCCGGCAGGCCAGCAAAGCTGTTCATAAGGCAGATATCGAACTGTCACGGTTTGGAGACTGGCATTTAAAATGAACCAGAACAGATTTCATGTCATTATAAAATGCCAAGCAATAAACATCAAGGTTCAGGAGCTGCTGTCTCTGTATAGCAGGATGGGGCAGACAGCTAGAGGCTCTCAGTGATCCTAATGCCAGTTGTCCCCACTTGCAAATTGAAACCTAAGTGAGGGGTCATTCTTAGCAGTGGCCGATAATGAAGAGCAGAGGCACCTAGGAGCAGCTTTCTAAACTCTCACAGATACTCCTGATGGGCTCTGTGCCCCCGGTAGGTTTTTATGCAAAGTCTAACAGGTGAATCAATAAAATCTTTGGAGATGCTGCCCAAGTATTTTTTCATTCACATATGTTCATGCAAGCAGAAAAAGGCAGACTTGGTTCCTGTGTGGCTGTATGAACTAGTTAATCTCAGCAGGTGGGTTTCATAAAAACGCTGTATTTCATAACCTGAAAGAACGATAGCTCTAGTAATGAAAAACTGACCTGCGAGCTTCTGTGTAAGAAACAATTCCTGCAAAGGCACTGACAAAAGGGGTTTAAATTTTTCAGTTTGACTTTACACTGAAACCAACTACTGTGTTGACAAAGTCACCTCACCTGCAACTCAGTAGCTAAAGTATGTGAGTGAGCAGTAGTGTCCTGATGGGCCTGATGCACATCTTGAGGCTTGGAGCCCACCAAAGTTTCCTATGATGGGATGGGAGCTGCAGCAGGATAGAGGTGAGGGTTCAGACCCTGCAGGACAAACCAGTCTTCCAGGCCAGCTGTATTCCCTAAAAGCATCTGCTGGGGAAGAAGAAATGCCAGTGCACGGACAGCCTCGTGGCTGGGGGAGGAGAAGGGAGGACAGCCCAACTGGCACAAAGGAGAGGCAGCATTAACTCTAGGGACTCTGCCCATCTACCTCATTGATCTTTGACATGCCATCAGCTCTTGTTTTAAAGCAGACATAAGTCTGCCCAGCAGCCCACATCAATCTCAACAATTCAGCAGGCAATAAGAAAGAGCCTTTTAGGTTTTGCGGCAGAAGAAAATGAACAGTTTTACCGGAAAACAACCACTTATGCTGTGAATGCAATTTCAAAGCCATTTTAAGAAAGCCCTTGCCCACTTCAGCCTACTCAAAGGTCCTTCAGGGTGACGGCAAAGGGACCGGCACTCATTTAGCATTTTCACATCCCAGCAATCGCCCCAGCCGTTGCCATGGTGCAGAGGGCCAAGAGATGCCTCATCCCAGCCCTGCAGAGCTAGCACTGGCCCCATAAGCCATGAATGAACCCACAGGCTACTGCAGAAAGGCAGGAGGAAAGACTCGGATGCAGCAGGGACATCTGTAGCTGTGAGGGGTTCACAGTCCTGACTCCCCTGGGCAAAAGCATCAACTGATTCTGAGAGGTCTGCTGGTACCCCTGATTCATGCCCTACAAGGAGAGGCAGGATTAGATCCAAAATACCCAATGAAATATTTGCAAACTTGAAGGGTTTAGCAAGCCTCTTATCTGCAAAATTGTTCATGGTTTTAAAGACAGAGATTGGCTTTTGCTGCCAGTCAATGCTAAATGGGCAGTAAGTCTCCACAAACTGCTATATGAACACACACACACATGCCAGCGCTAAACAAGTGTTTCTCTCCTAGCTGGGAAAGGATGAGTATCAAGACAACAGGCATTTCTTCGGCATCTTATCCTGCAAGTGAGATACAACAGGAACCTGGTCTTCAAGACTGCTCATACAAAAGAGTTGTTCAGTAAAACATGTTTATGTAAGCAGGAAAGGGCACACTCACTTCCTGAGCAGCACAAACCATTAGCTGATTTCCTGAAGGTTTCGGTCATTTCAAGTATTTCAGATCCTGAAAGGTCAACAGCTTCAGTAATGGGGAAAAGCCCTGGAGCATATGTCTGAGCAGCTTTCTCTGCAGAGTGCACACTTGGATGGCATTTATCTTGAGGCTATCAATATTTACCAAAGAAGGCTATAACATCACCTTGCTCTTGCATTAGTCATGAAGGACACAGACCACAAAAACATGACAGCAAATGGACTTGTACTTAGTGCATGCTCCCAAGCCTGTTGTAAAACCTGTCCAGTTCTCCTTCTCACACAAGGACATTTCATAGCATCACAGGGTTAGAAGGTAATTCAGGTTGGAAGAGACCCCCAGCAGTCTCTACTCCAACCTCCTGCCCAAAGCAGGGTCAAGTCTGAGGTCAGATGTGGTTGCTCAGGGCTCTACCCAATCTGGTCTTGAAAATCTCCATGGACAGAGATGGCACAACCTCTCTGGGCAAGCTCTTCCATTACCTGACTGCCTTCACAGTGAAAGTTTTTTCTTATGTCCAGTTCAAACCTCTTTTTTCAACTCATTTCAGCTGTTGTGTCTCATTGTCCCTTCATGCACTGCTATGAAGAGCTCAGCTCTAAATTCTTGATGACTTCCTTGTAGGCACTAGCAGGCTGTTGCTGGGTTCCTTCTCCAGGCTGAACAAGCCCAGCTTGACCACGCCATTACAGCCATTGCATGGGGCAGCTGTGGCCCACAGCCTGATATCCAGCCATCTGGGGACACTTGTGACATGGGTGTCTGGCTTTTTTAACAGGGGTAACAATTCATGCATGAATTCAGCACAAGCATCCGCATGCCTGGAGTGAGCCAGAAGCAGATCTTCGCGGCTTTGCCCCTGTACAGCATAACCTGCCAACACCATTTCCTTATACAAGGGAAGTAAGTAAAAGAAGCCCAGGAAGGGAATCTCAGAGATGTTTCCCATTTTTACATGTTTCTTTTTTTTTTTTTCCTGCTTCAAGAATAAGTTTGAGATGGGCTTAAAGCAAACTCCCAAAGGCAAATCCTGCTGAATGCCACAGGGATTGAATTCCACCCTTCCCCATTTCTCTGCCTTCTGTCCTTACAATGAGCTGACCAACAACCCCAGATTTCCTGCACCCTAAGTGTAAGGGTTCAGGTATCCAAATCTAGCTCCACATATTTTTTAGTTCCAAAGCAGGTGTCTCATCCCAGCTAGCCTTTTTCTTCACGTCAGACTTTTACCATTTACAGCCTAAACTAAACTAGGTGTTCTCTAACCTCATTTTATTTCACTGCTAATCACATCAGTACCTGCACCCAGGTCCCTGTAGGAGACGGCCTGGAGGGACCACAGAGCTGCTGCCAGCCAACTGAGCTGCAGGACTCATGATTAGAAGTAACAGATCTCCCCACCTGTCTGCTTTAGGAACCACTGTGGAGTCTTCAAGGAATGCAAGTGTCATCTAAAATGCATTCACAGAGGAAAACTGCAGTGGACTTAGCACACTGATTGAAACCAAAGCTGAATGCTCTATAGCAACCACTCTGAGTGCATCCAGCAGAGACTAGCTTCCATAAAAGCAGCTGGCTCTCCAGTCCTTTTAAAATCAGGCCACTTATTTAGGCACCTAGTTATAGAATTGGGAGTTTTTTTCCCGGGCAGTGTTGGCATGGATGTGCACATCTCAGTGATCATTTTATTTTATTTCAATTTTCATTGCAAATTGTTTATGCTTATTCTGAAATAAAATGGCCATCAGGCAGAGCAAGATACTAAGGAAATTACCCAGAACATGATAAACAGCAATAGGAGCAGTTAGCATCCACAGTACCAGCAGCAGAACAGGCACATTCAGGTTATTTATGAAGATGTGGTGCTGTCCAAAGAAGATGCCCAGCTGCCAACACACACTTTTTATCATCATGCCCTTGATATTTACAGCTTTTCTTAGATCTCCACCTCTTGGATTCATGTGGATTGAGAAATTTTTAGATGCTAAAATGCCCCAATTTCCAAATCAGTCTTAGGAGTTAGGGGGGTGATACACACATTTTGGACACATGGCATCAGCTTGAATGAGGAAATGTGTTTTTCAAAATATGCCAGGTATCCCTTTAAGACTGCAATTAGGGCTTGATTTTAAAACCACCTCCAGGCAACCTTCAAATTTTGCAGGCATAATTATGTGCGGATGCAAAGCTAGAGGCTGTTTATGAACAAGACGCTTTTAATGTTTTATTTTCTGGCTGCATGTCCTGTAGTTTTCTGTATCATAGAATCATAGAATATCCTGTTAATATCCTGTTAATGTAGATTTTTTCCCAGCATTAATGGAGACTGCCTTTTGCGAGGCACTGGGTTATTCCCAAGAAGTGCTCTCTGCTACAAAGTAGAATATGTCCAGGAATTAAAAGGCTGTAAACAACTATTTATTCCACCTCCACTGCAGATCTAGAAGGTTCTGTTCAAAATAGAAATTAAACCGTGTCTTAGACACACCCTGCTGCAAACCAGTGTGGTTACTGGCTAACACAGAGGCCCAGAATTTATATCAGCATCAGTCCTGGACAGCCAACTGCAATGGGAAGGCAGGTCTTGCCTGTATTTTCCTGATCTGCTCAGAGTTTTGGATTAAAAGCATAAAGCAGAATTAGATCCTACTAGATTAGGATCTAACTAGGATTACTGAATTAGATCAGAGGTAGGATAGCCAAGGTGAGATACCCTGGGTGCAGTGCTGCCAAGTCAGTCTTCTTTCTCATATGAAATCCAGGCCCATGGATACTGGCACCTAACGTGACTCTGCAACAACACAGCTAGAGTCATGGCAGCAGTGGCTAGGACAAGCTAGGGGTGGGATGGAAAGACCTCATTGCACAAACTCTTGCCAAGTCCATAGAAGCTTCTCTGCAGCAGGTAAAGCCCTGACAAAAAACCTAGCCCAAGCAAGTAGCACAAAGCCTCCCTAGAGATGAGGCATCACTGCAGAAACTTGACCACACGAGTAAGAAATCCAAGTGTGCCCAGTGTTTACCCTCCCTCTGCTCATGTTGCCCAGGATGTATCACTGCCTGCAGACATATTCATTCTCTTACCCACAGTCAGGCGCCATGACACAGCTGGTGTACCCACAGTTCTCTGCACTGCTCACCTCAGCACTCAATCAAAGCTGTGAATGTCAGCAGGACCCTTGCCAGGTTTGAGGGCACGCACAACTTCACTTGTGGAAAACAAGTCAGAGGATGTGTAACACTGAATGCATTCATTTCATGCAGGCCCTTCATTTGGCATATGGGAGAATAGGGACAGACAGATCCATGAACAAATGGCCTAATCCTGACCCTGCCTGTCAGGGAAAAGCATCAACAGTGCTTTCTGTAGGCTGTGGCATCTTGAACTTCCCAGGGAGACCAGGTGCCCCAGTGAAGAGATTCCTATTGCTTAGCTTGGGAAAGACAAATTCACAGCCTGAGACAGTGTATCAGTGAAATGAATTTTTTGCTATAACATAAAGGTTAAACTGCAATAAAGTTGCCAAGGCATCAATTCAATGATAGAGATATATAAAGGCCATCTTTTTGCTGGAGTAATTTGGCCAAACTGCACAGACTTTCCAATTTTTACCAGTAAAACATACAGCCCATGGTGACAGAGCAATGTGGTCTTACAGTACAAAACGAGTGTTGATGGATAGCTATGTGCCCTGGCTACTCGCCAGGCCCTAATTAACCATCTGAGCTACTAGCATGGATGGCTAGGGGCAAAAATATAACTGCCATCATCTCAATATTAAGACTGGTCTAAGTACTTCATTACCAAATCATTACTCTTGGAGACAGCCTCACACAGTAGGAAAATGTTGATTTTATTTAATTGGAACAAAGTTCTATTGGCTGATCCTGGGCATATTACTATAATTGATTTTTTAATATCTATATAAGTATATAACCACTTTATTCTATTGCTTCTCTATACCTTGGAAGTTCAGACCTATGCCCTGATGTCAGCTCGTACTAGGTGTGCTGTGATCTGGAGTGTCATCTCTCCAACCCCAGGGATGCACTGGTCAATGAGCTGATACCACATAGAGGGAGTTAAGCATTTTTTCTCCTGGCACGTGCAAGCTGCATATCTGCACTGATGTGGTCAACATAAGAGCAAGCAGGGACTTGCATGCATTTGCAACACCCACCTTAATGCAGCAGGAGCAGCACTGAGAAGGAGTGAGCAATTCATACCCAGGGATTTGCATGCCAAGGGGAGGAAAGCATAGGAAAAAGTAGCCTGCTCCTTGAACAAGACTGAAGGGAGGTTTGGCTTGCTTATGCTAGAGGTTATGGGGACTTGGCCCCTAAGAAGCACCTGTGCTTAGAGGAGAGGGCCCACATGCATTTCTGATGGGTTTGTGGAGGCTGCAGTGAGATATGCAGCTGATCCTCAGCATCTGCTAAAAGCCCTCTGATTTGTGATTTAACATCAGCTGTTTGCATGATTGAGCTGCAGCTGAGAGATTACTGGCCTTGTCGCTTGTAGGGGTGCGGTAGACCTTAGGGGGAGAAGAAGTAAGAAATGCTGCTGTCCAGATTTCCTTATCTCTGTTGCTTTATGAGTTCTGTGTCCTCTGTAATCAGATTGAGCAAAAAGATATTAACAGTTTTAGGGCCTTGAGCTACCAAAATGACCCTGCCATCCTGAGGCAAGCAGCTCAGGCAAGCTGCAGCCAACTCAGGCCACCATGGTGGTGGATTCCTGCTGGTGGGGGATCTGCAGCTCCTTGACATGCTTGGCCAGGACTGGGCTGACCCGTCCCCGTGCTCAACCCTAATCTCCCTTGACTCTCTCAGCTCAAATCAGAGCAGTGTTGCTCCGAGCCTCTCACCTTGCCATCAGTGGTGACTGCAGCAAAGACCGTGGAGGAGTAAGGGGACCATGCAACATCCCCTACAGCAGAATTCAGATCATAAACAAACATCGGAGTCCTGTAAAAAAAAAGGGGGGGGAGACAAAGTCATTTAAACATATGTCGCTCTGAAAGTGAAACACTGAGCTATAAACACTTTGATGCTGCAGCCTGTGTTGTTCAAGGCCAGCTGCAGAATCTGGAGATGGGGTATTTCTCTATGTCAGATACCAGCCAGGATCTGAGCCAAAGGCAAAGCAAAGCTGTGCATCAACCCAAATGGGTCGGGATTGGTCCTGCTGCAGTAAGAAGAAAGGTATAATGTTTCTTCCTTTCTGAAAGCATTTTGAAAGCTTCCCCCCAACACACACAGCAAGATGGAGTCTCTCTGGTTAACAATCATACAGGAAAAAGTGATTTTCCCTCTCTGGACTTCTGACAACTATGTTGAATATTAGAGCAGTATTGGCAACAGGAAATATTTGACTCTGACTGATTTACAACAAAATCAATTTCCTGACTGAAACCAGACATTTCTCAACCACTAACCCTGAGCTTCATTATGTCTTTTGAAATGTTCCAACTTTTTTTTTTGTCTCCCTGACTCTTAGGAGGTGTCTGGCCCCCAAGGCAATAAACCAGCCCCTGACACTTCTCTATAGCATTGCTCCAGAAGAATAACCCTGACATAGTAGGTCCTCCCTGAAGAAAGGCAGGTCCGAAGCAAAGCAGTCAGGCTCTGTGCTGAGCTGCACTGCTTGGCAAGTTCCTGGGGCAGCCAACGCTAGCTACATCTTGTACCTCATACCTGGTGAGTACAAATCTGAGTCAACAGCCCCAAAAACAGAAATAAGAGAGCAATTAGCAATATCAACTAAGAGGGAATTACTTGAGAGGGAAATGGAGACTGAGGCATGAGAAGTGTTGACATATGCAGCTGGCATGTCAGGCTGGACCTCCCCACCCACGCCAGGACCCAGCAGGACCTACTTGATGGTGTGATCCCAGATCTTGACTGTCCAGTCGGAGCTGCAGGAAATGAAAACTTTCAAGTGGTAGGGATTCCAGCTGACTGAGTCCACAGCCATGTGATGGGCTTCAAACACATCCAGAAACTGGCTTGAATAGCATTTTGAACACTGCAATGGAAAGAACTAGTCAGTAATCAGAGATAGACCTTCTTCTGGAGCTCATATTCCTGCGGAAAGATGCCTCTGAATACTTGTATGGCCTCCCAGGCTCTTCTGGGCTCACTGGGAAGAGTGGGTGGTACCCAGAGGTGCTACAGAAACTAAGTAATTTAGTGCATGCCGTTTCACCCCACTTGCAGGCAACACAGAGGTAGGAATTGAAGTTGTCTGGTTGAATTTACAGCCAGCACCAGGCCCCAGAGCCCATTCTCCACTGCAGGAGCCCCATCACCTTTCTGCCAGCCCAGGCTCCTGCTGTGCCTCTGTAAAAGGCTCTCAGGAAAGGCAGGGGAAAATGGCTCTTGTGCTGCCATACCAAATATCCCTTCCCTGCCATCATCCTGTGACAGCCTGCTCTGAGAGCCTTCCCCATCACACAGCTCTGCAGCTCCTTCTCTTGTGCCACTTGTGACTTCCCAGAGGGGTGTGAGAACCATAAGAGGTTTGCCAGCACTCAGGCATGTCCCCAATAGGCAGGCGGGCCACCCTGTACCCCAGCCAACACCAGCCTGTAAACTGGGCAAACCCAGCACATGCATACCATGGTCAGGCCAGCAGCATCACAGCTGTGGGTGCTAGTGAATGGCAAAATGTAGGATGTGTGCAGGAGCTGGAAAACATTTGGGAGCCTTGGAAAAGTCACTTTGTGTGTGAGCTCATGAAAGGGGTGGAGAAATTACAATCCGCTTGTCTGCATGAGTAGAATACAGGACTCGATCCAGATCCTGTCAGTTCTGTGTACACAGAAAAATGAAGTTATCCTCCCCAAACCTCTTACCTTCTGAGAGGACTGGAGGCTTCCTTCATTAGCAGCAAGGATCTCATCTTGGTTGTGTTCTCAATGCACAAACTGTATCTACACAGCAGGTTGGGGTTGGGTTTAGGATATTCTGTTGGTCTGCCTTGGTACTGTCACTACAAGGACTTTTCAGCACCTTTAATTACTTCCTAATGAATGCAGCAATACATCATCTGCCCAAGCAGCAGAATTGCTGAAGTGTTACATAACTTTAATTCTTGCAAAGCAAAGCTCTAACTAATCATAAGGCTTAACTGTTTATTACACATGATGCTCACTGTCTAGGTACTCAGACCTGTTTTCTTCTGATGCCTTTGTGCACTGTTGCAGATACTGCATTGAGGGTGCTAAACTATTCACACAGCAGCAGCTCCTGCATCCCTGGGAGGCTTGCTGTGGTAGGAAATGGAAACAAGAAAGAGGCTTAAGTCCCACTGAGATTTAGTGACAGTGTCTATAGTTTGCTAATAGTTTGGTGCATACTCTGTCTCTGAGTTATTGTCCTTGTGTGTAATTATGGGACTGAAATCTCCTTTAATGGCATGTTTCATAACTTTACTCCATAATTCCTAATGTTCAGCCACCAGGAGAATTGGTACTTGGCTTGTTTTGAAAGTCACTTTGCTGGGAGCAGACAGAATGGGTCACGAGTAATTAACACAAGAGAGAAGCTGCTTTATCCATCTGTCCTTCCAAGTATGTGGATTGAGGGTCCCTAATACCTGAGGACTTTGAAGAGTGAGATCCTAACCAGATTTGTCTGCATCCAACAGAACTGTAATGCTTAGCACTCTGTTTTTAAAGCCTTGTTGGGGCTGAGCTGTTGATCATTGCAGCTCTCCGGGCACTGGTACAGGAAGCTCATCATGCTCTGGGATGTCCTCATCTACAGCACTGGCTTTGCAGTCTGAAAATCTGGGCCAGAGCTGAGGCCCAGGACCTCCCCCAGGAAAGGGACCCGTGGTTTTCCTATGAAATCAGCAGCAAAAAGGATTCTGTAGGGCAGATGCCCAGCTGTGTCCCTTGTGAGAAACAAACCCTGCATGCCTGCTTTAGCCTTAAGCCATACACTGTGCTCTGGTAGTGCCTGCCAGCCCCACACAATGTTCACCCCAACTTTTGATATCGTCTCTGATGTGTGAGACAGGTCCATGTTCTTCCCAAGATGCACTTTGAAGAAACATCGCAAACTTGAGAAAAAGCTCAGAAAGAAGTATGACTTTAACTAACAAAGGAGTTTCTGAGCTAACTAGAACTCCTGGCAAAGTGTTCCCCTACTACTCACTTTAAAAACCCTACAGTTATTAGACACATGTCAGGAAGAAAACAAAACCACTGGGAAATGTGATGCCTAACTCCTGACAAGACAGCTTTGAAGAGGATGAGTAGATTCAGGGAGCAGGTATTTGTGCAGCCTGTCTGATCTTCTAGAGCACTGCCCCAATTTGCTGAGTGTTCTCCTACTTAAATGGTGGTAGATCTGTGTGAATAGTAAACAGTATTTTTATGATGAGACAGGAAAGCAAGAATGTGTCTATGGCAATACAGGAAACCAGTACGAAGATGACTGGTGGCAGGGTTACAAAACATAGGGAAGGAATACTGAGAGGAAAGAAGAACTCCAAGGACAAAAACCTTATGAATAATCTTCATTAACAGCACTTCAGTTTACACTAGATGTTAGCCTGATACAAAAACTCCTCTGCACCTGTGGTGAATGGATAGTTATCAGTGTCCTTATAATGTAGAGGGTTTCTTTAGTCACTAACAGAAACACCGAGACTCTAAGCAATATAGATATCCAAAAAATAATATTTTTCAAAGGATGTTTTTATCTGGCAACAGAAAGAGTACTGCCCAACACTGGTACTCGGAGGCAGATCAGGACACGCACTGCTCTTCAGAAACCACTGACACAAATATGTCCCATGTTCTTGTGGACAGCTGTCACCAGCAACACCAGAGGGTCTCCCTAGTTTTTGCTCAGTGCCTTCTTGTAGAGACCTGTAACAGAAATGCTAAGATTTGTAGAAAGGCTTACAAATGGAAACGGAGGCATGTGAATGCATCGGGAGAAACAACAGGAAATGGTAAAGGAAAGAATCTGTGTTAATTGATGAATGCAGTCAGTCAAGTGGCAAGATAACCAGACAGAACAAATAGAAGCCCCAAAGATAAAGTGATGAGAAGATGAGGAACAGAACTCAAGTCATAAAATACCCAAGGAAAACAACATTGCCTTAGGCAAAGCAAGACTAGACACTGAGGCAAATGATCTCTCCATTACTAAAGGGTCACTGGAAGTCAGAGCCTGTCCAGAAACCAGTTTGTCATCATCATCATTTAAGGAAAATCCAAGAGAAGTGATAAGGTCTCAACAGCCAGCATCCTTTGTCATCTGTATAACCACAAGAAATCCTGTCCTGACCACACAGTCCTGGTGCTTAGTATGAGAATGAGTATGACTTTTGTTTAAAATTAGAATCACCTTTTCCTTCTCCACAGTCTTGCATTGAGTTTTATTATATTAATTTGTTACACTCTGAAGCAAACTGCATAAGACTGAAAAAAAACCCTCTCTTATAAGAATATGTTCAAATCTCATCATAATTTTTCTATTAAAGCCCTGTTTATTAAGAAGTAATTCTGACCAAAGAGTTGAAGCCACTATAATGTTTCAGTATGATCTCAGAGACCATACTTTTTGATACCAAAGCTGAACAATTCCTAAACAGTAATTAAGATATGCAAAGAGGCAGTTTTGCATTACAGAATCATATTAGTGCAGAAACAGTTTGTCCTCTACATAAAAGGGCAATAGATAGGTCTGTGTGTAATTAAGATAATGATTTCTTAGCTTCAGAAACACTATTAACTAAGCCATTTTAAAAAATTCTTAATTGTTCTGCAGCTAAAGAATTAACATATTATCATGATATTTGTGGGCATGCTTGTTCTCTGAAAAAACGCCTCCCTGAAAATCACTTTTCAATTTATTTAATAAATAATCTAAAATTCGGCCCATGTGGAGAGCAGCCCATGTTTGATCCCTGACTCATATAGCATATAAGGAGCTTGTCCCTCTCACTCAGTGTGCAGTGGGAAGGACAAGGGCAGCACAGAGACTGGAGCAGCTTACTCCTGCTCAGTGCAGCCACAGGACCCAAGAGCTGCTCGAATGGCTGCTGGACTGTCACTGTCCTCTGCATCTGAGCGGAGCAAGGCTCTGGAGGGCAGTCCACAGGTAGCTCCAGTAATGGGTTCAAGCAGTGTTTCAATAAAGGGTGTGATAAAGGTACATGGTAGTCCTTGAAAAATGTCTGCGCAGCAGTTGATCCCCAAACTTTTCAAACTGCTTGTAGCAAACTCTCAGGGCACGCTAAGGGTGCAAGCACTCTTCCCTCTGGTTTTGTGGATGCTATAGAGGCCTGCTTGTGCTAGGCACAAGACTTCTCTTCCCTGTGTTAGCCCATACAATCTGATGGAGGATTGCGTCTTCCTGCTCATGGGAACACCTGAGTTTTATAGGGCAGTGTTGCACAATGTGAGACTGGTCCCACTTTTTGCTAAGGCTCACCAATGCAGGAATGTTTTGTTGCTTACCACTAACCCTGAAATCAGCCTTAGCACCAATAAAAGAGAAGATCCTGTATAGCAGTATTTCTCTGCATTTGTCCACCCAAGAAGTAGTTAAAAAATCTGTGTGGCTTCATGGCTGGGATCACTCCTTATGTTAAAACCCCATCCTAGTTCTAGTTTCACTGAAGATCATCCAAGGCAGGAACACCTACAGCTTTGTTAATGCAAATGCTGCCAAATTCCGTTCCTATTCAGTCCTCCTCCACAAAGGATTTCCTTTGCTATGTAAATCAGCCAGTACACCAGTCTGAACATTTCTCCTGAACAGTAGCTGATGGCCCCCACCTAACACTGACATCCATCACTCACCTGAGCATAGAAGAAATTAAAAAGTGGTTCCTTACTGCCTTTTGATCAGGACTAGATGCAACAGTACCCAAACAATGTGGAGTACAATACCCAGGGTACTAACTCCCATGGGCGACCAGCCAACTCAGAACATCTGCCAATGACTGAACAGATGCTTTGTATCTTGAAAGCATCAACAAAAAGCCATTGCACATACCTCAGTGCCCATCGGGCATCAGCCCAACCCCTGCACTTTTTCCATTTCACTTCTATACCTGTCTTGTCCAATGCAAGTGAGCACTACTTAGAAATCCTCCCTATATACTGCCTGGCAGAGGGAGAAATTTCAATCAGCATCATCCCTCTGGAAGGGATTCATAATTGTTAATGCCTAAATGATTGATATTGATTTCAGAATATGATTTCCTTTGAGTTCTTTTTCTCTGTTTTGTTTCCATTTTGCATTCAGGATGTGAATGGGATGTTCAGCCTACAGCATCCTCTAGGGATGGCTGGATGGTTCGGCTCTGCATGTCAGCCTCCAGCTGATGGCCCCCCCGCCACCACTGAAGGGCTGTGGCTACAATATTAACAAAGCTCCAAAGCCAGCTCAGAGGAATGCTGTGCAAACAAAAGCTACGTGAGTAAGCAGCTACTGGGTTTATTTTCAAGGCTAAATAAAGCAGAGCTCAAAACTTCCTATTTTTAGCTTGATTTCTTAAGAAAACACAATGTCTGTGTCCTGCTATCTGCTTGTCTCTCCTCGCAAACAACTTTTGAACTCACTGGCAATTTCAGCCAAAGCTGGCTACATGTGGGACTTGGCAATATTAGGTCTTACACATTTTATAAAAAGGGATGGCTGTAGACTGCAAACATCTGGGTGGTGCCACCACTCCGGGAAGGACAAGCAAGCTTCGCTGCTGCCCTCACCACATGGCTGGAGCTAGCTGGCCAACAGCTCTCAGCTGGTGCAGGGCACCAAGCTGACAGGCTGCAGGAGGGCACTGAAGGCAAGGTAGCCAGCGCTGTCTGCAGGAATCAAGGGTTATAGCATGGCAGTGGGATCACTGAGCTGGGGGCAGCATGGGGGTCATCAGAGGAAGGAAGGATTAGAGTAGACAGTGAGGAACTGGAGATAAGAGGGCAAGGAGAAAGTGGGACTGGGGAAAGGATCTGGCATGTAATTGTGCAAAAGAAGGTCTGTGGGACACCAATCCATAGGAGACAAGGCTTCATAAGCCTCACTGCTCATGGGATAACAGGTATGAAAAGGAAAAGAGATGAGATTTTTCCTGCCATTTCCCCATAGCCGTGAGGACAGAGGATCAATGCCTTTTAACTTCTGCTCTGATCATAGTTAGAACCTCACTTGCACAGCTACAATCTGCAAAGCATTCTGGGATGCAGTTTGCATGAAAAATGTTTCTGCAAAATAAGGTCTTAATTGGGTCTGTGCAGAGAGCTCCCTGCGACCCTCTGTGGCTCTGTGCTGGTCTCAGGCTCACCACAGGTATCCGAGGGCAGGACCAGACTCTGAAGTTGTACTTTGTTACTGCCTCAGCAAACAGTTAAGATGATGAACCTGAAAGACAAGCACAGGTCAGGGGATGTAAAACAAGGGACAAAGAAACCATTCTTACCTTATAGATCTTTCCCTCTTCAGTACCAACAAGAAACAAATAGTCTATCTTTTTGTGAAAATCAAACGATGTCCCACAGCCTGTGAACAGAAGAAAGGTCTGTCAGACAGAGAATTGGTTCATCTGGCCAGCCCACACTCCCTGCCTATGGTACACACACACTGCCAGCGTTTTCAGAAGTGATTTATTAGCCAGAAGCTCCAAAAGAAATTAGAGCCACCCCTTCTGCAAACACTTTCCAAGCTGTGCCTGTCCCCAAGAACTGCAATTTGAAAAGCCAACACAGAGAAAAGGAAAAGGGAACTGGAAGAACATATTGGCCCGGGATTCACTTTGGTAAGAATTTAAAATGCCTGGTGCAAATGCAAGAGTCATGAGGACCAGGCCTGCCTCCTGTTGGGGAAGGACAGATCTTTTCTGTTTGTCTAGTATGCACAAAAAGATAAATGATTTCCCATGCATAAAAGAGCCCAGAGAGGAAACAGCACACCACACCTCCCTGTGTTCTTTTCATCCTTAGGTTAGAAGCCATTTAGCAGGTTCACTTCAGTAAAGCCAATAGCAAAGGATGTGATTTGGGAAGAATTATTCTGCCAGACACAGAAGGATCCTCTTAACTTCAAAAGCCCTGAATCGAGCAACATTGTGAATTGTGTTTAAAACAGGTGTCAGCCACAACAGGAGGTGACTCCTTGAGATTTTGTGGCTTCTGCTCCCGAGGCAGATGCAACATCATCAAAGAAAGCCAATTTGCATGGTGGTGAAAGAAAAGTTCAGCAGGGTCCTTGAGCAGAAGATGGGATGTCTGCTGACTACCAGAGCAACTTGGGGCTGTTGACCAGCAGGGACACCCACAGCAATCATCAGATGAGAAACAGGAACAAGCAGACTAGACTCAGAAGCACGTGGTTACAGAGAACTTTCTGCAAAGGCAGCTGTCTCAAACATTAACAAAATGTAGCCCTCAAAGGAATTGTTAAAGTCGTTTCAACCCTGTAATAGTGTCTGCATTTTTAACACTGAAATAGATTGTTACATATTCAAGCCAAGACTTTGAAAATCCATTTACGGGTAACACTAAACAAATAATCCCAAAGCCCCTGGGAGTTCTGCAGTGTACTGCTTTAGCTGGTCTCTTGCAACCTATGTGGCAATGCAAATCCTCTCACAAACAAATTGTTCAGCAGTTACCAGCCTAGAAACACAGCAATCCTTAAATGCAGAGTGACTGCCTTCTCCAAATCCAGGCCACAGCTTCACAGACAAAAGCAGGTGCAGTAAGATGATTAGGAGATTCCTTAAGGCTCCCTGTGTAGTGCAGGACCACCACAGCTGACTCATCCCATCCTATCTCAAACACAGGATGGTCAGGATGAGGGGATTCAGCTTAGGACTGCACTGTCTCCACCTTGACTGGAGGGAGACTAACATAGTAGCTCAGAATAGATGCTGTGCTTTTAGAGAGCCAAAACCTGATGAGGCACATCCCACCACTGGCTGGATGAGCTGTGCACTCAGGAAAGGGCAAAGGTTGCTTTTCATCTTGATTTGGCCAGTCCAGATCAATTTCTGGTATGAAGAACAAAACTGACTTAGTTTTCACAAATACAGGTAATGCCTGTGCCTTGTCCGCATTGGGATATGCCAGTAAAAAGGACATTTTTTGAATTAATGTTAATATTTTTCTGCAAGTAAAGGGAAGATGTAACTAGCAAAACGTGACTCAATTAGTGGCCATTGCTCCAGACAGACTTTGCCCTACTACATGATGAAAGCAAGCAGGCGTAACCCTTCTTTAGCTCCTTTCCATCTCAACACTCCACTCCTAATTTAATTCCACAGAATGACTGATTAGACGCTTTGTGTCAGTAATTAATCAGCATGGCAAGGACTTGGGCTCCTACCAAGCGTTTGCAGCTGCAGCCCCTCTGGCCCCTGCATCGTTGTTCCCGCTACTGACAGCTTGATGACATCTGTATGAACCAGCTCATTCTGCAGGCAGAGGAGATTCCACGTGAATAACAGGCTTTACAGCAACTATACAGAGACATTCAGTACTTTGAAATGGCAAATTGTATGGAGGAATTTTAAAAAGCTGTCCAAAAGTTGCTTAATGTTTCATGCTTGCAGTTGGCAACTTGCTAACATGCTGATTTACACAAAACCTCCGGGAAACTGATGCTTTGGTGCGCTGGAACTGAGACCCACTGGTACATCACACAGACACATGCACCTGACCTGGAAAGCTTTGGGTTTCAGGCTCAGTGTTTATGAGTGGAGGATGGCACTGTCAGCTTAAAGCATTGTGTTAAGTGAAATCACCCTGCCTGGTATAAGATGGGTATTGCATATTATCATGGAGCTAACTAAAACCCACACTAATGGATAGTAACTTACCACCTTGCCAGTCTTTGCTTTTTACCATCTTCCTATTATCCCCAGAGCAGCCTCAGTTCCCAATACTCACAACCTCATGGGCTCTGAGATTCAAATAATAACAACATCTAGCAAGCAGCTCCCCCAAGGGAAAAGTGTCCAATGTTGCTGTTATCAGCAGAGCTCTAAAGAGCTCTCATTGCAGGCCACTACCCTGCTGCGCTAGGTGATGTGTGAACATAGGGCAAAAAGGCTGTGTCCCAAAGACTTTACAGTCGAGGTGGGAGACAGAAGACAGATGAAAATAGACACAATGTGGGTGAGTATGAGGAAATGACGAGAGGGCAAAGATCCATTCTTAGATGAGCTTTGGGAATTAAAATACCACTGCAGAATGGAATTGGTTGTGAATATAAGAATACCCTGGGGCTGATAAAAAGAACAAAGAACTAAAGATTAAATTAGTAAGCAGTGTGGGCTGAGGACTGGATGTTTTCATGAATCTGCAGATTTCCCACTGGAGCACTGTGAGAACAAAACATAACTTCTTAGCTCAGTGAATCAAGCTGTAGTTGGAGCTTCTCTAAGCCCAGAGCAGGACTCAGGTGGAAAAAGAGATTCTGCCTGGCAAAGTCAATCCCAGGGAACTGCACGTTAGGGAAGGTGGGAGAAAACCTTGTGAGCATCTGTTCAGTACTGCAATTCGGAGGGGGCAGCATTGTGTAAGACATATTTATCCTATCTTGGGGGTACAAATTTACAGAAGGTTCAAGAAAGGTCAAAACCCATAAAATAATGTACTTCCTTCTCACTAGTTTGCACTGCCGCACACCCATGTGCCCTGGCTTATTGATGGCATTAAGTGTTCTCTTAGAGAGCAGCAAGAAGCAGGACAGATTCCTGCAGCCTGCAGAGTCCTACCTTCTGTTAGTGACTCTTCTTGCAGCATGTGGGTTACATCAAGTCAGATTCAGCAGATAAAGGCAGGAGTGATGGTAAGAAAGAGGCTGTATATGCTGGCATATATATGCAAGAATTGGCAAGAGCAGTGCCCAGAGCGTCCAGGAGCAGAGCATATTCCACGTGCCACTTGTTGCCCATCCAAATTACAGTGCTGGTAGGCTGCTTGGAGTGCAGTCACAGAATCATTTAGGTTGGAAAAGGCCTTTAAGGTCATCGAGTCCAACTGTCAACCATGCCCACTAAACCATGTCCTGAAGTGCACTGTCTACATGCTTTTGGAATACCTTCAGGGATGGTCACTCAACCACTTCCCTGGGCAGCCTGTTCCAATGGCTAAAGTCAGGACATGCTGAGCAGGCACTTGCCCCTGCTCAGGCTCCCAGGTCTGCCTGCTCTCCAGAGAGCATCTGTCCTTTCCACATCATGACTGGTGGCCCCATGAGTCTGGTCTGAAGAGCATCTTTGGAGTTGTGCACACCTGATCACGTTGATATACCTGATGTGTCTAACAGAGGTCAGATGCGTGATCTGGGCAGGCCCAGAGATATGCTAGTCCACTTACTCTGTTCTGGTAGAAGGGCAAACCTCACAAGACCTCGCCTCTAAGGACACACCTTTCTGCAGCCTTTCTCTGAAGACGCCTCCCAGCACCTCCACCTAGCTGAGGCCTCTGTGGACAGCTTCTGTAGCCTCTTGCCTTCACAAAGGATCTTACTTGTGCAGACTTCCCTGATGCGCTGCTTTTATTGTGTACCCAGCTTGACAGTCTGGAAAATGCATCTGTTCCTGGGGCTGTTTGTCCACAGAGCCATTTGCATATTCCTCTGGTAAAAAGACTGTTGACAGTTTGGCCTTCCAGGAATACTGAACAATAATACATTGCTTTTGCCTAACAATTGTAAAGCACTTTGTAAGCACTGTTTCCCTTTAGTTGTCATTAGCCTCAAGTGACAAAGGAGGCCCAGAGCTGTTCCGTAGTCCAGCTCTAGGTCATGTAGGAAGGATGAACTACAACTACAAATCAAACCTGGAATTGCTGAGGATCAGCCTGAGAAGCAGTGCCAGGCTGCATCCCAACTGATTCCTTGGTGTGGCTCTGGCAGCTCTCCTTTTTGATAGACAACGTCCACCCAAGGTGAGAGTAGTGTCATCCAGCTGCAGAAGTCCTGCATCCTTCCTTGCCATTTTACACCTTCACAATGACGCAAAACCAAGGCAAGATGATAGCCTAAGCACACACAGCTCATGTCCTGTCTCATGAAGTTTGTCCAAAGCGATTGTGCCCATTTCTAACAGAGACAACCACTATGGTCAAGGCAGATCAATTGTCCCTAGCTAACATTTGACAACTCTTCTATCCAAACTTTGAGTGTGGCTTCCCAAATATCCAGTTGGAAGTAATAATGAATTTATTCACTTTCTGCTCTCAGCTTTGGATGTGTCAAACAGCTATCAGTATTTGAAGAAGCTTTACTTCTGGATAGTCCTGTCAAAAAGATTAATGAAGCTCTCTTTCATTTATTCCCTATTTGCACTATGGATTTGCAGAATAGAAGGCCTCTGGAGTCTCTTTCAATTTTATTCTAAATAAAACCCAAAGGTAGCTCTTTTTTGGAATTCAAGCAGATCGTCCATTTCTCCTCATTCAGTACAAAACCAGAGATTGTAACAAAATGCCCTTTTCATTCTGTTTCTTGCTTTCGCTGTTGAATCTCCATCCAAAAAACCCAAACCAGACAGCACCTAAAACTTTGCTGTTTTCTACCCCTGCCTGCTAAGTACTTACCAGCTCTGGCAGTTTCAGAGTTAACTTCAAATAAAAAAATTCTCAAAACAGTGCTTTTCACATGGGTGTGGCCAAGTTTATAGCAGAAGTGCAAGGAATAAGGAGAAATGACATCATGCTAAGTGGATGCAGGTCTTAGAATTCACACCAAGGATGCTTAAGTAGGTGTATCTACATGCTCAAGGGACAGAAAAAAAAACAGCTTATGATGTGGGAACACAGTTAAGCACAGATGAATCACAGAAATGTTGCAAAAGACCCTCTACCAGGTGAGTTGCCATTAGAGTCTATCTGCAGACTCTTAGGTTGTCCCACTTGTGGCATTTCTCTGAAGTGAGAGGCGCAACCTGGTGTTTCTTGCCTCCTAAGTGCAGTACACTGACCACACTCTGTTACTGGGACTCAGCTGATAGTTGTAACCTGCCAAGTCACCTCAACTGCATGTGTTTAGCTGTAGGATTGTAGTACCCACTTTAACATAAATCTTCTGGGTATTTCTGTACAGGGGATAAAACAGGACCTGAATGCTACGACAATGTTACCCTGTCCCTGTCTAGGGAGCTCTGAGCTCTCCTTTGGGAGAAGGACTTGGGACACACTTGCAGGAGGGATTTTTGTATCTAAAGCTGCATGCATGAACCTGGAGGAGTTTATAAAAAAGAACTTAACAATCAATGCCATCTGCATGCCCCTACCATGTTCATTAGAAGAGGCTCCCACTCCTGAAGTGTACATGAGACTAATATTTACATATAATCTTAGACATGAATCCCTGCCCATGGCAGCAAGGCTTAAAATTTTCAGAACAGACAAGCCTTGAATAGCTTAGTATAAGAGGTTGAAAAAATGTGCTTCCAAGGATGTAAAGAAATTTCTTTGCTTGCTGGGGAATAATGGGACAGCTACTTCAAACTCATATTTAGGGAATTCAAATATTTTTTAAGTAAAAGATTTTGAAATCTTCAAAATGTAAAATCAAATAGCCAGTAGAAAAAGACATGTTGAGCTTCAGAGACATAAATCTAAGTGTCATTTAGGGACATAAATTCTAAGTTTCTAGCAACATACATACTCCAAAAGAAAAAATTATCAAAGGCAGGACATGCAAATGAGTTAACAGAAGTTGTCTTGGATGTGAGCTGGCAATGCCATGGCAGGGGGAAACTCTCTGCCTGTCTGATTGCATGTTGCCATCCCACTGCAAATGCAAGCTTACCCTGTGCTACTTTGGCCACAAGGGGAGAAACTTGCACCGTCCCTCTCCCGTTCTGAATTGCAATCTGTAGGGGACCATTTTAGGGGTCAAAGTCTTGAAGCTGGGCAAGAAAACAGATTATTCTGCTCTGTCTCTGGGTGACCCTCCTGGGACAAAGAAAGTTTTAGAGCAAGGACCAGTCTTGAATTCCTGCAGCTGCAAAGCAGGAAAACGATCTCTCCTACTTAGGCCCATGGGGTGCTACAGGTGCAGGCAGGATGAAGGATAGGTCTTGAGCAAGGAGTAGGCTGGTTCTGCTCATTTCAGAGTTTAACATGGAGCCCCAGACCTAGCCGTGACTGCATCTGCAATCTTTTGTTGCCACTTCTTTTCAAATAAAACTCTTCATAAATAGAAATAAAACTAATGCATCATTGGACTTTGGAGGCTATTGGTTGTAATTTGGCTGGGAAAAGAAATTGTCACCTACTGTTTACCTTAATTAAAGTCCATGAGACAATCCGCCCATCCGAGGAGACAGAGAAGAAGTTCAAATTGTTGTCCATGTCATCCTTCTGCCACTTGACCTTAAAACAAGAAGACAGTCCCAGTCAGCACAGGGCACTCAGCATTAGCAGGACAGAGTCCCATGGCCTCAGCAGGGTCTTCTGAAATCCTTCCCAAAATGCAGCTTGTTTCCACCCCAGAGGCCTGCTGGTGCATAGCATGTATGAACACCCTTACCTCCACAGGCAGTTTCAGAAGTGGCCTCATCACTCCTGTCACTCACTGTCCTGCAGCAATGCTCCAGAGAGGGCAAAGCCCCACATATGGGGACTCTGCTCCCATGGCCATATGCCCCAGCAGCAACAGGAGCATTGCCATCAAGGATGGGTCTTGCAAGGTGCCTGGGCTATGCTGCGCTCTGCACTATGGCACACCACCATCCCATAGAGCCCTAAGACATCTCCAAACAATACCAGCAGTGCCACAGAAAGGTCCCCAGGACACCTTGAGTACATCACTGGCCCTGCACAAACTAATCCCTTCCCATTTGGCTAATTACTCCAAGTGCAGTGCCAGACAACCTCAAATTAGCTTTCTGTCCCCATGTGGGGTGTGGACAAGCCTTTGCAGGCAACATGTGACATGGATCTTTGGGGCACTTCTGTTTCAGGGAGATGAAAATGTCTCCATTAAAACTGAAATCCTCCCTACACCTTCAGAGCATCTGTCTGCCTGGTAAGGAGATTTGCCTTTTGACTGTGACAGCTCAGCAGGAGAGATTAGAACTCAGATAAATGGCTTACAGTTTAGAAAAGACATTTCAGTTAGACCAAAAGCATTAAGAACGCTCAATTTTCAAATCTGGGAATTCAATCAGACTGAAGGGAAAAGGATGACTTGTCACTGGGCCTGTCAGCACACACTGCTGTGGGCATCTGTCAGTTCAGGACGGGGACAAGCATTTCATCAGGTTCTGCTAAGGTTTTCAAAGGTATATTTGTTCCTGTCCAAGCACTTCAGCAGACACATTTCCTTAAACATCATCCAATAAACATGATAAACGGACATGATTACCTTAGAGCTTACCAAATACTCTATCTATGACCAGCTATTTATCCAGTAGCTATTCCAGAAAACAAGCAGCATTCTCAATACATTAATGACACAGACTGGGTATTCTGATGATACTTCCTTGGGAAAAACAGTGTTAATTCTGCTTTGTAAAATTGTTTATAGTGTGAAGCTCTGTGGAGCATGAAAATTCAGCAAGAAACTCAGCAAAGTGTAATTAATTCTCTAGTGAACAGGTTTCCTACCTAGAACATACTATTCTGAGGAAGGAAAAACAAAATGTAAAAGGAATCCATCTGAGAATACATCAAAATGCCAGTTTCATGTCCGTAAGGTGCAACTGAAGAGTCTCGAGTGACATATACCTTTGAACATCCTTGCACAGGACAAATCATAAGTTTCCAAGTGGAACCACTTCTGCTATCTGGCATTAAAGGAATGGTGTAATTCAATATGGCCCAGAATAAAATGGCTAATGATAAAAAGACAGGTTCAATGGCACATATGGAGAACAGTGATTTCCAAGGCTGGCCATCGTGCACAAAATGTGCTGGGTATATCTATTCCAGGAACATCTCCCTGGGATCATGAGCTACTGCTGACAATGACAGTCACCAGCAGCTGCTTCAGATGAAGGGGTTGGTGTAGTGAGGAGTTTTAATTCAAAGTGAGAAATGCAGAGTTCAGGGGAACTGGTTACAAACACACACCCAACATGTCTCATACTGGGCACAGAAAAAGGGTCATGTTTCAAATCAGAGCTTTTTAAAATGCCACTCTAAAATTGCCTGACAATAAGATGTTTTTATTTGTATGTCCAACACAGGTCTCCTCTAACTCATGTTCTTTCTCTTCAGCCTACTTTCCCAAATATTTGGGAAAAAAAATCACACTTCCCAGCCCACCTCTAAGGCAAACTGATTTCACTTGAGGTAGGGTAAGGTATTTCTCAAGACAGTATCTCCTATGAAAACACTGTGCAAAGGTTTTGCCATTTAAACCTGGGAGGAGAAGTGGCTCAGATATCCTCCACTGGGACAGGACTACACTGCAAGAAAAGGGGCTCTCCAGTATCTGAAACCTGCAGCTTGAACCCAGCAATGCCCTGAGATGCACATGGAAGACAAATGCAGGTGACACATACCTGTACTGCTGCCAGTGTGTCTGAGCCATCCTGAAGCGCAGAGCCACCATCCATGTTGCTTACAAAATGCACATGTTGGGATCAGAGCTGGTTCAGACCCTCTCTGAAGGGAGAGTCCTAACTTGCCCCTATCAGAGTGTAAGTCCAGGCACCCATCAGTGAACTCTGCTCGAGCTGTCCAGGGGCAGCTGCAGCTGAGTACCCAGCTCATGTCTATGCTAACAATGTGTTGCAGGAACCTTGCCTGGAGATGACCAATAATGTAAGCACTATCATGAGCTCATGGGTTTTTTTTTTCCCAAGCCAATTCCTTTCAGCATTCCCCAAGCATAGAGCTTTTCCCCATGGCTTGCCCACTCCAAATAGCCTCTCCCTGATGGGAATCCATTCAAGTTTTCTATTATCGGTACTCAGTTAGGTGTCACAACCACTTCTCTTCATGCGATACACAGACAGGTGGAGTCATCAGCCCCAAAAAGCAAGTAGGCTGATTTGCTTGGGGTACTCTTGCTCCTACGTTGAAAGCAGTCAACAGTATGTGAGCTAGGTACGTATTGTAGACATTTTGAACGCAGTCCCTCAAGGGCTTCAGGATCTGCCCACAGATGACTGTCAGCAGCTCTCAGTGACGTTAGCTTGAATTTCAGAAAACAGAAATTGGCACTTAATACTTCCAATTTTCCTTCAACACCTCTGACACCTTAATAGTGTTTGTGATCTTTTTCTCCTGATCTCTGAATCCCATAAATGCTTATTAGAGTAATTAGACTTCATGATACTGCAATCAAATTGGGCATCTGCTCAGAACTGCCCTTTTCTCTGCTCCCAGAGGCCCATGAACATGGCACAACCTCCTGCCATTAGCAGTATCCATGCTGTGCAGGGTGGGGCGTTTGACAAGTGAAGCAGGCAAATGTGTGCATAGTGGCAAGAAGTTAATTCTTTCCTGAAGCATGTGATAATCAACCCAGGATTTTGTCTACATGAGGCAATTTACAGCAAAAGTTCAGTTATGATACAGTAAGAGTAGAGAACTACATGAGAAAGGAAAGTGTGTGTAAACAGCAGAAAGGAGACAAGTAAACACAGAGCAGCAAGTCATTTGCTGTGCCTGACCATGATAGGACCTGTAATAAAATCAAGGATCCACTGCTATTTTTGCAGTATGGTCTTTAACCTGACTATTTTTGCAGTGCAAAATTAGTGTGTGAAAATCACTGTTGTTAGAAGAGCCTACCACTTTTTTTTTTTTCTTAAAGCCTGTTTATTTATAAAGAAGTTAAGACTATTCAAACTTCTATTTGTTCATAGAAGAGTAAAGATTAAAACCTGCGTGTTCACTACTATGTGCAGCAGGATAGCAGGGCAATAATCCATTCACTCTTAGCAAGGGAATACTATCAACTTTGTCTACAGCAGCTGGTAATGGCTCCTGTCCAGCAGGAGATTAGACCATTTATCCAATCAGATTTGAAAACTCCCATGTTTCTGATGTCATTCCTAGAAAAGAAATAATGCTTGATCAGTTTTCATGGCACGGAGGCTGTTAGTCACTTGCACTGACAAAATACAATTGGTCAAAATCATCCTGGCCATGAGGCTGACTTGAGTGCTTTTCAGGCAGCCACAGGCAGGATCTGCCTGCCTTTCTTGTAAGGTGACACCTGCTACTGCAAACACAGATCCCTCCAGCTGGTCCTTGGTTTGCCGAAGCTCAACTGTGGGGTGCCACATGCAACACATGCACATTGATGGATGAACAATTCCTTCCCTCTCTATTAATTATCCTTCAAGGAGCCCTTTGCCAGCATTGGAGTACCATGGCCCTGCTGACACCTGCCCTAAGTGAAATAAGAGGATTTTGGTCATTCAATGCCTAAAAAGACAAAGTCTGCCACAAGCAGAGAAGAGGAAGAAGAAAGGCATTATCAAATCCTCAGGTGACCCTTACATGAACTGGCCAAGTAAGACACTCAGATGACTCCAGCAAGCAAATAACCCCTTGGGCTGCTGAGGAAAATCCCTGCCAATATGAGCTGGGGACAAATTCTTTCCAGTGCCAACCTGGCAGTCGGTACAGTCCCAAGCAAACCCATCACAGCAATGCAGGGTTTGGAGGGACACGAAAAGAATAGCTATTTTGCTCTGAGGCAGGATCAGACACACCCCTACCATTGGTGACAAGTCACATAGGCTGTTCTCACAAGTCTCCAACAACAGGCACTCAACAACCTCCCTGTAGATATGTCAGTGCTTAATTGGCCTTATACAGGAAATTTCCTTTACCACAAGTCAGGCCCATTACTCCTTACCATATCCCCAGTGGACACAGAGAACAATGGTTTATTCTCCTTTTTATGAGTCTTCAAATGGGCAAGAAAAGGTTGCTGTGTTACTCAGCTCCTTTCTCTTTTTTCCCTACCCAACAAAACCAATTGCTTCAACTGTTGCTTCCAGGTCCTGTTCTGCAAGCCTTCACCATTCCTGTTTTTCCCCTTCAGCCTTTCTCTGCAGCTGCAAACACATGGTACAGAGCCACCCCTAGGCACTACCAGACAGGAGTTACAACCTCCTCTATCTTATATTCCTGCTAATAAATCAGAATGACATTTGTCTTTGTGCAACAGTATTCCATTGCTGACCGTTGGCTATCTGCTATACTCTCCCCTTCTGGCACCCTGCTGCCTAGCCAGTCACTCCCTGTTTCATATCTGTGCATTTAATTTCCCCTTTCTAGACATAGTATTTGCTCTTGTCTTTATTGAATATCATCACATTGATTTTGGGCGTTTCTTCCAATTTATCAAGATCATTTTGAACATAATCATGTCCTGCAAAGTGCCTTGTCCTCCCAAAGTGGCTTCCTTATTCTGTAATCTGAGTTGTTAATGAAAGTATTGATCAAAAGAAGATCAGGACTGATAGCTGGAGGGTCTCACTTGTAACAGCTTCAGAGTCTGACAGCAAGCTCCGTATAAATGCTCTTTGAGCACACTGCCTGAGCCACCTGTGCAGCCTCTTTATGGTGATTTTACCTAATTCATATTTCTCTACTTTGGTTATAAGAATGTCACTGTATGAGCCTGGATGAAAAGCTTTAGTCAAGTCAAGATGGATAGAGTTGATAACCTTGACTGCCCCCCCTTCTTCATGAGGCCCATTTCTCAGAAACAGAAGAAAGAAAAGAAATTATACTGGCTTGACAATTTATTCCGGACAAATCCATGTCGGCTTCTCTGAATCACCTTATTATCTAGACATTTACAAACGGTTTTGCCATTTGTTCCAGTGTTTTTCCAGTCATTCAAAATGGTCTGGCTGGTCAGTAATTCCCTGGGTCCAATCTTACCATTTTCCTCCAGATATGTTTTCACTTCTTCCAGCCATTTGAGACCTTTTCTCCTTTTCATGGCCATGCTTGTCCTACAGGCCAGAGTGCAGCCTGATGCACTGCTGTGCTATCATCCACACTTTGCGAGACCCTTTGGGTGGCTTAGGATGCCTGTAGCCTGGGTGAATCATCCAAACACTGGTTTCTGGGCTCTGGTACCCTGTCCATGCCACTGTCCTTCCTGCATGCAAGGACAGTCCCTTTGAGGAAAGCACCTTCAGAAACCTCTTTTGCCAGACATTGACTGTACAGTATCACTGAAAAGTATTTTGGGATTGATGACAGCAGACTTTATATGTATCATATCCAAGTCTGTCCATGTCACAGGTACGTGAACATGTGTGAGTCCATAGGCAACAGCACAGTGACACTTCCCTTCATCCTTTCTTGTAGGGGGTTTACAAGAAAGCTGGAGAGGGACTGTTTACAAGGGCACGTAGTGATCGGACAGGGGTAATGGCTTTAAACTGAAAGAGGGTAGATTTAGATTAGGTGTAAGGAAGAAGTTCTTCACTGTGAGGGTGGTGAGACACTGGAAGACGTTGCCCAGAGAAGTTGTGGATGCTCCATCCCTGGAAGTGTTCAAGGCCAGGCTGGATGGGGCTTTCAGCAACCTGGTTTAGAGGAAGGTGTCCCTGCCCATGGCAGGGGGGTTGGAACTAGATGACCTTTAAGGTCCCTTCCAACCCAAACCATTCTATGATTCTGTGATCACATTAATAATTCATTCATGCCCCAGAGCACACGCCAACGCTGCCTCTGAGTCAAGGTACTCAATCAGCTTGGACGCTGTAAGTGGACTTGCACATAAACACCAGCCTCTGCTTAAAATACAGGATGGATGTAGCCCAAAAACTCCCTAAAATGCTTGTTAATGATCTGAAATTGCTCTGGGTAGTTCTTTAAGTACTCTAGGCTATGTTTAAGCCAATCTGGCTGATGAGCAAGAACCTTTCTCATCTAAATATTCTTTAACATGCTCTTTCCCTATTCTGACCTGTGCTTTCATCCTCTTGTTACATTAATCATACTAAGCAGCCAGTCTCACACACTTACTGTAAGATGAAATAATACAGCATCAAATATTTCATCCTTCTCCATACCACTCAGTATTAGCTGAAAGCTTGCTTTAGTAAGGAGCCTATATTCTTCATTCCTTTAACTTCTAGTGTACTTCCCAAATATTTTCCCCTTCCCTTTTATGACCCAGGATAACCACAGCTCATTTTGCACCTTCAATTTCTCTGTACTAATTTGTCTTTTTGCTTTTCTCTAATACTCAGCTTTAGACACATGCCCTTGTTTCTGTTCTTCAAGAGTTTCTTTGTAATTCACTGCTGAGCTCTAGATACAGCAGTATGGGCTCCTCTCAGAGAGCTTGCCATTCTGCCCAGCCCAGCAGCTCAGGGAGTTCACCCATCTGGCTCTGCAGCTGAACGGAGCCACAGTCTCTTTCAGGAGCCTAGCCCTGCATCATGGGAGTATAAGAGTTTCCCAGCCCCTCTGGGCTCTCCCAGCCATCCTGTTTTCCCCATATCTTGAGCATATGGGGCAAGCAGGGAGATTTGGACACTTCTCCTTGCACTCACACTGCCTGAAGACTTTTACACACAGTGAGGGAATCAGCCCTCAGCTTGCTCTAGCTGTGCCTGCCCTGGCAGCAAAGCATGGACACAAACCCACTGTCAAAAATCACATTTCCCCAGTGTCTTTATGCACAAGCCTGGGCCAAAGCAAAGCTCCAGCAGAGCTCTGGGGCTCTCTCAAGGTAGAAGAGCTGAACATGTGCCGTGATTTAGCAAGGGCACAAGCTCTCATGAATGCAGTTAGGCTACAACCATTGCAAAATGGCCCAGGTCATCTGATGACAGATGAACATCCAAATCTGGACATGTTACTCCAACAGTGGGCACCTTTGGTGTGTGTAGAGGATACTTTCTCCATTTTGCTGCTGTCCTATATAGAAGAGCTGAAGTGCTGATCTACAATAAATTGCTCCATAGGTTATATCTTCTGGAGCCAAGCTGATTTCCTCTGCGCTCTGGTGTGAATATTCTCCTGGACTCCCCTACAGCAGTCTCTGATTTGAGCTAAGAAGCAGTTCTCATTTCTTCCCTCTGTCACCTCCAAATGTGTTTCTTGTTGGTTCCTGCCAGCAACTTTCAGCAGAATGGCATCTGGAAACACCAAGTCATTACCAGCAGAGAAGAAATCTTTCACATTCTCCTCCTGACAATGACAAATTGCCATTTTCTTGTTTATTCCCCCCCCGTGTCACTTGCCTCTGCTGTTTGCCCAAGGGATCTGCTGAGGTGAAAGTCTCCTAAGACAGTCAGCTTATCCTGAGTCCGCTGACTTTCTGTTTTGCTGGAACAAATAGCTTGTCCCTTCTTACTGCTAAGACAAAGCAGTGCTTCTACAACAGTCTCAAATGCCCTCCATCAAGGACATTGACAGCTATTCTTCATTTGCTGCTTATCATGCAGCCCAGCCTGGCACCATAAGTGGGCCTTGCCACCTCGCTGAGGATCCTCAGCCAGCTACCAGAAGTGAAGCCAAGGCCAGGCCCCTGGGAGAGTACATGCAAAAAGCAAGGCTGCTCTCCTGCAATCAGTCACAAGAGACCCCCAAAATTATTCACTCATTCACCTAGAAAGCACAGGCTACTTCACTCACATGTAGTGTCAGTCTTTATGCAGCAAGGGATGGGCAGAGCAGATTTTAGAGGTGAGAAGGAGGGCAGTGTCTGGAGTCCCCAGTGTTAAGCTGGCCAGCCATACAGGTTGTCCTATGTGGAGGTGGGAATAAGACAGACAGAAAGCTTCCCTTCTCACTATGGTTAGTTGGATAAAGGCAAAGAGTGAGCTAAATCCAGATGACTCACTTTGACTTGAGGCGATAATGAAGATTTTAAAGAGCTGCGGTAACTGAGTGCAGACTGCTTACTCCAAGATTTAGGTCAAAGCAGCCCAGTCAGCCTCTTTGGCTCAGTCTATACTTGGGGAAAAGGAGCTCTTGAGTCCTGATTGCAATTTGGCCATATGATACCACTGTGGAGAGGATTTGGCTGTGCCCTGGCTGTGTGTGGGTCTGGGCTTTCTGCTGAAGCTAAATGCGGGCAGGTAGGCAGGGAGGAGCCATGGTAAGCCCCAGCTGGTCCCTTAGTGAGGGGGACCAGAACCTTGGGATGAGCAGCAGGCCCTTCTTGGAGCCAGGATGGCAGCGTACAGCATAAAGGGCTCCTGCCTCGTGATGCATACTCAGCAAATGAGATTGCTGGTTTGTGTCAGGGCTTTTTACCATTCCTGTTTATTACACTGGGAAGCAAACAGCATTTCTGCTGTGGAATGTCTAGCAAGAATGAAAGATCTCGGAAAAAAAAAAAGAGTTTTGGTGAACATCGTCACAGAAGAAATTAGTCCTTGATTTTGTTCTCAGAAGCCCTGCTGTGACAGCCTAGTGCCTTTCCCCATCCCCATCCCTGAGCTCTAGAAACGGTGCTGGTAAAAGCACAGTGAATGGATTAATCCAGCCACAACTAAAGAGGAGCAGCCACCCCAGAGAGGAATAATCAGGCCTGCTGTACAGGGAGAGCTGGGCTGTCACTGTCAGACTCGAGAGTCTTTGTACATCCAGAAACTTCATGGAGAAAAGCAACCCTCAGTAGCTGGGAGGCACTAGCACCTTTCTGCCACTGCCTGAGACACCTGCATGGGGAAGAAGTTGGAGGCCCTCTTTTGAGGGGAAAGTGACTTTTTGGGCCAGGCGGCCGGTGCCTATGTGGAACCAAAATCAGATATCCCAGAAAGGTTCACCTGAGTCTCTGCCTCTTAGACCCCATTTATTGTTTCCAAAGAGGAAGGCAGGTTCCACAATGAACCACAGGTAAGGCGGAAGTATTAAGGCCTTCCTTCTTTCAGTGCCATATAAAAAGATAAACTGTAACTAGACATCTAACAAAATTAACAGTAAGGAGCACAGGCCATAATGCTGAGATAAGACAGATACATGCTACTCTGCAAGGCCTGATGAAATTCAACCTAGGGTGCTTAAGGGAGCAGCTGAAGCAATCTCTGAATCATCAGCAATGATCTATGAAAACTAGAAGACAGGAGAGGTCCTGGAGGATAGCAATAGGGCAAAAATGCCCCCAGGAAACCCAAACCAAAACCTGTCTTGAAGGATATGTTAAAGGACTGTGGACCAGTCAGCCTAATGCTGAACTTTGAGAGATGGAACAAAGTACTAAGTTATCCACACATATGCACAGGATAGGAAGATAAGGAACAGTAAATATGGGCTTGTCAAGGAAAGATCTTGTCAAACAAAATTTATTTCCTTCCTTGGCAGGGTAATGGGTCTAAACGATTAGAGGGAAGGAGTAGATGTGAATTACCTTTAATTTTGTAAGGCTTTTGGCATACTCCCGGTGATGTTTTCAGATGCAAGCTAAGAAGGTCTAGATGGAATTACTATGAAGTGGATGAGTGATTGAAAATGAATTTTCAAGAGTTATAATCATTGATTTCCTGACCACTTGGGAGAACATCTCTAGATGGTTCCCACAAGGGACTGTCCTGGGTCTAGTTCCATTCAATATTTTCATTAGTAAGTTACACAGTGGATTGCAAAATACACAGAGTATTTGCAGGTGACAGTTTAGAGACAGAGGGTTCTGTAAGGATCAAAGTTTTCTTGACAAACTGGAGACATAGTCTGAAAACAGTAAGGTGAAATGTGATAAAGTGCAGAGGGACACAGGCAGGAAGAAAGCATGTAAACATAGAAACTAGGGAATTTTTGGCTAAGTGACAGTAGTCCAGAAAAAGATCAGAGGCAGGTGCAGGAATCAGCAAAGTGATACTGCTGGAGGAGTGGGGGAATTACAGAAATCCTTTTCACATGCATTAAGAGGTGTGCACCATGTAAGACTTAGGAGATAATGACTCCAGTCTGTCAGTACTGGTGAAGACAGCTAGACTGATTAATGTCATTTTGAAGAAAGCACTTCAGGAATGGTAACACAACATCTGTGATGGCATGATGGGAAGAAGAGAACACTCTCAAAGCCTCTGCCAGTTCTGATTTCTGTGATTCACAAACAGTTCCCCATTTCCAGAAAGGAAGGTTCAGTCTGATTTTAAATTCAGTCTCACCTCTCACGAGTTTACTGCATGTCATGTTCAACCACACTGTGACTGCTTCATTCACTGCAATAGATGAAACTGCTTTGTATAGCAGACAAGTCTTTTAAGTGTGAGTAAAAGCTGATGGAGAGATATAAATAAAAATTACTTTGATTTACATATATATATATATAAACTTAAAAATAAATTCATTGAAAAATGTTCCTATCTTAAAATCTGGGTTTTCTTTTAAATGTAAATATTTCAGCTATGACAGTAATCTGCAGATAAGGGAGCTGCTAAGCGAAGGAGGGTTCTCAGTGTTATTCTGTCCCTTTTAGAAAAATTTATTGATGTTTTACTGTAAAATCATGCAACAAGACATAATGGATCAGCTCAATGTGCTTAGGAAGTAAATTTGCACCCATGACAGAAGCTGTTAAAGGGATAAGGTCTGCAAGGACTAACTCTTCCTAAAGGTGAGCCAGTAATATTTAAATACTTGGCTGTACTGCTTCCATTAGAGAGGAAATGGTTTAGACAGCTGATGAATGTCAAAATGTTCAAAGATCCCAATGCCTTCCAATCAGTTTGGGCTTCCTTCACGTCTCTTACAACTTTAATGAGAAACTCTGACCTAAGATACTCCCTGCCATCCTATCTGAAGCAGAAGTAGGGATTTACTCAGATGTCTCCTGACTGTACCTACCGTCTTTTTGTGTAACACAGCCTTCCCGATAATAAACATGCCCGTTGGGAGGATCAGGGCGGCTGACAGGCTTGCTAACAGTGGGTACTGAAATGAAGGCAGCTGCTTCACCTACAAAGAAGTTAGGCAACATCCAAGGCAGCCAGCTTGGCAGGACCATATCTCACCAAGCGAGGATGCAGGAGGAAGAACTCTTCAGCCTACTGCTATGATAACCAAAAGCATCTCAAAACACCCTGGAACAGAAGACGTGGCACAGCCATGCCTGGGTGCTCCCGGAGCAGCCCTCGACTGCAGGCTGTCAGTCACCTGCGTCATGGGCATGAGGCGGGCTGATGGCTTTATTCATGGGTACCAGCAAATACCAGGCTTATCCAGTGGAAGATTGTTGCTCCTGTTACAGGCAATAGCAGGAACTTCCCCGCCTAAAAAAATCACAAATGCCTTCTCTCTTTCTAGCAGCATATGGCTACTTGCAAGCTTTACTACAAGCATTCCTGGAGTTTTGTCCTCTGAATTCCTTGAAAGTTTCCTGATAGCTGAGGGAAAACAGTTGTGTTCACCAGCAATGAGGACACACTGTAAAATAAACTCCCATGTCATATTTAGCCCCATAAACATTCATTTTCTGAAAATCACTTCTCTCCCACAGCTAGATCAAGTGCCCTGCACCTTGACGGCATCTTCCTGGGACTCACAGCCCCAGGCACCATCTCTTGAGCACCAGTGAACTCACAGGTGCAAGAACAGCAGACAGGAGCAAAGAATCAGGCCCTCTACATCAGCGTATTCACACATCACCCACAATCTGGGGTGCAGAAAAAGGGTAACAAAACCTCTCCTACCAGAGAGCACATTCGGCAATACTGGGAGGGACTCAGCACCAAGCTGAGCAGAGAGCACAGCCATAGGAGCACCACTGATGCAGGGCAAAGGACCAGCCTGGGGCTTGTGCATCACTCATGTTTCAAAGACTTAGATTTATCTGGAGGAAGCAGAGCTTCGTTATAAAAAGCACTGGATAAGGCTGGCCCTCCTTTCAGTTTGTTTTCTTCCTGCTGGGGTTCAGATGCTGTGCTTTGTACAGCGTTTCACCAGGAATCTGCTTGTTTATTTCCCTCACAGCACTTCCCACTGTATTAGGCTGGTATGTTAACAGCCGAGGAGTGAGGAACCAGACATTACACTCTCACCTGTTTGTGCCATCAGTGGCCGTGTTCCCATGTGAGACACAGCATGTAGCTGAGCAATGGGTGCCAGAGGCCAGCAAAGCTCAGGGGTATTTAACCAACTGCAATTCACAGCTCTTGGTTTCAATTCTGACTGTGCTCATCAAGCAAGATTTCCAATTTACAGACAAAATACGAAGTTTCCAGCTCCCTGTGCAGGGAAAACAAACACTCAGGGCAGGCAGGCTCGCATCCAAATCCCCAAGCTGCCTGATGCTCCTAAATCAGAGACAGCATCTGTAATGTGCCTGACAGAAGGTTCCCATCATCACAGGATTGAGCAGGCTTGCAGCAGGGATGGGGAGAGATAGCCCCAGGGCCTGCCAGGTGCTGAGGGTCCCAGATACTGCGCCAAGCTGTGGCAGCGCACCATGGCACCAGGGGTGGAAGAAGGGTGGGAGCCGTGGCCAGCCCCAGCTCCCCACAACTTGCTATATATCTATGCGAACCTGCTTGCACTGTCCCTTCCCAGCTTGCCTCTAGCTCTGCCCTTACTGCTCTCTTATCTCTATTTCATCCTCTTCAGAGAAGCACTCTCTTGTTTCACAGGCTGCATCAGTGCCATTAAGACCCCTCCAGTCCATATACTTTCTGCACCTATTTTGAAGATCCAGCAATCAGCATTCAACATTTCATAGGCCAGCAAAGAAGTACATTTTTTACACTAAGATCTAGCATAGTTTCCTGATTCCTGTTAAATATTTAGTTAACTTTTCTGACTGCTATAAAGCAGCAGAACAGGATTCAAAGATCCAAGCAACCAAATGCATTACAAATTCTCTGCCCTTTTAAACCTCAGGCTAACACCTTCCAGCATCCCAAGGCCTTCAGGGACTCTTAAATTTTTTAAGTGAAGTCTTCTCCACAAACTAGCACTAGTACAACCAATTGGCAAAGAAAATTAATTACACTTTTCTTGCAGACACCAGAAAAGAAATAAACCACCTGAAAACCCACAATAAGATGGTTTGGATCTTAAGTAAAAGGAAGAGGAGGGAGAAGAACAATAAAGCATTAGAGGAGAGTCTATTTAGCAAGCAGCAGTGAGAGCAGAAGGCAGAAAGTAAGTAAGTTCAGCATCTGTATAAAGTACAGAGGGAAAAGCAGCATCAAAGCAGAAGGAGCCTCTTTTCAGACAAATGTCACATGATCTGCTAGGGATGCTTTGCAATAGATGCATGTGGACACTTACCTTGCCTAACCTTAAAGGGGCTCAAGAAGCGTCCAAAAGGTTTTGAACAAGGTACAAACATGCTGCAGAAGATTTTATCCAGCATTTCTGCCAAAGCAGCGTCTTGCACTTTCTGCCACCTCCACCATGCCTAAATGAGTCCAAAGCTTCCGGATGAATTTCTGTATCTCAGCAGGGCCTTTCCAAAAAACAGTGAAACTTGACTCTGTGGGAGACAGGTTTTCCTCCAGCTGGGCTGTGACTCTACAGTGAGCTCTCCCAGTGACTAAGGACAACCAGAAAGCTGCTGATTTTGACCCTGTTTTCTACATCAAGCATATGGCAACCCTTTCCAAGCACAGCCCTTGCTGCCCTCACTCACCTCCAGGAGAGGACAAGGGAGCAAACACGACAGATGTTTGTCAGCCACGAAATGCTGCACCAAGGGGTGCAGTGTCAGGTTCTTGACAGACCAGAACAACTGCTGCTGCAACAGCCTGTTACTGGGTGCGGAGTTCAGTGTAGGGAGCAGGACTGCAGCTAAGGACTGCTCCAACAAGAAAGCCTCTGACAGATTGAGGTCTCCAGACCCCAGATGCACCCTGGCTGGCCCATGGATGCTCTTCCCACTCCTCTGTACTTCTGTGCATGTGCTGAATGACTGAAGTGACCTCTTTGGTGGGGTCACAGTGGCCTCCTTTACTCCTGCGACATCAGAAGTTAATTAGACTTTTTGCCCTGTTTGCACTGGGCAAGGTATGCAAGGCAGGGCAGGTAGCAAGAAAAAAGTAGTAGAAAGCTGGGGCTGGGAAGGAAGGTCTTCTGTGCAGACATTGCACTGACCTAGTATGAGACGTAGTCAGCCTGCATTACTCTAGAGGTTTTATGCTAAGTGATCCTCATCATCAAGTTTCTGCTCTATTATCCCTTCAAGGTACATTCTCCCACTTGCCAGCTCGCATCCTGATGCTCCACCCTATCTTGGATCCAGCCTCCTTGGTTTCAGTTTCTGTTGCTCTCCTTTCTTCTCCAGATTTCTACTTCTCCTCTAGAGTTACCTCCTAACAGTACCCTCACAGAGTTGAATGAATTTTTTTCACTGAACTACCCCCAGCAAACAGCTGTTTTGTGCTCCTTAGCAGTGAAGGCAACAGGAAGGGTGCTGAGCCTGTTCTGAGACAGTTGATCTGTTTTCTGACCTTGATAGCAACCTTCTGTCTTTTTGGGTTTTTTTATTTCCTTTGCATCAAACTATTTGTTTGCCTGAAGCCAAAGGAACAAAATATTATGTGAAGCAGTAACATCTCAGAGGCAATGCAAGCTGCAAAATCTGTCTGACTGCAGATGACAGATTTAGGAGGCTGCCTGTCATCAGAAACAAAACAATGTGCTGGTGTGACAGTGGATTATGAACAAAATGCTTTTCTTCTCCTAAGTGCAGTGAATACAATCAGTTTCCTGGAAAGGCGGGTTTTTTGTGGAGCTGTGCCCAGCAGCTTTGAGTAGGGTGGAGAACAGCAGGTCATGCTGAATCTAAACAGATTCTGTAACTGAACTCATTTACTTCCATCAGAAAAACAAGACCGCAGTGAGTCTGGGGTGGCTTCATGAATTGCTAAGATTCAGTGTAGACTTATTTAAGGACTTAGATTAGAACGCAGAAAGTAGAGATGGAGAAGGGACCACATGATTACGGGGCAAACTCCAGCAAGCAGGTCTCAGGTCTGTTTTGTCTGGTTTACACTTGAGATGAGACTTCCACAAGTTCTACTTGGAAACTATTCTGCAGGCTGACACTCAATCTAGTTTCCTTTGGCAGTCTGCAGACTATTACCATCCTGCCGTGTCCTTTTTGTCCTAACCAGGAGCGTCACATTTAACCTGAATCACATTTGCTGAAGAATTAGAAAGCAGTGGCCAGCTCTTTCTCCTCCCATGCATGAATATAAGGCAGAAAGTAATTCTTTCAGGATGCCCTCTAAAGCTCCATGGTATCAGCTCCTCAGGGAGGCCAGATCAGCTTCAGTAAATTAACAATGAACCAAGTTGCTTTTCTAACCAGTGATCTCTCCATAGCAATTCCAAACCACTCTGTGCATATGGGGAAGCCTGTCACAGCTGAGATTTGCTCTAAGCATAGCCATATATTCCCTTTGCAGATCTTAGGGTCAACACTCTGCAGAGGGAATTTAGTCAGTAATTCTGATGGTGAGCAAGTGAAAACAAAAAATATTTCCATCCCTCTGCAGCAGTATTGGCTCTGTACTACTCCCAGCAGCAAGCAGAAATAATGTCCTTTTGGTCTGATGTGAAAGTGAACGAGAAGCACACAGTGGAAACATCTGTTGAATAAGATGTGTTTTAGGAGGGAGACTGAACAGCAGAAATAAACATTGACACCGCAGATAGTTTCAGTTATCAATCCCTGTTTCTGAACTCCTCCAGCTTGCAAATGCTTCAAACCTAAATATTTCATATATCCCACTGATGAAGGTAAGAAAAAAAAAGCACTCTTCTCAGCTGTAAATAAACTTTAATCATTATCTTTTTTAAAAAGAAGGGAAAAAGAACAAAGCTGGCAAAGGGAGAGGCTCTATACTGAGAGCCCCTTCCCAGCAGGGTGTCAGTTCTCCCTAGAAGAGACTGCTCTTGTGGGCTCTGGGTGCCAAAGTCTAGTCAAGTTGTCCCACTTTGGCCACCGTCACTAACATCCAGAGCCAAGCCCTGGGATTGAGCCATTGGCTCAAAGAGATACCCTGTCCAGGGACTTGCTTTCTAGGAGTACTCAGTGCTGGAGGTGACATGAGTGTCAGGATTTTGCTGATTATTTGGAACGTTATTTTGATTAAAGTGGGGTTTAGCTTAACCCCACATAGGCTTCTGCCTGGCAGAACATGACAGGTTTGACACAGGTTCCCCCGAGCTGACTCCTTTTAAGCTGGTGTTCAAAGCCAAAGGCAGAGGCCTGAAGTCACTGACCTGGGTGACCATTTCTGGTTCTATGTTCCTGTAAGACCTAAGGTTTCGCTGGTGTATTAGCCACATTGCACTGCATGCATATACATTCACATCTATGTATGTGTTTATTCCTTTCTGGCTTTGGAACTTAATCTGTAGCAAGGACTTAGAAATGTGTGATTTAAAACAAGCCAGAATTTTCCATTATTTACAATGGAGTAGCACTTAATACGTGGAAGACAATTGCCAGATCTATAAGAAGCCATTGCTATGCTCTTTAAAAATACGGGGAGCAGTATCAGGCAAACTCATTCTTAGGTAACAGAATTAGAAAATTTGTATTATTCTATTTTGCTTTTAATAATGGGCTATGTTACATCAGCTTTGTTTTATGCAAATTTACAGAGATATTATTAAATCACTGAAGATGAAATGGCACAAGAAAAGAGTTGTCAGCCTGCTTTACTCACTTCCCATTTTGCTTCCATTGTGAAAGGTCTGTATTGTTTCAAAAGGAAGGAGCCAGGCAGCCCAGAGAACAAAGGCTCCTAATTTTCGAGAGAACTTTGTTACTTTTCTCATTGGTCTTCAAAGTCATGGGCTTGCAGTCTCTATACAAGTGAGGACTACACTGGGTGGTCTAGACAAAGACCAGGCTTCAGATTAGTTGGGACTTTGGTGGGGGAGAATAGAGCATCTTTGAACTAAATATGAAAAACAAGGCATAACTTTCTAGAATCATTTAATGCTGAATGAGGAATAACAATCCAATGTCTCAACCTAACAGTCCTTCATGCCACTTTTCCTCCCATCAAATGGAGAGAAAACCTTTTCTATACCTTTTGGCTGATATTGACAAATGCCTACAGTTCAGATATCTCCAACAGAGGTAAAAGTTCTTCTGATTGCTCTGCAATTACCTTATTAGTAGCCTTGCTCTCTAGTTTTGTACCAAGTCAAAACCTGTAAAGTTTACTAAAAATATGGGTACTTCACTGCAGAAGAAAACTCATAAAATAATGATTCTCAGCACTCAACCTTTGGAAACAAAACAAACAAGCAGGAACTAGAGGCTACTCACACCTACATCTAGCCATATCCATGGCTCCTTTTCAGAGCTATCTTCCTAGAGTGCCTAATGATTTTTTTCACCTCTGAGCCACATTGCTGTCAAGCGGTACACATAAACCTACCTCTAAAAACCCAGTAGAGATTGCTTCTACTGCTGAACGTACCTGCTTCTGTTCTGTAGGGATAAGGCCACTAATAACACCCCTTAAGCGTACTCTGTCCTTTCCAATATCATCTGGGGCACAAATGATCTGGGATTCTGGCATCTATAGCATGCAGTAACAACTGTTGACCTCTCGTAGCATGCCACAGAAAAGCTGCACACAGGATTTATTATTTTGTCAGGCTTTTTTACTGCTGTGAGAGACTGCAGGAGTTAATGTCTCAAACATTGTAGTGGGGTAAGTTCTGCTTGACAACTAACTGCGTAACAACGAACTCTGCCTAGCAAGGAACCATAGGTGAAAAGAAGCCCATCAGCGCCCATCAGCAAAAGGAGGGGGAGGGTGTGCTGGAGGGTGCACAGCTCCCTGTTCTGTTGTGCTGTTCTGATGTGCTGAACAAGGCAGCTCACCATGTTTGGCAACAGGAAAGGGGAAGCTACTCCCCAAACAATCCCCAAGCCCATGGCCCAAAGGCTACCTAATTAGCCTAATGAGTTCAAGTGCCCACCCTCAGGAGGGGCAAGGATGATAAAAGGACACAAACTGAAGCCCCATGTGTGCAAGCCCACCAGAACCGGACCCCTCAGCTGACTGCATCCCTCAGCTGACTGAACCAACACTGGACCCAGGACCGGTGAAACCTTTCTCTTCTCTGTCTCTCTCTTTCTTTCCCTTTTCCTTTTCCGTAATCCCTACACCTCATCCCTTTAGACATAAACCGTTGACCAAGTCTGGGACTAGCAGTGGATTCCACCACCCCTAGGCTCCTCGCTGAGAAGGAGTCTAGAAAGCAAATGGGTCCCCTCTGAACCTTGTGACTCAATAGGAGGGTTCCCCTTGTTGTCTTCCCTGAACTGGTTCCCAAATAAGCAAGGCCTGTAGTACATGTTTGGTGATGTATGGTTAGCACGTTACATAGTTTACATAGTCTCATGCCAATTCTTGCTGTGAGCAAATAAAAATTGAGTTTTGTGAGTTAAAGAATCCCTGGTGTCGTTTCACCTTATTCCTGACCTGGGAATCAGCAAACCTGAGTCATCATCACCTGAAATTGGGACATGACAACTGGAAGCCTAAATGGCAATGGGAGGAGCTTGGAGTTCTCTGTGTGTGTGTGTGTGTGTGCGTGCCTGACACATTGTATTATGATAACAACCATGTCTGGGGTACCATGTTAACCTCTAAGAGCAGCTAAAAATATTTCTAGAGGAAAAGCTTTGGACAGACAAGCAGCAAATACAAAATTTAGGTCTTCTCTGAAATGTTATATTTGCATAACCTCTCTGTTCATACCAAGCAACAGTCTTGCTCTTGGCATATTCCATATTCATCTGCAGTCTCATCAGGATCCCTTGATTGCTTGGACTTCTATTGAAAGATGCAATAACAAGGAGCCATGGCTGGGGGAAAATCCATGCATGGCATGTGCTAAAGCACAAGGAACATTGACAGTGTGCCTAGAGGTATGACAGCATTAGGCAGCCCAAATGCGGTGACAGCAATAGTTAACGGAAGCAATACCTGTAGCCCAGGCTAGCAAACTAAATACACACCCTGCACCTCAACAGGCTCATACAGACCATGCTGAAATATGTGCTGCCACAATTCTACTCTATAAATGAGATCAGAAGTGCATATATCTTCCAGTGCTCCAATCTTAACTCAGGTTATGCTGTAGACATAACTGTAAAGTTAGCTGGATGTAGCAACATATTCACCCCAGTCCTTCACAGTGTCATCCATCTGGTGACTCTTTGTGACAGATGCAAGAGTGGCATTACTTTAAGAGCATTACCTGCACATCAGAATTCTAAATTCTCTAGAATACTTGAAGGTCAAGTACAAGGTAGTGTGTCTTGAATCCAAGTGGCAGCCAATTCCACAGGCAGCTGCCCCTGGGTTTATTGTGCCCAACAGAGCTCTCCTTTAGGGCTAATATATGCATTTTACACATGCTCATCACTTGCTGCCCTGTGATTTTGTATTTCAAACATAAATAGCATTGCATGCTGGTATATACAAAGATCAGTTCCTCCCCAAACAGAAGTCATTTATAATAATGAAAACTAAGGAGAAATAATTGTTTATAGCAAGCTTTGGCTCACATGTTTACTTTCTGTTGAGGACCAACGACTCATACAATTGCTTTGCCTTTCTGCATATTTCAAAATTAGCTTGAAATACAACTTAATAATCAATCCCTAATGCATGTATTAAACCAACACCTTTCCCGACACAGCACTTTTTCTGCTGTGTCCAAACTCAGCCCAATTAAAAGCCCAGTCAGAGGAAAGGAAAAGCACCCTTACCTGCCACACTGGCTCTGTGTGCTTTCCTGACTTAGCACTACTCTTGTAACTGGGCTGAGAGGTTGCCTTTTTCAGGTTGTAGATGGCCACGTTGCCGTCATAGAAGCCCACTGCCACAAGGTAGGGGTGGTCATAATGGAAGTCCAGGCACATGATGCCACTCTCACTGCTGAAGACATACTCTGGGAAGGAAGGGTTCTTCATAGTGTAGAGCAGGAGCATGCCCTGGCCTTGTTTCATGAAGTCATCTAAATAAGGAGGAACTTTGCTGTTAAATCCATTTCCAGGATACTCTACCATTAAGACATACAGTCTGACAGTACTCACCTATGCCTAAAACCCACCTGAATGCAAAGTCATGTGGGAAGGACATCAGTCACAGGACCAAATGGTCATGTTGGTGTGCCTACATCTGAACATCCTTTCCTCCATTGATATGTCATCCCCAGAACATGAGGACAATGTGCTTATGCAGAAAAACTACTGTTTTAGCATTTTTTTTCTAGGAGAGAGACTTGAGAAGCCTTGGAGAAAAAGTGCGGATGGAAAAGGAATTCTATGGACATTTCTTTCTTTGGGCTAGGATTTCACTAACATTGTAGACATGCAGGCTGAACCAAGGAGAGTGGCATTTCAATTTCTGTATCGGCAATATTTGATATTAACAGCGACCACTGTTTCTTCAAAGAAAGGCATTTCATTGAATTGTCTGTAAAGCATCATATCCACTGCCATTACACCTAATTGTACAATGTACAAGTAACTACAGCTTTATTTTCTGCTTATGTCCAACGTCTCCTCCTTGCTTGGCACAGAAACTTTTTTTGCCAAGACTTTCCATTTCCTTTTCTCTTTCCTTTCACCTTTCCTTTGCACTGCCTGAAATTAGCTCTCCCTATTCTCAATAGGACCATCTTTCTTTAGTGTTTTTTTTTAATCATGTCCTGACTGTCTCTGCAATTCTCAGGTTTTTTTGCTCATCTAAAAAACAATTTCCAAATTCTTTTAAAGGGGAAGAAAAGCTGATGATGTAGATAAGCTCTCCAGAAGCACAGAAGGAGCTTTCCTAATCCATGAAAACAGTGCTTTCTCTGAGAGTATCCTAGCCATCTCTCCAAGTGCTTTTTCTTACTGTCAAATGCCCTGAGGCACACAGTATATGGGAAAAAAAATTACTGCTTTCTGTGCTTCAAGTTCCCACTGTAGGTCCTATTTCCAGAACAGTCATCTCCTTTTAAAAGTGCTTCCTACCTTTCTTAACATTTTGACCAGCTTGCAGGATAAGGACTTGGTAAATGTGTACCCCAGTGATAACACTAACTTCAGAGAACTCTCCTTGGCAGCAGGCTGATCCCAAATCAGCATGCAGGTACAGACATTGCTTACCTCAAATTTATCAGGGCCACATAAAGGACATTCAAAGAACCAGTAAAGAAACTCACACATCAACAAAAATATTACTGCTGCTTTGTATTTGGACTGTGGAAATATTCTGTTTTCACAAGTCTCTCTGTACATTGGGGCCAGGCCAGGGAAATAGCTTCCTTATTTTGCAGAAAGGTGAGATTCCAACACTGGCATTACTTTAAATACATCTGAACCCAAATAATACTTGTCACATATTTTTTTAGAAGAGAGGGAAGCTTATTCCTAGAATTCTAGCTGAAAAGGAATTGAACTTTCTTTCTCCATCAGAGATTTGCCCTGTCCTTTGAATTCACAGAATCATCTTTGTTCTTAAAATGTCATTGAACTGGTATTAAGTTGAGGTTCAGCCACGATAAGGATGAATCCCTCCTCTCCTCAGGAGCAAAAACACTTGGGAAGGCTGTGGAAAAAGAGCATAGCAATGGCTTCTTATAGATCTGGCAATTGTCTTCCACGTATTAAGTGCTACTCCATTGTAAATAATGGAAAATTCTGGCTTGTTTTAAATCACACATTTCTAAGTCCTTGCTACAGATTAAGTTCCAAAGCCAGAAAGGAATAAACACATACATAGATGTGAATGTATATGCATGCAGTGCAATGTGGCTAATACACCAGCGAAACCTTAGGTCTTACAGGAACATAGAACCAGAAATGGTCACCCAGGTCAGTGACTTCAGGCCTCTGCCTTTGGCTTTGAACACCAGCTTAAAAGGAGCGACTCACAGCTGAACGGACTATGAAGTCAAATCAGTTAGACAGGTTTTGAATTCAACCTGTTTCATGCTCTTATTTCTCCCAGATTGTGCTGACCAGCCAGGTGTATTTCCAAAAATTGTGTGGTTCACATTCATTTTCTATCTGTTGGCACTGTGCTGAGGGGCCTCAGACAGCTGTTGCCCATTCTCCCTGCACAGACAGCAGAGGAGACACCCCTTCAAAGGGCGATTCAGCCACCAAAGATCTGAAGTGGGTTTTGGAGGTGCTCCTCTCTCTGCTGATCTGGCAGTATCATAGTCCAGCCACACTCCTCAATTAGACATGATGGAGCAGGCCTTTATTGGGTAAAATAACTCAGCAGCTTCAGCAAGTCCACCTGGAGATTAGCCTGGCAGAGGAAAAGCAAAGTCTTGGGAAGAAGCTCTGGCAGAGTGAAACACAGGGTTCAGTTGGCAGATTAAGACACCCAAATGCACGTCTATGTGTGGCTGGCTGGCTGTGCACTCAGAGTCTAAGCTGCTGCTACTATCAGTAGAAATCAATCAATCCGGTTCACTGAGTGTAGAAAACTCACTTTAAATAAGATCCTTATATTAGGTCTGCTGATTTACTCTCTGGGCTCCACTGACTGTAGTGGCCAGCCCTTTACTGACTGTTCATCTTGATCCAAGAGCTGAATCCTACACATTGTCTCCTTTATGTTACAAAATACCACAGATGTGGGTTAAATCACAATGTGTGAATACCGCACGTAAGTCTGGATAATATGATTGCTAAAGTACAGCCTATTTCTGGTGAAAGGCAAAGTGATGAGAATAATCCACAATTAACACTGAAGCATGGCACATAAATCCCAGTAAAACAATAACCTTCTGAGAGTAGGCATATAAATCCATCCCAGTGAAGGGTGAATTCTAACCCAGAGTACTAAACTGTGACATACCAACATGTTCTTTAATAAAGGAAAAGAAAGATCTTATTTCATTAGCGATATTCAATGATCCAGAATGGCAGGGACAGCATCTACCCAGCTTTGAAGAATAGTCTTTTCAAAAGAAAGGTTTGTGTTTTTCAGTAAAAACTAGCAGAGCACTGCAGTGTGCCCCAAATCCCGTGTAGTCAGTCTCTCAGGTTGCAGGTAGCTCACTGAAACAATGTTAGAGGACCACAGAGCACTCAGCAACGCAGAGGGTGCAGACTGAAGAGCTGACAAGGGCTACACCACTGCTGCAGGTGAAAGCAGCAGCTTTAGATCTGAGACAGCTGCTCTGCACTGCACCGATGCACCAGCAGGCACTGGAAAAGCAGAGAGTATCTGCCCCATGCAGACCCACAATGTGCAAACTCGCTCTTTTTCTGAGATACAAGGGCTGGAGATACCAGAGATATCAGACAGTTATTCTGACAATCAGTGCCAGCAGGAATTGTTCTTCTACTTTATAGGAGGACACAAGGCAACACAGCAAGAAGATAAGAATGAACAGACTCTTGCTGTAACGAGGAAGAGTTGCATGTCGTGAGGATCCTGAATGTTCACCTGAGCAGAGCTTAAATTTCAGACCCTGACACGTAACAAGTGTAAATGGGAAGCAAAGTTTTGCTAATGAAGGATGCAGATAGCATGATTACTGGTCTCAACCTGGAGAACTGAGCCCATAAGCATCCCATGTGATCAGAAATAGGTTTCAAACCAACCATTACTGCTGTCTAAAGTATTCATCTGCATTTGCATTTAAAGCTTGACAGATTCAACCCAAATCCTTTTCAAAAAATACTGATTTAGTGGTAGCAAAGTACTTCAGGATATCATTGTGGTATCAGCAAATAGTTCATGCAAAACAAAAACCTGAAAAGCATCTAAATCTTTCATTCTGATGCTTGCTAAGTGTCTGTTTTAACAGATTTTTCATTTATATTTTTCCTTAGCTGAATTCAAAAGAATCAGTAAATGTTCAATACCAGATCAAAATATTTTGTTTGCTGGACAGAAAATCTTATTTGCATCTTTTGCTTTTAGTTCATCAAAAACCCATGGGACACACATGGGTTTCCTCTATTTCCTCCAAAATGCTTAGTGGCTGAACCAGTATGCTCAACTCAACAGTATCTTCAAGTTAGAAACTACAGTGCTTGGGGTAAATCCTTCATTCACATAGTAAATCTCAATGTGGGCACCCTCCCTGGTCACGAGTCAAAGTAGATATTTTTACTACACAAGAAGCCAGTGCTACAGTTTCTTGGGTGATAAACTGACAAATTACCTTCTCTTTGGAGGATTTAAAACCCAAACCACTGCAGCCTTACATCTTAGATCCTGTGATACATAGCTTTACATAAATCAAGTCTGCTGGCTGTCTCACTGATATGGCTCGGACCAAGAAATCACCATGATAAAAGGAACCATTGCTGCTTAAAATCTGTCCTTTCTCCTCCAAGAGCCCATCTGAAAAAAGAAGCAAGATGGAGAAGCATGGTTGTGAACAGCTGCTTGTTTCTGAGCATCACAGCTGCACAAGCATATCTACTCTCCTTTCCTACCTATGCCCATGCTTTGATGAGCTTGCTGGTTGGGGCTCTATCCTTTAGGTTTGGATTTCCGAGAAGCCAATGGAAGGGGCTGGCTGTGCTTTACACTCAGGTGATCTCCCCTAGGGAGAAGAGATCAGTTTCAAAGACAAAAATTTTGGTACCCAAAGAAATGGCTCAGCTGTTTACTTGCCTTTCAGATATTTAAAGTGTAGAGGACAAAAACAGTTATCTGCAGGCCAGCAAATTTCTCCAAGCAAATTATTATTATTATCCAGGTCTAAAAAACCCTGAGCACAGCCTAAGAATTTGCCTGTGCTACAGCCTGCATGGCATAGACAGATGACTGAGCAAGTCACAAATTAATGAATTTTCAATACATTATTTTCTCTATCAGTGAGCAAAACCTGTGCAGCATGGCATTGAGCACAGGTTAATCTAACCCGCTGTGTAACATGCTGGGTGATCTTGCACTGCTTCAGGAAGACTCTCCCCTGGCTTATTTAAATAGCTCTGCCAACTCCACGCTCTGCTGCAGTTGCAGAATGGATGTACTGTAAGAAAGGAAACGGCTGGCACTTCGAGCTTAACTGTATGCCAATACTTCAGAAAAATGAGGAAAGAACAAGTCTTTGAAAGGATCTCAGAGAGTTTGGGCATGTGCTGAATGTGTTTTCAAAGGCTCTTGGGGAGTAACAATAACTGGAAGTTTTATAGCACTTCAGAGTGCTTTAATCCTGTATTTGCAGCACTTCTTTTTACAGCCAAGGGAATGAGAAAGGGCAGTGGAGGGGACTGCCAAAGCCACTACAGCAAGCTGGAATAACAGGGAGCAGATCTGGGACTTCACAGGGCTCTGCTCAAGGAGGCCACATCCCAGGATCCCTGAGAAATTTAAACTGGGATCAATGATGACCATTCTATTCTTATTCCCTAAAATGCCCAGAAGTACTCGAGTATAGTGCTGTGTTGATACAAGCCCTGATCACTGTGGATATGGCTGTGAACCCCACTGTGGGCAGGGAAAAGACTAACACTGAACTTTCAAAACAGTCACTTCCCAGAAAAGAAAATGTTTGGAGAATTCATTACCTCATAGCTTAAGGCCAGAAAGCCTGGCCTCCTCTATTTTATAACTCACAGATGTAACTGGTATATCCTGTTTTGGGCCTGATAACTTGGTTTTGGCTAGCATATGCATACTTCATTTGAAGATCTCAAAAGACAGAGAAGCCACTGTTTCACTTTGCAGTTTGTTTCAATGTTCAATAGCTTTGACTGATTAAAAAGCTGCACTTAATTCCTTATTTGACTTATCTGGCTTCCCACTGTTAATTCTTCCTATGTCTATCTCAACTGGATTAAGGACTTCTTTTATATCCGGTGCTTCTTCATTAAGATACTTTAAAACTGAACACTAGTCACCTTTCAACATACTTTCGAAAACCTTCACAGGCTGAACTCAAAAATGCCATTTATTTTCAGCAGCGCTGCATAGAGAGGCCTGCTGAGCAAAAATCTGGGAGTCAACACAAGCTTTGCCAGCCACACCAGTCAAAGGCGCTGCCTTCACAGCTGCAAAGAGAAAGCTGCTTCTCAACAGGCATTGGGAAGAGTAGAATATTAAGAAACTTTCCACAGGTATGTGGAGGACATTGCATGGCTAGGACTTGTGCTAGGGCCAGGCAAAATTCACTTGCAGTCCAAATTTCAACCATTTATTGTCCTCCCTCCACCTTTATGGCATCTTCTCCAACTCTCAGATCAACACGGGGCTCTTTACTGAACTATCTGCAGTTTTTCTGCATGCTTTGAAAAAAATTAGTTCCAGAACCAAATACAATATTCCAGTATCAGTCTCACTAACGTTTAAATCATACCTCTGCTGCCACTCAGGACTCCCTGTTTGCACTCCAGGATCATGTTCACCCTCCTTGGCAAGATATCACACTGGGAACTCAAATTTATTGCTTGTCCATAAAAGCCTTTTTTTTCCTTTTTTTTTTTAGAGTTGCTGCCTTCTAAAACACAACACTCCTCCTTGTTTAGAGAGGTATAATGTTATATTTGGATGCATTAAAATGCATTTGGTTTCAATAATTCCATCTTACCACAAGATTAATCACTCTGTACAACAGCCCGGTTCCCAGTATGATTTACAACTCCACCTGCCTTTTCATCAGTCACACATTTCATCTGCTGAGTTCATATTTCCATTCAGAGGACCAACAAAAACAATGCCTAGCTCCAGGGCCACCATGGATCCTGACAGCACCCCCTCCAAGACAGTCTCAGATGATAACTCCACCAGCATTTATTTTCTGACATTTGTCAGTGGAAGTTGAACCCCCCTGTTGAGACCACGTGCGCTGGGCTGAACTCAGTGAGCACGGGCACTTCCCACCCCAGGGAAATACGTACCCTCCAGTTAGCAGTGTTGACACTACAAGATCTGCAAGCTCTGAGCAAGACCATCAATACAGTGGAGGCAAATCATAGATTATTTTGGTTTATGCTGATTCAGATGTTTGAATGTCAAATTTAACATTCTGCTTGACACCTTTCACCACCTGCTGGACTAATTCCTGGTACTCCTGATCCAGTTAATGTTATTAGCTGGAGCTCTGTTTCGGAAGCACAGAATGAACTTGCAGTTTGGATAGGAGAGGGAAAAAAACAGAATTACTAAGTCTTTTGGACATTTTAGAAAAGATGAAGTTGACAGGTGACAAGGCAAACCATAATTTATGCACGTCCTGAGGCTGTGTCGCAGTCCTAATAACTGCTGTGGGCTCCGCACATGTCAGAGGCAAGAGAGACACCTCAGAAGCACAGATGGATAGATAAAAACAGCCTTTAAGAAAACAAGCTGTCAGGCATATTTGCATCTTACTCTAAAACACAGTCTGGCAAAGTAATACAAGAGAGACCACAGTCAACTGGGCCAACAAAACAGAAAGATTTAGGAAATGCCTGGAACAATACGCTGTTTGTCAGTGCATGTGAAAGCAGAGGCTCAGAAGCAGACAAGAATGGGAGAACGGGATGAAAAGATGTAGCACCTTCCTGAAAACAGCAGGAGGATCTAGCTTGCAGCTCAGTCCTCCCCTGGTTCACATAAAGGTGAGCAGGTGAGCACTGCAAAAAGAGAAGAAATATGTAACTGGGCTGAGTTTGCAATGCTATAGGTAAAACGAGTTTTCTCATTCTGATCAGACAGGGGTTTGCATGGTAGGTCTAGCAGGCAGTACAATTTTTTTAAAATTTTCTTCTTTAAATAAGATATTTATAAGGGCTTGGTTTTACAAGGTAAATACTAATTGTGCAACTATCTGCATGTTATGAATGCTAACATACACACTGAAGATACTCAAATAAAATGGAGAGAGAGAGCGTATCTTTATCTTGTATGATAAAGGTACAAGACTAGCAGCGGGGAGGTTTGTATTCCAGACCCTGCTTTGCCAAGACCAGCTACTGTGGTCTTAGTCCTTTCTTCTCTGTGCTTCTCACAGCACTTCTAAGCATACACATCACAGATGAGGGAGGAAAAGGCTGACTGATGTGGGCTATAAAAGTTCTGTATATCAATAATGTCAAAAGCAACCCTCCTGTTGTTTTCAGGAATGCATTTATGTTTTGACCCTCAGCTAGACAGACTAACAATTTCACATAACTCACTCCCATAGCTCCGCAGAAACCTGGGGGCAGAGGACACTTCCCAGCTCCAACACCCAGGATTAAGCACTTGTCTCTGCAGAGCACTCTGGAGCTGGGAAGCTGGGAAGCTGGGACAAGTGCTAATCCTACCATTACACATCTGGCAGCAGTCAGCACAACCAGCTGAACTCTTGCTCCCGCCTCTCTTGTTTTGGTCGGCTTAAGCTGCAATCTTGATAGTGTTTCACTATTTAACACCTGAGGCTCTGTTTCCTCTACCCTGTTCTAAAAAACTGGCATACTTGATGGCATTTGTAACCAACTAAATATTTAAGAGTGCCATCAAGTGGCCAAGTGGGGGGCTTCCAGGAGGCACACATCGTTTAGAAATCCCCAGGATCATGCAACAAATGGACATCTATAAATGTGCTGCCTTTGGATAATCACACCAGCCTGCTGTTACTGCAAACAAGCCAGGCTGCTAGCATCTCAGTATTCCTGACCTGAAGAGCTCTGAGGGGGATGCACACACTGCAGGAGATGCTTATGTATTCCATAATTAAAGGACAGGAATGTTTTATGATGGTGCTGCGGCCTCTTGAAAGCAGACAGATGCCTGATGAAATGGACATGGACATGTACAGCCCAGACCATTGAGGAGGCAATTAGAAATGATACTGCAGCTCAGAGGACTTTTTTGAAGACACTTGGCAGAAGACCCAGATTTGATTGAGAAGCAAAAAAGAAGCAGAGTTATACACACAGGCCAACCTGCAGTCAATTTTGCACAGGCATGTACTTCAAGAACAATGAATATTAAGAGCATCCATTACAGCTCAGACACCTGCCCCTATCCTGTTTGCAGCAGTGGTTAACACTAAATGCTTAGGGAAGTGTATAAAAACAGGGTATAAACCCAGTGATATTTCTTCTAGAATACTGCCTAGGCTCCTACTAATTTGTGGTTAAGCAACTCCCAGGTCCCTAATGGTCCTTTTCCCATTCCCCTGTGCAACCAGCTACTGATCATTAAATCTGGACAGTGTCTTTCAGCATTCCTCTTTTGTAAGACTGGAATATACACCAGATATCCAGTTCTTCTCACAGTAATTTGGGTTTTTTTGGCTTGCTTTTATTTTTAGTACATGAAATATGGTGCATCTCAAGCAGATATGTGAAGTGTATGATTGATGGTTAGTATAAGTGGTTTTTAAAAGCTGCTAAAAGTAGATTTCAGAGAAAAACTATTAGTTTTCTAAAAAAACCTGGATGAAAACAGAAGTAACTTTTGTATTTGTTAGTCTCAAATAAAGCCAGTTCACAATGTATATGGCAACGAAGCAATAGCTTTCAATCCTTTGACCAGATAACAAAGGCAGGGATAAAAAAGGCTGTTATGGCAAGAAGAGAAAGGATCCTTCAGAGTGAAATTTCCAAACAGCAACCAGCTGTTACAAGGGAATGAAACTGGTCCAAAAGGCCTACATAAAGCACCAAGTATCTATGCAAATCATGGGCCAAATTTTGGCTCACACTTAGATACAATGGATAAAGGATGAAAAAGAAAGAAAAGAATCACAGAATGGCTGAAGTTGGAAGGCACCTCTGGAGATCATCTAGTTCAATCTCACCTGCTTAAAGCAGGGTCAGCTAGAGCACAATGATCAGGACTGTATTGAGTCAGGTTTTTAATATCTCCAAGGAGATATCTCCAGAACCTATCTAGGCTGTGGAGATACTATTCCATCGCTTGACCTCCCTCACAATAAAGAAGTTCTATCTTACATTTAAAGGGACTTTTCTCTATCTCAGTTCATATCCATTGTCTTTTGTCCTTTCACCTGATACCACTGAGAAAAGTCCAGCTCTGTTTTTGTTATTCTCTCCCATCAGATATTTATACATGTAAGAATAAACTTCCACCTTTCTCTAGTGGTAGCCAACTTCATAGACTCCTGGCTCTGGGAAGCCAACCACTATGTAAACCAAACCAGACTACAAGTCTGGCCAATGCCACAGATTCACTGGGAGTTAAAGGGGAGTTTAACTCCCCATTATCTCCTGTCCCCACTAGCTCCTGGGCAGTCTGGCATCTCTCCAGCACCTCTGCAGCAAAGGAAGAAGCCTGGGACTGCATAGCATCTAGCAAGTATGTGCTGCTCCAGAGCCTCACTCTCCTGTCCTGTGTGAGCCGAGGTGGGGAAGTGACTGCACCTGGGCACCTCTTCTCTACATGAAGGGGTTGCATCTGGCCCTGGGCCAGACAAAGCTAAACTGCCTGGGAAACTGGGCACAGGCACAGCAAAACACCCAGACACTTCAGAGAGCAAATACCATGTTACAATATGAAAAACAGATCCCAGTGTTTTGCTGGGGTGATCTTGTCCTTCTGAGCAGTCTTACAGCTTGGACACAAAGATACAGTCATACAGCACTGAGGGTGCCCATGAAGGCTGAGACAAACATCTCCAAACTCCAAAATCCTTGGCATCCACAATCTGGCATCCACGGTATCAGCATCTTGAGAATCTACTGTGCTGGCTTCTCTTCTAAGAGCTCACCAAACAATAAAAAATCTGATATTACTGTCCCTCTATGAAGATCCGTTACGCAGTGCTGGAAACCACTTCATCAGGCACCATTTGATAGGAGGAGCTGGAGAATGCCAATGAATCCCAGTCAGCTCTCTTATACCTGGAGGAATCTGATGAGAATAACTCAGGGCTGAATGACCTGGCAATAGCTCTTGGAACAATACCTGCTGCCTTTCTTTTATGGTAGGTGAGAATCTTTCCAACAGCAGCCACTTGCTAAAATTTAGTAATGATCTAAATCCAGTGTGATAATGTTGAAAAATTAAGGATGCCTAGATTACCCAGTCCTACACACAGAGTAAGGCTCAAGTTCTTCATACAGGGAAGTTGTATTCTCCTGATCTTACAGCCAGGAAAAGAGAAGTGTAGAGGAGTTGCTGAACACACAACTCAAAGCTAGCTACATGATTCACCGCTTAGATTCCTCACTGATACAGAGATTTAACATCCCTGAATAATTTTTTCCTACCTTCTGTAGTTGATTTCATCCCACAATATCCTAAAACTCACTTTTTTCCTCTCTCACATATATTACAGCAAAGTGATATCTTTGAGAACAAAACATGCAGCACTCAGAATAAAAACTAAACAAACAACAACAAAAAACACCACAAAATGTGCAGTTTTTTATACTGTTCTGGTGTTAGAAGTTTCTAAAAACTGAAAATTTGGTCAGCACTTACTTTTCAATGGCTAGAATTTTTAAAGTATTCCTGATAGAATCTTAACCTGAAGTGGCCTATAACATGAGTCAGTGGAGGTTAGCATCCAGATATTGCTGGGTATATTCTGACAGTTTGGCAGCCTAGCAAATATTACCAAGCATGAAGTGAAGAATTGAAAACTATGATTGAGTTCCCTAAGCGGGGATCAGCAGAGAAAAATGTTATATTGAAGAATATGTGGTTTTGTTTTGCAGCAGCAAGAAACCAAAGGTAAGCTGAGAAGAGTTTGGGTGTCCCACAAGTTTCAACTCTAATGAAAACATTAAGCTAGATAGATTTGCTTCAGGTTTTTACTGATCCACTTTGTTGAAGAATGATCCTCACTCATCTCCAGAACAAAAGACAGAAAAGTCTTTAGGAAAAAGTCTTTAATGGGGCCTTATACAATTTCTTTGTACCATTCTGCCCTAGGAGTAATGACAAGCTATTTAATTTCAGGAGCTTACGAAGTAACATACGTATTGCTAGAATGAATGGTGGAATGAGCCCAATGCAGATTTATAAATTCTAAGGCCAAAGGAGATCACGATGGATAAATCCTGTATTTGTTTCTATGTTTAATTACTTCCACCATTAAATATTCAATTTCTTTCCAGTTTTCTGAGATCTCTGAATTCTACTTCCAGTTGATAGATTCTGTCCTAGACGAAAAATTAAGATGGAAGAGTTCTGTTCTGTAAGATACCTCCTTCCTTTCCCTTCAAGTAACTAACAGACAGTAATCAAATCACTACTTAAAATTCTCCTTAATAAGGTAAGTTGAGCTGTTTAAGTATTTTACTGTAAGGCAGAGTTTCCAAACACGTCATACTGTGGCTCGTCTCTGAACCCTTTTCAATTTTCACAGCCCTTTTGAAGACTGAACTGTTAATAGCTGGATACAACATTACAATAAAGGTTTCACCAGCATCATACACAGAAGTACACCTCCTCCCTCCTGCTACTCTCTAGTATGTGGATGCATACAGCATCCCACATCAGACCTCCTAAGACGCACTTCTGCAGCTGCTCTTCCAGATTTAGCTGGAAGTTTTCTTTCTCATAGTGTACATGAAGATAGGAGAATATTTTCAAGTCCAGTTTCATGACTGACACAAAACAGTCTAACCATGGGCTGCTGCTAAAAATGCTGATCTCTCTTTTCCTCTGCCATTTTTTCTTCACTCATCTGTGTGCTAACCCCAGTAACCCTGTGCTTGCTGATCTGGCTGAAAACCCAATCATTTTAAATGGCACTGTCACCTTAGGGTACCGACGGTGATATTGCATGCATGTAACACTCAATCTGTATAATTAGCAGCTCTTAAATGAAATCTAAGGAGGGCTAGGTCTTCAAAGCTGCCCAGTGACCCAGCTCTCTGACTGGATACTAGCCAGCGAAGACAGCCAACTTGGCAAGCTTCCTGCTCTTTGCAGGAGCAGGGGATGGATGGGACAAGTTAGGGGCTCTCCAAAACAGAATCATGGTGTGATGGCAAAAGTCTGGAGAAGCAGCACTCCAGGTTGAATAACCTCTCTGAAAAAAAGTCTCTAGAGTCACTGCCCCTCTGTGGGAATTGCTGGAATAGAGCCTTCTGTTTCTAGGACTGCCCTATGGGATCTGAGATGAATGTAGCTCTGGATACATGCTGTCTTCTGTGGGTCCCTTAGCCTGGCTTTTTCATCAGTAAGAATGGAAGCAGCATTGCCTGATCTGATCTGGGAAGACACAGACAGTCAAGGCAGGAAGGAACTCAGAAACCCCAGCAATGGAGACCATTTAAGTAGCTAAAACAGGCAGGCCCCTCTGCAATCCCAGGTCACTGTGGAGCAGCTGTCACATCCATTGGCTTTGAAGTCAGTCTAAACAACAAATGGGTAACTGCAGCACCGGGCTGGAAAACAAGGGCAACCACAAATTAGGTCTGCTGAGAGAAGTGCAATACAGGTCACCCAACCCATAAGTATTTCTACCTTAACCCTTGCAAGCCATGTTTGGCCTGGAGAAGGGTCGGATCTTCTCCTTGGTTTCTTTATGTTTTGCAACAGCGAGATGCCATAGCTGGAGCAGAAAGGGCTTCCAATGAACAGTAGAAAGCTGACCTCTGGTGTTGGGAGCAGTGGTGTAGAGAGAAGACAGCACGGAAGGCAAGCTCCTCTGCTCCTGAACATTGCTTCACAGTCTGTGTACTTCTCTGATAAGATTCACTTACTAGCATTGCTTCAGACAAATGAATAAAACCAGTTGATGAATGAAAGCAACATGTAGTAAAAGGCTACAGTGCTTGGCAGGAATATTGCTGTTTTCATTTCTGTGCTTTCATATCAGTACTTCCTCCACAAAGCATCTAATCAGCCAATGCTGTACAGCAGAAAATTAATGGTTTCCTTCAGAGAGCTGCCTCATGATGCCAGAGAGCACTGCGGGATTGTTTGTAAATATTTGATTAGAAAAAGCAAGTAAAATTGGCCTGAAAACATGCAAGAATTAATGCTGTGCCACTATCCAATAGGGATATTTATAGTACAGAGGTGATGCCAGCCAACATTAACACATGTGGTACTGCACCAAATGCCTTCACCAGCGACTCTGCCTGTACAAAGCTAGCCTTTCCACAGATCCAGTCTGTAAACAGCTGATTGACAGGAGCTGACATAGTTTCTGGGGGATACATTGGGTGTTCTGTTCTGCTCTGTCATTACACAGCACACAAAAGGGAGGGCGCTGAAGCATCCTCAGAGCCTTTGTGTACACCCTCAGCCCTCTCATTCCCAATTGAAAGAGGGGACAGGGCTCGGGGTGGGAATGACCCCCGCTTCCTTGGTACTCAGTGTCCTTTGAAAATCTCCCAACAAGGAGCAAAATACATCGCCAGTCATTAACCCATGCATGTTTCTCAGTGGATGTTTTCATGCAACAAAACCCTATTTTGGGGAGGTGTTCCCTTGCAGGAGTCTCCCTCCAAAGAGAGGGACATCAGTAGGGCATAGTCCCTGATGAGCTTCAAGTCCCTCTGCACGCACAGCATCTCAAGGAATTGAAAGGTCCCTGAGGCCATAAGGCAGCATGGCCACAGGAAAGGAGACTCTCCTCCAGGAGGGATGTTTCCTTGCTTGCCCACCTGGCTGAAGTGGGAAATCTCTCATCTGGTTTCCAGTCCAAGCTCTGTTCCTTAACTTCTGAATTTCAGGTTTGGAGACATAACAAACCCTCTGGCAAGCAGTGTCAGGTGCATTTATGCAGTTTTTTTCTCCAGTAAGTGAGTCTGACAATGCTGGGACAAGCTGCTTAATAGGAGATAAGAACCCCCATGCTCTTGAGCTTTAAGACACCAGTCTTAAAAGTGACACATATTTGTCAGAAGCCATTAGGCAGAATTAAGCCTGACCTGATACAGAGAAATGATTTCTGGAGGCCCACTCCAGCCTGATTTTATATCATTGTTTAACTTCATACTTTGACTTTTGTATGAAACCAACACTGCAATAGCCAAAGATTAAAACCAAACTGATGTGCTAATTTACAGTTCCTTCCAACAAACAAGGAAAAACCTTACATTGTAATGCAGAAGGCAGACATCACCAAATACCTTCCCAATGAAAACAGTGGACTGATACTGATTTTGTCTATGTGAACAGAAATTAGATAAAAGTCCATAGCCAGACATGCTGGCAAACCTAGGTATGAAATCAGAATACAGCCTGGCAGTATTTTAGGTATTGCCTGATTGCCCTCTCCTACCCAACACAGAAAATACCATTAAGGTGTGGTAATCATCCAAACTGACAGTAAGCTTTCATTGCCCAGTTATTTTGGTCATTACATGTGGTTTTCAGAATTCCTGCTCTGCAGCTGTTTGCCCAAACTGACAATTTCTTTTTCCACTTCAGCTGGAAGTCCCATTCCCTCCTTCCTCTTAACTAATTCTGCAGTTGTGTAAATGCACATGCTAAGTAAAATACAAAATACATTATTAATACTGCAAATGGCACCCAGTGAGGCTTGGAGAAAGCTGATCATTCAAGAAATAATAGATTTCAAATTGGGAAAACAATAGCTTGTTAAAATGTGAATCAGCTGGTGGTCAACACAGAACATGGTCCCAACTGACTGTCATCTGTAAATTAATTGAGATTTCCTTCTCGTGGCACCTACCTTGAGAGTCCAGTTGAAGTCATTTATACACTGTAGCACAACTCTAGAAACAGCATTACAATCTTAGTATTCAGGCTGGGACTACATACTGTCAGCTGTAATACCATATGCAAGAAATGATAAGAATTTGTTTTAAAGAAGAAAAGGAAATTGCAATTTTCAGACCATGCTGTGAAGTCTTGAAGGATTAGAGGCTGACAGAGATCCTGCAGTACAAGAGGCATATAGGAAGAAGCTAAGCTCTGATGCCTTTAAAGTATGGGAGATCCCAGTGGGGCTTGGGTTTTGGCTGGAAATCTTGAAAACCCTTTTGCAAATCTGAAAACGTATTTCAAACTTTCCTTTGCAAAATTTAATTCATTCTTCTCAGTGGGAATACAAATTTGCAAAATTACATTAAAAAATCATAAATAGTTCAACCACAATAGCAATCATTACAGATAAACTAAAATGCTTTAAAGGAAGCAAATGAAGAGCAAAGAGCATCAAACTAGCAAAGCTGGACCAGACCTGTGACTTACCAGCAATTTCCTATTGTATTCCAGGGATCACACTGGAGCTGCAAGTTGGTCTCAGAAGACATGTTAAATGGCAAAAGTTGCAAGTCATCAGATTTGCATAGCCATGAACCCACTGGGATTTTTCTGAGGTCACAGAAGTCCATTTATTTGGGAACTACTGCCTCTACCCTCATGAGGGGACACTGCTTAGAGAGTTGTGCAAAGCATTCTATAGACAGGAGACACAACAGGGCTGCCAATTTCTGAAAGTTTATCAGGAGTGCTGCAGTAACAGGAGGTTTTTTTTCCAAGCCTCATCTTCATTATTTAAACACAAGTTCTGCTTCTGCTTTGTTTCAGAACAAAACATTGCTAGCCCTTATGGCAATAAAAGAAAGTTTTAAAACACCAAACAGATTCCACCCTGAAAACACAGGAAGCAAATAAAAAAGAAGTCAAGTCTTATCATTTTTAATAAGCTCATGATTTTGAGAGCCTGCCTCGTGATCTCTGAATGATCAGACCTGGCAATACCATACCACCCTCTGGGAAAAATCTCCTAACTACCAAACTACCTATTCCCTGAAACATGAACTCCCAATGCTTATCAATATTACCTTTCCTATTTTAGTTCCTCCTGTTTTCTCACTTTTGTATATCAAATAGCTTTCTGCTGAAGACACCATAAATCCTTACATTGCATCCAAAACAATTTAAAATACATTACTTTTATCCTAGACAAAGACATTATATTCCATCACTCTCTGTATTCTGAAGTTCTGTCCTACTGATGCTTATTTTGCTTTAAGGGCATCTATCAAAAGAAACAACTATTAGTTAATATACTTGTTAAGTTACTACATACAAATAGAGAAATATTTTGCCTTTAGTAGTTTTTAACAAAAATTATTTACTTACACAGTCTTGCCTTTAAGGGTGACTATGTCATGCAGTGTAGCAAGATCAAGTCACAGAGAGGTTATACAGAGGAAATTTTGCATGCTTTATGCTATGTGTTCATGTTGATAGTTTTATGCACTATAATGTGACTCCAGGGTTTAACTGACATGCATGCTGCTCACGCTGATTCATACACCAGTGCTGTATAACTTACACTCTCTGCATAAATTCTTTTACAGTGCCCAGCATTTTGGTGTGGGAGTAACTAAGTTCAGAAATAAAACAATGAAAGTGGAAGTTGGGTTAATAACTAGCCTATCTGGCCAGTGTGGTACTGACTGTCACTCCACTGCCAATAATATCTGTACAGAAGGTCTGATCACGAGCTCTGCAGACCTCACATATAGTGATTTACCTTTTTTCCCGATCTGACTTAGAGGAGACAGATAATTTCATCTCAGTGCACACACACAAAAGTATTGTCACAGTATAAGGTAATGTAACCCAAACAAACTGATTGGAGCAGCATGTTTGAGGGTACTTAAGCATTATGGCAGAAAGACATCAAAATTTATTTCAAGCTGGTATGTACACTACATCTCATCCGCACAGCAACATGCTCATTAAGAATTCCTGCAGCACCTTCCGCATCACAGGCCAGAAACAAGGATGTTTTCTATAGCAACCCCCTGAACACACAAAATTCCCCTCTTTTACTCCCAGGGAACTGCTTGCCAAATAACAGGCTCCACACAGGGATTCACCATTTAAGTGCCTCCTTAGCTTGAAAGACTCTTGAATGCAAATGAAAAATGCAGATCAGCCAATCATATCTAAGCCTGCAACAGCTAACTTTAAAAAAAATTGTAACAGAGTTCTGTATGATCATTCAGTTTTTCAACAGCGACACTTCACTACAGAGGCTGCATTCCTATAGTCATGACAGATAAACAATAGCTCTGTCTTCTTACCAAGGATTTTAAAACTTTTGAGCTTTAATAGTACTGAGCTGATTAACCACAGTAAACTATGCATTAGGCAATAAATAAAACATGGAGTCAGCGGTGTTCCTTATCTGTGTGGCTGATTTCACAACCACAGTTGCATGTTAGAAACAGAGGAAATGAAAAGACACCTCAGGTCACTGGATCCAGAGCCTTTTCCTGGCAGGCAACCAGAGCAAACCCATAGCATACCAGACTATCTCTTAAACTAACATATGTGCCTGCACTAGCCTTAAACAGCTCTTACGCCTCCTTGGAATTTATCAGCCCTGATATACTTATGGAGCACTACAGAGGCTAAACAAATCAATTCATTCCTTTGCATGGAGGTTCTGGAATTCCTCTGAAGGAAATGCCATATAAATCTGGATTATTGTCAGGTAAAAGGATTTTACAAAATTCCTATCCTTTGTGAATCTACTCATATTAGTAAACCTCATCCTTGAAGTCCTAATGCAAAAACTTAAATTGAGGCCAGATCTTCAGTCTTGCTACTGTTATCTCTTAGAACTCAAAGCACTCAGATTAGGCAATCTGCTTTGTAGCTTATATCAGGGGTTTAGCAATGGAAAACAGAGCAAGCAGAAGAAAACCAAGTCCTTTAAAGTACAAGTTAATATGGAAAAATAATTAAGTATCTGGCATAAGTAAATAAATTATGACTAAGTAATGTTGGCTTGTATTTTATCCAGATTTTACTTTGCTATTTATCTACCTAAACATTGGGTTATTGGGGAGAGAGAATATATGTTGGGGTTGGTTGCAGGAACCACTGGCTGCTCCCTAATTGATGGAGAGCTGATATCCAAGCATGATAGTGCAGCCAGCAGTGCAGGGACCCCAGCAGCCAGGGCTTCTCCCACTGCTCTTGAGAAGAGATGCTGGTGAGGGTGGTCAGGGCTGCTACAGCCTATTATTACCCTCAGGGCCCTGACAATATTTTTGCTACTTAGACTAGAGTGTGAGATGTAGACTTGATTCCAGGACGTTTGCTATGGAAAAGTCAAGCTATAATGATAATATAACCTTAATATTTGGCGGGAAAGGGAAATACAAAATGAAACCAATAGTGTTTAGCTTATAGAACATGAGCATAAGAACAGCTCTATTTCAGAAAATGAATCTTTAAAATAGAGCATAAAATGAAGCTTTTAAGAGAGAGTCTGTAAAGCTGTTTTGCCTGTCCTCAATATCTGTTGATCATCATCTCCTGCTGAGTCAAGGGGTCTCTCAGTAAAGACAGGTGGAAAGTATTTTAGCAGATTTTCACTACAAGACCATCACTTTGACATCGATAACAATGAGAGTTAATCCATCTCTCCTTGGTTTTTGTTGTGCAAATGCTAAAAAAAGAATTCCCACAGTAACTTAAATGTAGCTGTTTCCAGGGACAAAGCTAAGAAAGGGAAGGCATCAGACTGGCTTTATCAAACAGGTGATACTCTACGGCACACAAATGTTTAGTCTCCTGTGGATAAAAGTGCACTAATCAAACTAACTGGGCTAGACAGAGGTAAGTGGGTGGAATTTAATGGCCTGCAATGCACTGGAGACACAACAGGATGGCTGAGCAGCTCCTTTGATCCCCAAGCTCTATAAAATCCGTTAACACATCTTTTCCCCCAAATTCATCAACAGAGCTCTTGACTATTTCATGCTTAACAAAATGCTACAGCAAAAGATGATGTTGAGTTGATTTGAAATTAAATTAATTAAAAGGTTAAGGCTAGGAAAAATTAGGCAAAGCTTACAGAGTTTAAATTACAAATCAGTAATTAAGTCACCAACTGAAATTAATCTTTCATATGATTCACTTAATATATTATACTTACCAGGTTATATTTACTAACAGAGTTGACAGTATAATAGGTACTGTCAATTTTACACTCCCAGAGACTGTATATGTAGGAAGAGATATTCGGTATTTGGAAAATAGATTTAAAGTGTTGTAATTTTCAGTGTAATTACATTTAATTGACCACAATTAGTTACCTCAATAAACCGGATGTATGATGGCTTAAATTTCTAACCCTGATTCCACTAGGGAGGCTTTTCAAAGAATGTCAGACCGTGGAGGAGGATACAGACATTTTGCAAATGAACTTTAAAGCCTCCAACACGAGACAGTGAAGATAGCAGCCTCTAAAAGGTTGGAAGAGTAAATAAATAAGACTCCTGAATAATATAAGATATAAAGAACACAAGATTTGTTTCTACATTAAATCTTGTTTTAAATGAAAAAATCATGGCTGTGACCAACCAAAACTTAGAGACATATATCACATCTTTAAAATTTCCACATTTTAAAATATCCAGAGGTTGGGAATTTACCACATGCCAAAATTAATTGTTCTCAATTACCCCTCTGCTATTAAAAAGCCACACTTTGGCCTGAATTCATGTAGCTCCAGCTTTTCTTTCATCTTGTTACATCATTTATCTGGCAGATTAAAGATCCCTTTGTTACATGATCTGCTTTCCCAATACAGGGAGTTAACAGACCACAATCCAACTACCTAATAAGCTTTTCTTTGACAAGTTGAACAAACCGAATTCCTTGAATTTACTTCCCAGGTCAGTCATCCTGTTCTTAGACCATTCTTTCATTCTTTTTTGAACCCTTCCCAGTTTATCACCCTTCTTGGCAAGTCACCAGTGGTGAGCATGCCTTCCCAGGGTGGTCATTCCTAATTAAAAATTGGCATTAATTTGAAAAGGCTCTTTTAGCCTCTCAGTTCCTTTACAAACCCCTCTCTCTATAGAGCCAAGGATCTCTGATGCAGTACAGCATTGGGATTTCATCACAAGTTTTTTTTAAATCATTGCTCTTCAAGATAGGGCTTCCCCCTTTATGGTTGCATCCTTTGAATTTCTTTGAATGTACACTTGGACACTGTAACACAGAGTGATGCCTTGTACTCTGCTACAAAGTGATCTAAATTGCTCTTTAATCTGATTGTTCTATTTCTTACCACCTCCCAGATATTTGTCTCATCAAAACGTTTTATCAGCAGTTATTTTCTGTTTATTTCTTCTTCATGGATAAAAACATAGATTAGCATTAGACCTAGTTATTAATGACTTTTGATATGCTTGCCTCT
>VYZV01017332.1:167937-178941 GCA_013401275.1 Pandion haliaetus | reverse complement strand
TCTTTTAATTAATACGATGTAGTCATGGAAAACTCCTTACAGCTATTAAAAAGTCACATAGCACAATCAGCACTCATAAATTAATACAGAGCAGACCCATGTCCTCCAGGGTCTTCCTTTTGATTGTGGGGGTACTCAGTATCCATACATACATTCTTCAACGATTCACAAATAAGACTTACATATTCCCTTTTAATTTTTACTCTGTGCTTATTTTGTTGATACTTGTTTTCTGTATTGTAATATTCCCTTACAGTAGCAACTCTGCGTATTACTCAGTGGGGCTTCAGTCTGCCTGATATAACAAACATAATCAGTTAAAGTCACTGGCAACTAAGCAACCATTATGTTTTAATTCTGTGATTCTCTCTTTGTTTTTCTCAACATAAATTCACTACTCATAGTTAGATATCACGATTATATCAACTACCACTAATAACTGGCATCACCAGCATTCACAAACGGTGACAATCTTTCAACTTACAGTACAAATATCCAAAATGTCGGTAAGCAATACAGTCACAGCTAAAAGGAAACACTCAGCCACCATGTTGGCACAAGACAGTTCTCAGACCTATTACTAAAAAGTCAGAGTGAACCTCCTAGATCTTTTACCACTGAAGACATACTCAATCTTATCAACTTCAGATCAGTGCTGGGCACATGCCTCTGAATGGACATGGAGACATTTTCTGAAAGCTGGGATCTGTTAGAGCATTTTAGTGCTTTATACAAATGTAGGCCGAATACCAAACTGAATGCAGACTGCAATATGAACTTCTCTTTGAGGTGTGTGGGCCACATCAATTTCTATCAGCCTTTTGCAGTTTTGCACTCAGAAAACTTCAGTAGCTTTACTGTGGGGTCCCAAAGGGCTGATGCTCACTGCTGGACTTGGTTCAGCACACAGGCCATTATATGACTGGGAAGCTGCTAGCACCCCCCTCTCCTCACATGAATTACATGTGCACACAGCCTTATACAAGACAAGGAATTTCATCTAAGCAATCTAAAATGCTTTTTCTCTCTCTAACAAGGTCTTCAATCTCTATTCCCAATTTAAAAATAAACTCATGTAGCTTAGAGAAAGATTAGCAGGGATCTCTGCTCCCAGAAGTCTTCTCTGCCTGTTCTGGGAATGTAATTTAAGTATATAAATATCTCCAAAGCCACCTGGAAGAGACTTTCTGTGAGCTGGTTCAGAGACCTGAATTTATTAGGCAGTATTCAATCCACTTAGTGCTTTTACTTAAAGCTCTTCGGTTATTCATCAGAAAACACCAAATTTAATAGCAGCTTGTCATGTAAATCCAGTCCAGACTGTCTTCCTGCTGCATCACAAACTTTAAATCTAATGCTGCAGAGAGGAAAATTACCCACAGACAAACACCTGGTACAATTTCTAACACTGACTCTCCTTAAGCCCACAGCCTATACTGTTAAATCAGAGCTTTCAGGCTTTTAGGGTTCTCCTTCTCAAATATACACTTCTGTCCTTGTCACAAGGATTGCCTATCATCTATAGGGCTTCGCTCTCAACTGTGCCAGGAATTACAGTGCACACAATCTTTGTTAAGTGGACTAAGTTTAGTCCTCAAACTCATGTTTTAAATAAAGTATTATCTTGCATGGAGATGGACTAATAAGTTTTTGAAATCCTTTTCAGTTTTATTTTTTATGAGTTTCTAATGTATCTGTGAGTTTCAGAGATACTCCATAAGCTCTGTAAGTCATTATTTCCGTAATTTGACGGAAATTTATCTACATTTCAAGATCAGATAAAGTATTATAGCTTCTAACAAGTAGTTAACATGAATTAATGATCACAGACCTTACCTGTATGATGTGAGATTCTTTCAGTGTGAGGACCCCAGTCCTGCTGAATTACCTTCCCTATTACTTAAGATGCCCAGACCTATAGAGAGCGTAAATGTCTTGTCAAAGCTGCCATCCCTCTTGTCAGGTTGACTGATTAAATAACTGTGCTAACAAGAATATATCTGTGTGTTTGTTTGGCATTCAGTTAAGTACATCACAATATTTGATTTAAAAATTTATTTGACATGGAATTATCAGAGCACATACTAGCTGGATTAAAAACTGGTTCACTGCCAGAGCCTAAAGTAGACCTGTAAGCAGAAAGAGAAATGAACAGAGATGGTTTCTAGGGCAGATTCACAGGCATCAGTTCTTAGTCCAGCACTAGTTAAAATTTTTAGTTTGATCTACATAACAACATAAAATTTTTGCTGAGAGAGCCTGAAGATAACACAACAGTGGGTGGCATGCATAAGAGAGAAACTAGGTGAGTATGCCTGGTTATGGCATTTGCACTCAAGAAGAATGTGGGTACGTTGGAGAAAGGTTAGAGAAAGTCCACTGAAATAACATAGCAGATGGAAAACAAATCTTGAGTATGGCTTGATGAGTTCAGCCTAAAGAAGAGAAAAATGAGAGATGTCTTCATCAATGCATATGGGCATTTACACCAGATATGGAGAAGGGACTTACTGGAAAGGCTTTGTAAGCTTGCTGCCAAGAGAATAGTGAGTTTCAACGGCTGAAAATTTGTTAGACAAATTTAACTTTGAAATGAGATAACATTTACCAGGGGGCAAGCCAATTCAAAGTTGGAACAGTATAGCAGGGGAGGTGAAGGACTCACCATCAGATTGTGTTTTGGCAAGGACAATGAGCATCATGCTAAAACATATGCTTTGACCCAGCTTTTAAGAAAAATCCTCCAGCCAGCACATGACAGTAGGATAGGATCCATCCCTGTTGTCCGCTACTTTCTTTTTTGACTCCAAGATCATCCTTCCACATGCTCAGAACACCTATAGGCTTGTCTTAGGAGAGTTACGATCACAGCTTACACTTCAATGCTTTGATTGCTCTTCTGTTGGGATCAGGAAGGAATGTTTTCCTGATACGTAATCCAGCTCCCAGATTTGCAGAAATCAGCAGACTGTCCATAGCTGAAGAGAAGGTATTTGGCAGGGCACAATTCTGCAGCAATACAGTAAGTCCCTTCTGATGCCTGGCACAAGTGTCTTGCTTACATGCTAAGGATCTCATGTCAGAGAGTATCTGCCCTAACTCAGATTGCCAAGACTTTAATGTTTCAATGTCTCTCTATAGCATCTTGAGGTAAGAACCACCCTCGGAAACCTTGTACAGGATACAGGGTGCCTAATAAATTTCCTTCCCTTGGAAGAACCTGGCCATACTGAAAGAACCAGGGGACCTTGGCCTCTCCTATCAGGAGAGGGCTTGCAGGCCCTGATCCTGATAGGGGACTTCAACTAGCTGGACATCTGCTGGAAAAATGGCACAGCGAACTGCAAGCAGCCTAGGAAACTACTGAAGTGTGTTGAGGAAAATTCCTAGTACAGGAGATGGAGAGTCCAACCAGAGGAGAGGCACTGCTGAACCTGTTGTTCACTAGTGTGGAAGAACTTATTGGAAAGGTCAAAACTGGAGGCAGCCTGGGCCTCAGCGATCATTGCCTGGTAGAATTCTCAATCTTGAGGGGTACAGGACAGTTAAAAAGTAGAGTCAGGATCCTAAACCTCAGAAAGGCAAACTTTCGGCTGTTTAGGGTGCTAGTGTCTGTGATCTCTTGGGAGAATGCCCTCAGAGATAAAAGAGCAAATGAGAGCTGGGAGATACTTGAAGACATTTTTCTTAGGGTGCAAGAGCTCTTAGGGTGCATCAGCAAGAGCTGATGTGCAAGAAGTCAGGCAGGGGAGGCAGGAGGCCAGCTCGGCTAAGTAAAGACCTCTTAGTCAAACCAAAACACAAACCTAAACTGCATAGGCAGTAGAGGCAGGGATATACATCCTGGGGAGATTACCAGGATATGGCCTGAGATTGCAGGGAGGGGATCAGGAAAGCCAAGGCACACCTGGAGCTGAACTTGGCGAGGGACATAACAAATAACAAGAAGTGTTTCTTCAGGTAAAAAAGACAACAAAGGAAGATGAAAGAAACTGTTCCCCACCTTGATGAGCAAAACAGGAGACCTGACTACAACCAACATGAAGAAGGCTGAGGTACTCAATTTTTTCCCTCAGTCTTCACCAGCAAGTGCTCTAGCCATGCTGCCAAAAGGCAGGGACTGAGAGAATGAAGTACTGCCCACCATAGGAGACCATCTAAGGAACCTGAACATGCACGAGTCCATGGGACCTGATGAGATACACCTGAGGGTCCTGAGGGAACTGGTAGATTAAGTTGATAAGCCACTATCCATCATATTTGAAAAGTCGGGGTTGACTGGTGAAGTATCCAGTAACTGGAAAAGGGGAAAAATAATGCCCATTTTTAAAAAGGGAAAAAAGAAAGATCCAGGGATCTACAGTCCAGTCAATCTCACCTCTGTGCCCAGCAAGATCATGGAGCAGATCCTCCCAGAAACTATGCTAAAGCATATGGAAAACAAAGAAGTGATTGGTGACAGCCAACATGGCTTCATTAAGGGCAAATCAGGCCTGACCAGCTTGGTGTCCTTCTATGACAGGGTTACAGCACTGGTGGATGGGGGAAGAGCAACTGACATCATCTACCTGGACTTGTGCAAAGCATTTGATACTGTCCTGCACAACATCCTTGTCTCTAAAATGGAGAGACATGGATTTGACAGGTGGACCACTCAGTGGATAAGGAATTGGCTGGACGGTCACAGTCCATGTTGTGGTCAACTACTTGATGCCCAGTGGAGACCAGTGACAAGTGGTGTCCCTCAGGGTTCTGTACTGGGACCAGTATTATTTAACATCTTTGTTGGGGACATGAACAGTGGGATTGAGTGCACCCTCAGCAAGTTTGTGGATGACACCAAGCTGAGTGTTGTAGTTGATAATCTAGAGGGAAGGGATGCCATCCAGATGGACCCTGACAGGCTTGAGAGGTGGGCCTGTGCAAACGCCATGATGTTCAACGGGGCCAAGTGCAAGGTCCTCCCCATGGGCCAGGGCAATCCCAAGCACAAATACAGGCTGGGCAATGAGTGGATTGAGAGCAGCCCTGAGGGGAAGGACCTAGGGGTACTGGTTGATGAGAAGCTCAACATGACCCAGCCATGTGTGCCTGCAGCCCAGAAAGCCAACCATATCCTCGGCTGCATCAAGAGAAGTGTGGCCAGCAGGTGGAGGGAGGTGATTCTCCCCCTCCACTCTGCTCTCATGAGATCCCACCTGGAGTACTGCGTTCAGCTCTGGGGCCCCACCATAAGAAAGACATGGACCTGCTTCAGCGGGTCCAGAGGAGGGCCACAAAGATGATCAGGGGGATGAAGCACCTCCAATATGAAGACAGGCTGAGAGAGTTGGAGTTGTTCAGCCTGCAAAAGAGAAGGCTCCATGGAGACCTTCTAGCAGCCTTCCAGTACTTAAAGAGGGCCAACAGGAAAGCTGGGGAAGGACTCTTTATCAGGGAGTTTAGTGATAGGACAAGGAGTAACAGTTTTAAACTGAAAGAGGGTAGATTTAGATTACATATTAGGAAGAAATTCTTTACTCTGAGGGTGGTGAGGCACTGGAAGACGTTGCCCAGAGAAGTTGTGAATGCTCCATCCCTGGAAGTGTTCAAGGCCAGGCTGGACGGCGCTTTGAGCAACCTGGTCTAGTGGAAGGTGTCCCTGCCCATAGCAGTGGGGTTGGAACTAGATGACCTTTAAGGTCCTTCCCAAACCCAAACCATTCTATGATTCTATGATTCTGTAAATACTCATCACCAATTATGGTGTGTAGCAACAAATTCTCCTTTTGGTTTTCTGTACAGGATCAGTTCCTGGCTCAGAAGCTGTTTGCAAGGTAAGAGAAGCACATTCCTTGACCATGCCAATCTTATTTGACATTGATCTTGTTGTGTTGTCTTCACTACCCTTTCTGGAGAGAACGTTTTGTAGTGTTACTGAGGAGCTAGCTCCTTGAGGAGCTGTACTTCATCTTTCAAGTGCTAAGTGCTCATGTAGCACTGAGTATTAATAGATTGAAATGACTTGAAGAGTCGCAGAACTGCTGAAAGATGAGACCTCCAGCAGAGAAAGCAATGTCTACAAAGCACAGAGGTGAGCAGGAAGCTGCAGTACCTTGCTGTTAAAGCCACTTGGTTCATTTTCTCCTCTCCCTGTTCCCTCTGAAGCACCCTGAGCATGTCCCATTTGGGAATATCCTTATTGCAATGACCATCCATCAGCCTCAAGCAGTGAAGGGCAGTAAGTAAGAGACTGCCCATCTTCACTGGGGAGTGCACTTTAGAAACGGGAAAATACAAGACTGTCCAGTAAGTACACACAGTCTCCCTGTGTTTACCTGTCATTATGTCATAGAAGAGTGCAACACACACTGTCCTGTGATCTCAGTGTTTGGCCATGACTCCTCAGCACCAGGGAGCCTCAGGACATCTATTAAGTACAGCTCATCTCTGTGAAAGTCCTGGCCCAGAGTTTATACCTCTTTAGTTCAGTCACAGAGTCATAATAACTCTTACTTTGGATGCAGTCCACCAGTATAAGGACCCTGTACTAGCATTGCTCATGCTGATTTTACATAAGAAAGCTAGAGCACTATGGGCATCTTTATGTGGTCTACTTCTGTCTGCATGAGGCCGCATTTGAGACCAAGCACTGTGAAGAACTGAGTAGGTACCCTTGCCAGATACCTCAGATTGCCAGTGCTTTGGGTGTGAGTCTGTACTCCTCACACATCCTTCTGACTGGCAAGTTACATCCACTAAGTGCAAAAAACCAGCAGGATAAAATACATTGCCCATACAGGTACTGTTTTTCCCTACTTAACTCATGTGCTGTCAGATGGAGCTGCACATAAAAAGCCATCTCTGAAGGCTGTCAGAGGCACACTTGCTTCTGGAACATGAACTGAGGTGATTGCTAAGACCTGAGCTTGTATTCGTAGTGCTCCCATCAGCAAGGCAGAACACAAGACCAACACCCATTACAGCCTCTTTGAACCCGGTACTGCAAGCTGTCAGTCTAGCCAGAAACCCAGCAATCTCATTTAAGCAAAAACAAAAACAGAAAGACAGCTCCTTCTGATGGGAATAAAAATTAATTCCAGCCAAGTAGCATAGATCCTGAATTGCAAATTATGATGACAATATTTCCTTGTTCAGAAGAGACTGTCTCATGCCAAAGAAACACCATTAGCATCAGAAACCCCATCCAAATAAATCACTGATGAAAACTATAGAAATAAGATACAAAAGCAGGGAAGAGGTTAGGCCCCTCTTTGTAAAGAACTCACCATTATGGACTCACAGTAAACAACGGACCTTTTGTTTCAAAAAGTATACTTTGGGCAGCAGGACAAATGTATTACTTGTATCTTGGCAGTGGTCCAAAATGCATGCTGCACAAAAGACTGATGATGTAATTATGGCCACCGCAGACCCAAAGCTCTGGGTCCTGTTCCTGGCTCTACCCCAGCCGCTATGTGACTCCAGGATTGTCTCCTCTGACAAGGATTCATCTCGCCTCACTTTAGCCATCTAAGAGACAGGCATCTAGGCCAGGTGCTCTGCCTCAGCTCACTCTACAGTCCATGAGGAAAGACAAGTCCTTCCAGAGGGCTGTGTTGCTCCTCTCTTGGATACCAAGCTTATGGCAGGAAGGATGGCCTCTGGATGTGCTGATTTCTACTGACTAAAGGGGAAGCTTAGAGCAGAGACTCCGCTCCTAGCTGTTAGCTGGCTACAGCCAGCTGAGATGAACTATGCCTTGTGTGTCTGCTATAAAAATGGGATAATAAGTCTTCTAGATCTTTTGCCCACTTAGATGGCAAGCCACAGACTTAGGGTCTGCCTTCCTCTGCATCTATATATTGCCCTTGGCACAATGGACCCTGGCAGAACTAACACAAGCAACAAATACTTCTGCACAACCCAGAAAGCACACATCAGGGTCTTGCTTAGTGTAAAAAGTTAGAACTGTCTGAACAGGCTAAACAGGGAGGTTACCATGCTTGACCTTGTATCTCTCCTCCAGCGCCTGGGTGGCAGGGCAGTGGGAAGGCACTGCCCAATTCCTACACTTTCTGAGCACAGGGGCTGTGAGCTTAATAAGATTTTGCTGTGCTATACAAGGCGAGGAATATCCTGAGCACTTCACACCATGCTTCCTTTTACAAAGGCTGATCCTAACCAGCCTTTTAGAATAGCTGCTGCTTGCTGAATGAGATTGTCAGGCCAATTTAGGCATCTTGGCAAACTAACAGGAACATTTCCAGGGCTCAGATGGAGTGAACTTCAAGAGAAAAATGTCATTTTAAGAGGAAAATTAAATGTTGCAGAGCACAATCCTTACTGGTATAAATGAAGACAACCCATCTGTCTTCATTGTCCGAGTGCAGAGAAATACTTAAGAATTACTATTTGGGACCACACCAAAGGTCCCAGTAGCCAAGTATCTTATCTCCAAGAATACTGAGTAGCAACTACTTAAATACTGTGAGAATCTCAGCAAATATAGGTCTATCCCCTTGTGTGTACTCAGAGCTTACAGCAACTTGGAGTCATGAACTTAATCAGATGGTTTGTCCTTCCAACAGCAAACTGGCCCTCCATGAATTTATCTAACCTCTTTTGAAACCATGTGTAGCTCTGTCCTCCAGATCACAATGGAAGGAAAAAAAGTTCCACAATTTCATTATGTATAATATTATTCTATTTTAAATTTGTCTTAGTCCTGCTACTCAATAATTTTATAAGGTCTCCTTCATCCTTGTGTTATGGGCAATAATGAAAATTTGACCCCTTTTCACTTTCCCCATGCCACTCAGGATTCTACAGACCCGTACCAAGTCCCTCTACCTTGCCTGTTATAAGAGTCATAGTCTGTTTATGCTCTCTGATCAAAAGTCATTATATGTATTTCTGTTCATCCTTGCTGCCCTTTTCTGGACCTTTTCGAGTCCTTCCACAGTCTAACACATTCTTCAGAGTTCACAGCCAGAAGTGCATACAGTAATCAAGATGTCAGTTTACCTCGAACCTTGTTTTGTTCTCTTTTTAGTTTTCTATTGTTGTTCCTACTGCTGCTTTATATGTAGTCTTCTATTTTGTTTCCACTGTAGCCAGAATTTTTGTTTTCTTTTTCTTTCATAGTAATTCCCATCATTTTTCGTTGTCTTTTTGACTATTGCTGAGCACTACCAAGTGTTCTAAAAGAAACATGTACTTGAATGACTTCAAGTTCACTTTCCTGAATAATACCAATCTCCTTAGAGCCCAGTGCTGAGCTTTTTATACCACATGCACTATATTTCTCACCAGTGAATTTCATTAGTCATTTTATCACAGCTGAGAGCCTTCAGCGTTCATTCAAAAAAAAGGTGTTCCCTTAAAATAAATACTAAATGACTTGCCTTGGTAGTTCAGAGTACTCATAAGAGATTCCAACTTTTTCAGCACAGAGAACATTAGCAAAAATGTCCACGTGTAATGGGCAAAAATGTCCACCTGTAATGTGCAAGCACATATAGATCAATTGAAATGGCTGGTGGGCAAAGATGTAGCTACTGGTAAGGTCCTCTCTTTGGCTCCCCCATTCTCTGTCCTCCACAAAGAATTCCTATGGTTGGGGTATTTAGGGTGAAAATTTTAGTGCCTAATCATGCTACCTGCAATTCTCAACCACTGGTTACCTGTAGCACCATGACTGATCTTTATTTCAAACCAGATGGAGAATTACTAGTGCCCTACAGAAGAGTGAGCTTTTACTTAAATAAATAAGATTCTAATACCCAGAGAAAAAGGACAACTCTCTGGCTAGAGACAGTGGGGAGACTGACTGGGTCAAAACACCTAGTCCTTCTGCGAAATCTAATGACTGTAGTCTGACTGTTCTGTAGTCCGTCCTCTTCTTGCAGCAAGGAGAAGGCTCTGCTGTCTTTGCAATACTGTTCTCTTCTCAGCCCCTCTCTGCTTTGCATCAGAGGTAATGGTAAGACCTGGGGGGACATCTTCATAAGGAGCAGATGCCTTGGAGATGTGCAGGTGAGGTAATGCTGCGATCTTCACAAGCTCTGACTAAAAGCCAATGGAGACTTAAAATAGTTTGGGATTTCAGTCGTTTGTCTGTATTCCCCTGTTAATTAGCAACACCCATCTGATGTAAAGCTGAGGCTTTAAGGTCACTGTTCACTACATGAGAATGCCAGCAATGTGACTCTACAGCAGCTACTAATGGTGGAGAAAGTAGAGTCCTGGCAAGTCCCAGAAACACTTTCAGGGGACCTGAACAATTTATTGAGTAGTCTGCTGAGAAGATAACCTTGAGGAGCCAACACTACATGGGTGAGAAAGACCCCAGGAAAACTTGTCTCACAAATGGTCTCACTCCTTTTGGAATCTCTCTGGGAAGCAGTGGTCCCTGGGGGGAACTACCAAAATGCTGTCCCCTGCCTAAAAAACTATTAATGATAGTCAGCACTTCAGGTAGAGCTAGAAAGTAGAAGAGAGTGAGAGAATGGAAGAGAGAATGTTTATTCACAGTGCCATTACTATCCCATCTACATAGGAGTAAAGGGGGAGTGTGAAGACAAGAATTCAGAATACAGCAATCAGTGTGTCTGTAAGCAACAAGAGATACTGAGCAGGAGGAAAGACAAGGTTGTTGATATGGATTCCCATGCTGTTAAAAAAAAGACATATGTATATACAAACTGAGCAGGTAGATGTAATGCATACAGCAAAACAACAACAAAAAAGGTGAGAAAACATCAACTTGTTAGAATTCTTTTCCATTTCCCGAATGTGCGAGCAGTAACACTGGATAGAGATTAATATGGAGTAACACAGCACCGCCTGAACCTTATGTTCATTGCTACTTAAATTATCCCATGTCCAATCCCGGACACTATAGCAGGGAAAGTGCCTTTTCACAATATCTAGGCCTGATGTGCCCTAATGGAGAGCTTATCCTCTGAGACACCCCTGGAAGTTGTCTCCTAACAAGAAAGCAATGAGTTTACACTTAGAGAA
>VYZV01017332.1:130421-167928 GCA_013401275.1 Pandion haliaetus | reverse complement strand
TCTTACATATATTTTCTCATGATTAGCTTCTGGCAAAACATAACACATCTGGTCTTTCAGCAATTAGAAGGGCAGGAACAGAGAAATCAAAGCCCATCAAGTAAGATAGAAAGGATTAAGTGGTGCTTCTAGAGGCAAGTCCTTGACTGAAGGGAGAGTCAGCACTGTCATAAGCCAAAAGCCCTGGCTAACACTGCCTATGCCTGTGCATTTCTGAATGTTTATGTCATGGAATGTAAAGGCCTAATCCCTACCTTGAGTTAAATCTCAATTTACTGCTTTGAAATTAGGTGAGTCCTTGCTATGAGATGCAATCCATGCCCCATGGATTATATGATTTGATCTCAGTGCACCTATTTTTTAAACCTCTCAATGATTCTTTTGCATTTGCTACTTACAAGAGCCATACCCCACTGCAAATAGGTCCTTGTACTTTGGATTCCTATAATGAGAAAATATATGTAAGAATGCATTTATTATTAACCATATATTTCCACAGAAATGCACAGCTTTTCACACATTAATATCAGAGCCCATTCTCACAGGACTGCATACAGTCTGAGGGCTTGACCCTTTGAACATATGCACTAGTAAAGTTTATGTATGAGTAATTCTTCCAGACTCAAAATGCATAAAAATACAGAACATCAGAAGACCACAGCAGTACATGAAAGGCATAAAAAGGTCACAGACAGACATGATGTCAATCTCCAGCAGTTCTTAGCTTATCCATTTCATAATCACATAAAATTTACTTTTAAAAATGAGGTCTTTGAGGAAAAAGGCAGGAATGTGTTGGTTTCCATCTTTCAGGGGCAAAAATAAAGGAGTTTCTAAACCACAACAGAATAATACCCAATACACTTACTTTCCCTACCTCTTATTAAATAATGAGGAATCAGTTCATGAATTCATGATCATTCCCACAGACCAGGAAGGGAAATGCCCTTCTGATCCAGTCAGTGAACAGTGTATTTGCTGAGGCATACTGACTATGAGCAATTAGCCATATACTATGTCTTCTAACGTCCCTTTATTTGAAAAACATCTACCTTCTTTACAACTTCTGCTGTGTGTGGACAGTTACTGTAGGGTTTACATGGGACAAAGGTAAGTACTGTTGCTGTCCCTCAGCTCACACAGCACAACCAGTGTTCAACAATTCTGTGAAATGAATGTATGTGAAAATTACCTAATGAGTGTTTTCTCTGACTTGCTGTTTTGAATTGATAAAATAAAACCTCTTCTCTTTTCATTTCTCTTTTTTCACTTGGGCTGATACCTGGGCATCCTAATGCTCTTGCTCTATCCACTAAATGCACCACCACTGCTAACAATGTGAGAATAAAAATTAAATTAGAAAAGCTTATTAAATAAGGCAATTTGGAGTCATACTTCCAATTTCAGGGCCATCTTCCTATTATAATTTCCTGGAGGCAAGAATAATAGCAGCATAAACTACTGATAAAAGTTGCCTTTTCTCCCAATTTTACATCTCATTTTACTGTTATTTTGTAATTCTCACACAACTGCATCCTTGATATTCTGTTAAAGTATAATCACTGCAGTGGCTTGAAAGGACAGAAGACTGCAATCCTGCTCTGTCTCTCCAAAGATCCTCTTTGGCAAGACGCAGATGTGTTCACACTACTCCACAAACAAGTGAGAGGAGGCCTAGCTGCAGGGGAGCACAAGGCAGGAGCTGACTATGTATGTCTCATGCTCAGTGCATAAACCAAGCCAGTTCTGGGGAGGATCAAGCGTGTTAAAAAGTAAAAGGACTCATTCAGGCTGGTAACGAGTGGTCTTTTCATGGTAATAACCATGGCGATAACACCTCAGAAAAAGAGAGTTGATTTGAAAGTATCAGCAATCATTTTTGGACTGACCAGGAATAAATATGCAAAAGTGAACTGCAGGGCAAATGCCTACTAAACTGAACTGTGTAAGATCCCAGTACACAAATACCCCTGTTGTCTGGGCAGCAATTGAGTATGTACCAAGCATAAAGGTCTTGTCTGGTATCAGTGCCTTAGCAGCTTATAGCTTATGGTGCTGCCTGTCTAGCACATGCAATTTTTGCATTTCCCTTCCTGCTGCTTTAATTCTTCTGTGTCGATACTTGTCAAAAATATAGTTGTTATCCCTTGTCCTTCCCTGGGCTTCTCAGGATTGATTCCTACAGCATATTGTCCAAAGATATGACATGTCTATCCCAGCTTTCCCAAGAAGGGACTCTTCTTTGCTCTGCTAACTGCACTCCCTTTGCCCTAGCACTGCACAGAACCTGCAGTGCCTTCATCTTTTGCTGAATGACACAAGCCTGGCACATTCAGCCTTACACAAGGTGCTTTGCAATCAGAAGCATCAGGCATATTTAGATGCTGCCAAAGCAGTTGACTGTAATTATTCAAAACAGTGTTCCCAGAAAAACTAGCCTTGCATTGTAAGGTGCCACGACATTCAATTCCACTCCCCTAAGAAACAGCAGAGTAATTTTGTAATAAAGAGACTTACCAGGAGATGGCAGTAACTGCAAGTCTCTTGGTTTTGTCATACTGGAACTTCCAGAGCGGGAGGAGAGTTCCTTGCTGGTCTCTGTATTCATCCGAGGCATCCTCAAAATACTTAAAATCTAAACCGAAAAAAATCAAGCAAAAGGTTCCCGTGTATAAATCGGAAATAAATCAGCACGGTGCAGTGCCAGGGAACCTTTAAAAAACACTCTGCACAACCCAACTGTTAGTATAAAAACTGTCTCAGTCCTTAAGTCTCAACTCCAAACCAGCCCCTATAACTAAATGCATTTTAGCAAGCACCAAGTCTTCACATAAAAAAAGCTGATGACCTAAAAGCAGGCAAAGGATGAACAAGAAAGCAGAAGCGCAATGCAAGGAGTGACCTCAGGCCACTTCCAGAGCTAGATGTGACCTTTCAGGAGAGACCTGAGCAGAGACAGCAAAACCCTTGCAAAATAACATTGAGACTGAGTATGTCAACGTGGCTGGGACCTGTTTGCCAGCAGACAGCTGCTTGGCACTGGCTGCTGTCACCAGCACCTGCATCCAGGAGGGAAGTATGTACTGAGGGAGGGAAGTGCCGCAGGGAGGGCAATGCTGACAAGACCTGCTGTCCCCAGCCAGCTCAGAGGACGGCTGATGTGGCATGCCCTTTGCATGCCCACACTGTGCTGTACTGTTTGCCTGGTGTGAGTCAGCAGGTTCCTAGCCCTGGTCATTTTAGCTCTGTTTCTCTATTCTATTCTATTCTATTCTATTCTATTCTATTCTATTCTATTCTTATTTCTATTCTATTCTACCCTTGCTACAGCTGTGGCCACTAATCTGCAGGACTTCTGGCTTGAGTTAGAAGCATGTCCCAGCAAGGCCGTACCTTGTGCAATGTCATCAAATGTGTTCTGATTCACCATCCGCTCCATTATTTTAGCAGCCTTTGAGATCTTGGTTATATCATCACTCTGTTGAAAAGAAAAAGAAGGAAGAGAAAATTTATTCCTATCTGTTTACAGGTCCTTCAGACCTTGTGTGACTGAACGGCTTGAGTCCTTTGATCCTGAATACAGGATAACTTGAAGCTCCTCACACCAGCATCTAATGATAAGCTCACTTGAATTAAGGCAATGACTTTATTATAAGTTTAACAAGATGACATCCACAGCTGAGCTGCGGTAACTTCAGTGTTTGTTCCTGATTTAGCTCAACTGAAAGGTACTTATCTGTGAAGGCAGTTAGAATCTTGTCTTCCTCAACTCATTCAAGTTACCTCATGATGGGATGAGCTAAAACCACACATATGATCCCTCCCCCATCTCACTTGATAATAGTTCATCAGCTTCAGTAATGAAATCATAGATGCTTGATCATGCATGAGCATCCTCTTGTCTCTATCTGGAGAGCTTTACGGTCTTGTATTAAGTAAAGATCACAGGACTTAGGAGTCCTTCAGTCAATCACTGGGTAATTTCAACTTGATGTATTCACAGATCCATAAGCTCATACAATATATAAGCAACATGCAAAGGGCAATTTGCTGACCAGCTCTTGTGTAAATTGTTTTGACACTGTGGAAAATCACATCCTCCTGGCCAGGGAACATCACAAGTGGGCATGCCTGCATATGTAAGGTATGCAGATATACCTGCACGTATGCAAGTATTGGAAATCTTTTGGGAAGTGGCATCTTGCAAGGCCAGCAGACCCTAGGTAACTGTATCAGTAGTATCACGTAAGGCTAAGATTTCCTAGGAAACTATGCTAGAAATAGCAAACTTGGGTATGGACACAGTAAAAATGTGACCAATGGGGAAAAAGTAATTAGAGGCAGGTTGTTGATATGGAAGGAGACGAGGGTGGAGAAAGGGAACAATGCAGGTGGATGGAGTAAGCAGCAGCATGGGCAAATGGAGAAAAGAGCATAACGGGCTGTTTGACTGTCAGCAGGTGGCTGGTTGGTATGCTTGTCTGACAGAACCCTATGTCTGATCACCACAGTCTTATAACCATCTTCTTACTAAACTCTGTTCCTAGCTACTTTTTGTGTGACTGTGCTCTCTACCTTCTGTGTGTATATGTGTGATCACTAGCAAAATCCAAACTGGATAAACCGTCAAGTAGGACAAGGAGCCTGAGTGCCAGCAACTGAAAGGACAGAGCTTAAAAGTCCCCAGACTGTGTTGGGCCATGAGGATGATGCTAGCAGAGCTCTGTGCAACGATGCCAAGGCATATGCAAAGTGCTCTGAGAGCATGCTGCTCCAGGGACCTGAATCCCCATCTACTACTGCTGCCCCAAAGACCCATCAGTGTTTCAAAGCCTTTCATCTTCAAACCCCTGCTAGGGACTGATGGCTGCCAGCACAGCATGATTTCCTCCACAGTGACAACACTGAAAAGAAACTTGTCATCCTTGACACAGCTCAGAGAGTGCCCTGAACATCGAAAGAAAAAGAGAAATGACTTGCCAAAACTACACCACACAGTCACAGTCAGAACCAAGGACATGACTTCAGATTATGTGTGTCTCAGCCCGCTGCTTCTTTCTTGAGCTCTGCACAGACTCAAAGGAGATGGAGAGTCTTGCTTCAAAGAGCATGAAACTCAAAGGACTACACAAAGATGATAGCACAAAGGAAAAAAAAAAGCAATTCTATAATCTGCAACATTTTTTATAAATCCATAGTTTGCCTACACCTTCAGTAATGTGTGCAGTCATCTTCTCCCATCTCAGAAAGGATGAAGTAGAACTTGGAATCAAGTTCAGAGAAGGGCAACAAGGATGGTCCAAGTCTGGAATGGTTTCTGTACCAGGGAAAACTGAGTAGGCTGGGACTTGCCAGCCTGGAAATGGCTTGGGAAGACATGAGACAGGTATATGAAATCCTAAATGACCCAGAGAGGATGGACAGGGACTGACTCTTCACTGTCTCTTCTGATACAAAAAGTAGGGGTGTCAAGTGAAGCTAGTGGAAGTCAATTTCAGAATAAGCAAAAGGAGGTGACTGTTACAGAAGAATGACACTTGTACAACTCCTTGTCAAAGGATGTTGTAGATGCAAGCATTTTACATGGTTTCAAGGAAGACTGAACAAGTACTTCCATCTGCGTACCAAAGCACATCAAGCTTAGAAAATAGCTGAAAATAGTTGAAGGCTGGAAGAATATTTCGGACTGGGGTATACTCTTGTGGTGTTCTTACCCTTCCTTACACGTTCACTTGTGGTTAGAGCCTTGATCTGAATCAGTGTGGCCACTCTCATGTCCTTCAGGTTTTCCCTGGATCTGTGGAAGGACTTCTTGAGAACAGCACAGAGAATTTACTGTCATGTTCAGAATTTAAGGAAGTGCAGGAAAAGATGTTTTCAAATTATAACACAGTATGATATTCCTTAGACACTAGGAGTTCATAACTATTAAGAGAAATTAAAGAGGGAGACAAAGAGGGTGCTTGAAACATCTCAAGTAGAAATCAATACTCTCAATTGCTGGGATTTCGCTCTTTTTACTTTAAGTTGCTGTTATTGCTTCTGCCACTGTAAAACCTGACTTTCTTTAAAACACTTCCTAAAAAACACCAGTTCAGCATTGTTAGCACTTGTCCAGCAATACTGGGATCATGACTATAAAAATGTCATTGGCTGCCACCAGCATATTGCTTTGAGTAAGCTTAATTGACAGAGGTTAAATGTTGAAAAGTTCACAGTTTGATTTAGAAAAAGAGAAGTGCAATAAACACTTTTCTCTCCAACATTGTAAAAGTCATAGTTATGAGGTATAAAGAACAGATCCCCTGGAGTCTTGCTGGTTCATCAGGTGTGTTAGCTTCCATCCACCTATTATGCAGGCAAAAATTTCCCTTCTGTTTTAACATGTACCTGCTACTGGAAGGAGCTGGGGAAGAATGGCAGTGCTGTGCTCTACAGACATGAGCAGGATCACTATTCCCGTTCTCTTACACATCCAAGGAAACTTGCACTGCAAGCATTCTGAATTTCCAACCTGAGACGTCATTCTGGACTGAAGATCAGAGGATAAGGCTTACTTCATGTGTTCTCAAAGTTGAATGCTAGATCCTGCCTCTTCTATCATGACACCAAGCTGAGTGTTGTAGTTGATAATCTAGAGGGAAGGGATGCCATCCAGATGGACCCTGACAGGCTTGAGAGGTGGGCCTGTGCAAACGCCATGATGTTCAACGGGGCCAAGTGCAAGGTCCTCCCCATGGGCCAGGGCAATCCCAAGCACAAATACAGGCTGGGCAATGAGTGGATTGAGAGCAGCCCTGAGGGGAAGGACCTAGGGGTACTGGTTGATGAGAAGCTCAACATGACCCAGCCATGTGTGCCTGCAGCCCAGAAAGCCAACCATATCCTCGGCTGCATCAAGAGAAGTGTGGCCAGCAGGTGGAGGGAGGTGATTCTCCCCCTCCACTCTGCTCTCATGAGATCCCACCTGGAGTACTGCGTTCAGCTCTGGGGCCCCACCATAAGAAAGACATGGACCTGCTTCAGCGGGTCCAGAGGAGGGCCACAAAGATGATCAGGGGGATGAAGCACCTCCAATATGAAGACAGGCTGAGAGAGTTGGAGTTGTTCAGCCTGCAAAAGAGAAGGCTCCATGGAGACCTTCTAGCAGCCTTCCAGTACTTAAAGAGGGCCAACAGGAAAGCTGGGGAAGGACTCTTTATCAGGGAGTTTAGTGATAGGACAAGGAGTAACAGTTTTAAACTGAAAGAGGGTAGATTTAGATTACATATTAGGAAGAAATTCTTTACTCTGAGGGTGGTGAGGCACTGGAAGATGTTGCCCAGAGAAGTTGTGAATGCTCCATCCCTGGAAGTGTTCAAGGCCAGGCTGGACGGCGCTTTGAGCAACCTGGTCTAGTGGAAGGTGTCCCTGCCCATAGCAGCGGGGTTGGAACTAGATGACCTTTAAGGTCCTTCCCAAACCCAAACCATTCTATGATTCTATAATTTTATAATTTTTTTGTCAGTGGAAAGTAGGCTTTAAACAAAAAAAAACCTGTAAATACAGAAACAATGTATTATTCAATGGAATTTTTCCTTCAGTGCAGGAAACTGTCCAGATGAATCGAAAGAGCTTTTAGTCAGCTTTCGTGTTAGGTATGCTGTTAGTAATGCAGCCATGAATAACTACATTTTTTACATTAAACTGGATCAGAGTAAGTTATTTTCTCATTGGATCCTGTCCTATTTCAGGTTTGATTTTATTTTGTATGTTACTGAAATCTCCAGTGGAAGTGATAAGCCTAATTTATATATTTTTTTAAAGATCTGTTTGAAACTAATTTCTTTTTTGTAGGCCAACTCTGGGCTAGCTAGCCAAATGTAATGAGAGCTCATCAGCTAACAAATTTGTTTTGTTTATTTCTGTGCATAAAATATTTTTAGAACAGCAATAATTTTAATTGAATCATATGTAAGATGGATAATGGGCTAGTACTTTGAAAATAAATGTCATAGTCTTGCTCTACTATTCATTAACACTAATGGCTTCACATTTGCCTCTCAGCAGCTGGCCAGTTGCAATACGTAACTCCAGTAAACTGAAGCACAAAAAAAGGCTTCTGCAGGTGTATAACTGCATATCTAGAAGGCAAACCCCACCCTAAAACCAGTGCAGTAGCTGCTCATAACTCTGGCAATACATATACTGTGATTAGAAGAACTCCTGGCTTGCAAAGAAAGAAGCACGGTACAGAGGTGTTGTCAACTGTGGCACAGCTAACGCCTCCATGCACTGCAAACACCCACTGCAAATCCCAAATAAAGTCCACCAGGTTGAATCCTGTCAAGTGTTACTAATGTCCAGAATTGTACTTGTGTGTTCATTTTCACTCTTTACTTTCAATTCCGATTCGCTGTAAACAGTAGATTAAAGACAAGGGAGTCAGTAACAACTCATCCGCTCCTAGGGATGACCAGGAACAGGTGAACAATAACGTGAAGGTTAATTGTGTTCAAATTTCAGCCATTATTTCAAAAATAACTGTGGTCATCCAAGAGCTTCCAAATTATAATTATGACCCTGTGGGCTGGGCTGTCTCACCAGGCATATCTCAGAAAGCAGTAATGCTATAGTGAGATAGACAAGTCAGACAAGAGCTCACATGATTCACAAATGCACATTTCTCTGTTAAATATAAATTTTGTTTAGACTTTTAAAGAAACTGTTCAACCACTTCTGCTTCAGAGGAGATTAGAGACTGTTCCAGTGCAGTAAGTTCCAGCTTTAACATATTCCTAACTGGTTCACATCCATCTGTATTTCTGTCGACACTATCCTCTGTCTTAGTAATTCTTCTCCCTCTCTGTTACCTCTCTGTTACCTACCTCAGATTCCCTCTCTACCTGTGCATTACCAGATAAAGATGCTAAGATTTTTTTAGTTTCTTGTATTCAAGCTTTCAATTTCATATAATCTTTTCCATATCTATGCAGGTTTGTAATCTATCATCTTCAAAAAGAGGTGTTCAAATTCATATATCCCTGTACTACTCCCGATATCACCCCGCCTTACATAACAGAAATGGTATTTCTCTGCTATCCCTTACACAATATATTCCAGCAATGTACTTGTCTTCTCATAGCCACATCACAACTCACCAACAGATAACACTCATGTTTCTCCCTGTCATTTCAAACTGTAAGCCCTCACCTTATCAAAGATTGCCTTGATACTCCAAAATACACAATCTTCCTCTCCACTGGTCCCTCCCAATCTGTACTAGTAACAACTTTTCTGGTTTATCTAATAATTTCCTAAAGGCACTATAGCAATAGCATTACAGAATTTCAGCTAGATTACCTTTACTATACCTTCCTTGTTAAGGGAAACCATAACTTTTCTCTTACCAAAGACAGAGATGAGATTATTTGGAAACAGCCCACCTTTGACAAACACATGCTATTTTATTCCATTTCATATTTACTCCCAATTCTCTATTCTTTCCCTCCACATTCATTCTGTTGCTTCATATACTGTTAAAGGTCAGGCTAATGGAACCATTTTTACTCCTCTTATATACAGTATATCCTTGTTATACTCCAATTACATAGCTCCACCCCTCTTTAGGTAGATTCATTAGAAATCCTTACTACCAGACTTGTGATTTCATGCCTTGTCATCTCAGGGTGAGAGGAGCTAGCCTGCATCAAGTTCATTGCATTAAGCTCTTTGCATTTTGCTTCTACCTCAGATACTGTCATTTCTATGCTCACGCAACAACATGAGGAGGGTTGTACTGGATCAGACCAAGAGTATCTCTGGCCCAGGATCCTCTCTGTAGTCATAGCTGTAAGCAGATGGCTCAGGAAGAGTAAGAACAGGACAAGCAGATGCAACACTTCTGCCTAGTTCTCTCCGCTTCCAACTACTTTCAGCTCAGAAAATTTCATATCATTGCTCTTTGGCATTCTGGTTTCTCCATGTTCTGTTTGCTGCATTTATTGAAAACTGAGGAAAAGTTTCAAATGTGGTATCACTGCTCTCGGATGTAGCACATTCTTTTCTCTCTAGATCCATTTGAGTGATGAACTTACTGAGAGATTTCCAAGAGTCCCTCATCACAGACTCCAGTCAAATACTTTCTGTCATTCCAACTTTTATTCATTCATATTCTTCTTTATATCATTCTCATCCTTCCTTCTGCTGGAATCCCTGGTTATCTCCATTCCTTCTTTTCTTGGCTGCCTCTCTCTTCTGCTTTGCCAAATCACATCTTCCTTGCTTCTTCTCCTCACTCTTCGGTGCAGTGCGTAGCTTCATTCTACTTCTTCTCCCCTACTGAGGAGCTTCTAGTCCACTGTCAAGGCTTGTCTCTCCTCTCCTCTCCTCTCCTCGTCTCTCCTCTCCCCTCCTCGTCTCTCNTCCTCTCCTCTGTTTTCTCTTCTGTTTTCTCTTCTCTTCTCTGCCTTTGGCCACGTTCTTCCATGGATCATGTTCTTCCTCTCCCAGTCATCTGTTCGCTTGACCTCATACTCAGTACCAGTACTGTTTTCTCTTTCTTTTAATCCATTGTGTTTTCAGTTCCTCATCTGATCCCTACCATCACGTCTGGCTGTGGCTCTAGTTCTTGGATCTTCTCTTTCACGATCTCCTACCATAGCAAGAACTTCCATCAGAGACCCACCCCTAGTAATATCCACTCATTTTCTCATCTTCTTCCCTTTGGGTTGAATCCAGTACTATTCAGTAGCTATCACAGTCTTTTTCTTCCTAGTACCTAGCCTGACAGAAACAATGGTGGAAATCAATTACTGCTTCTAGCTACTGCATCCTCGATCCACATCAGCCACATCTCCTGCATGATGTTCCACAGTTCCCCTTCAGCAATGATCAAATGCAGTATGCCCTCAGAAAGTATTTAGCTGGAAAGCTCTGTTTCAATTACCATATGTGGTCCAAAGTATGCAAACTGTGAGTTGGAAGCTCCACAAAACCCACTTCTCCATTTGCTGACTTGAGACCAGATGTACAGATTCTGGTGCCATCAAACTTTGATTTCCATAGACCTACACATGACCAGACGTAATGCCTGTTGCAAGTCTGATTTTAGCCTTGGATTACTTCAGGTTGCCTTCTTCCAGTTAATGACTGGAAAATTCAGCAGGTTTTTCATACACTTCAAGCTGGTCCACCAGCCTCCCAGAGAGCCTCAATTTGAGACACTGGCTCTGCATAAAGATTTCCCTTCCACTTTTTCAGTGCATTGATTTTCTGGCTTCCCTGCAAGCCACCTGGAAAGTGCTAAGAGTGAAGGGCAAAGCACCAAAGGGAAGGATCATGGGTGCCTGGATTTCAACTTCCCACCATTGTCAGTGGAGCATGCAGCAGCTTCTTTACAATATGGTTTCATTGGTAGAATTTTTATTTCATTTTCATTATCAGCTTTAGCAGTCCGCCCTGTAAGCACATAATTATAGCATTGACTTCAGGCTTAATTCTACAAAATGAACTCAGGTGAAAAGTTTATTTGTTTTTGAAAGGATGTGAATTTCAATGGCACAGTTCACAGGAAGAAGCCTATCAGAACATGTTCCTGGTCTGTTTATACTGTAAGGCTTTTGATGGCACAGTGCTGCTGGGGTAGCTAAACCAGCCAAATCCTCTACGGTTGAATCAGCCATATGGTATGAAAGTGCTAAAGCCAGTTTCAGGAGTCAGCTTCTATTACACAGATGTATCTAGTTATGTTGATATATTGTCATGGTTTAACCCCAGCCAGCAACTAAGCACCATGCAGCTGCTCACTCAGTCCTCCTGGCCCTATCTCAGTGGGATGGGAAGGAGAATTGAAAACAAGTAAAACTCGTGGGTTGAGATAAGAACAGTTTTATTATTATTATTATTATTATTATTATTATTATTATTAATGAAAATTATGATGACAAAAAGAGAGTGAAACATAACCCAAGAAGGACAAGTGATGCACAATGCAATTGTTCACCACCCGCTGACCAATGTCCCCAAGCAGCGATCCACCCCTCCCTGCCAACTCCCCCCAGTTTATATACTGGACATGAAGTCATGGCCAGTTTGGGTCAGCTGTCCTGGCTGTGTCCCCTCCCAACTTCCCCTGCCCTTCCAGCCTTCTTGCTGGCTGGGCATGAGAAGCTGAAAAATCCTTGACTTAGTGTAAACACTACTTAGCAACAACTAAAAACGTCTGTGTGTTATCAACATTATTCTCATACTAAACCCAAAACACAACACCATACCAGCTAGTAGGAAGAAAATCAACTCTATCCCAGATGAAGCCAGGAAATACATCTACACCTGTTCTAGGGGCAAGCTAAGAATTTACTTCCCTTTCTTTGTATTATAGTTCTCAGTGCATTTTACTCGAGTAATTATAGAAATTACTTCAGTTTGCCTTCTAAACAGTTTCATTTAGACTGGGGGAGAAAGAACCACTCACAATTCTGTATAGATCCAACTCTGTTAAACCCTAACAGAAAGTTCCTGAACCCCCTTGTCGTGGTTTAACCCCAGCCAGCAACTAAGCACCACACAGCCGCTCACCCACTTCCCCCCCACTCCCAGTGGGATGGGGGAGAAAATCGGGAAAAGAACTAAAACTTGTGGGTCGAGATAAGAATGGTTAGAATAGAACAGAAAAGAAGAAACTAATAATGATAATAATAACACTAATGAAATGACAACAGTAATAATAAAAGGGTTGGAATATACAAGTGATGCACAATGCAATTGCTCACCACCCGCTGACTGACGCACCTGGAAGGCCCCGAGCCGCGATGCCCCCACCCCAGTTCCTAAAACGTCACATGGTATGGAATACTCGGTTGGCCACTTTGGGTCAGCTGCCCTGACTGTGTTCCCTCCCAGCTTCTTGTGCCCCTGCAGCTTTCTTGCTGGCTGGGCATCAAGGCTGAAGAACCTTGACTTTAGACTGAACATTACTTAGCAACAACTGAAAACATCAGTGCGTTACCAACATTCTTCTCATACCTAGCTCAAAAACATAGCACTGTACCAGCTACCAGGAAGACAATTAACTCTATCCCAGCTGAAACCAGGACACCCCTGAAAACATTCTGGAACATGAAGAAAATCTTTCAGGATTGCCATGTGGTATTCTCAGTGCTGGGATCACATTTTTAAGATGGGGATATTGTCACATTAGGGGAATGGACTGTGGCATCCCTGCAAGGAACAATTAAGCTACTCCTGAGAGAGCAGCCTGCATTAGGAGTCAGTATCACCTGCACAGAAAGATCACAAGACCAGCTCTGTGTGTGCCAGGGGCAAGAGTTATGATACCTGCTACTCTGAGAAGCTAGACTAATGAAGGCTACTACAGTACAGTAGCCCTTGCCACTCACTGTGGTACTCCATAGGACTCAGAGTGGCTAACCTCCTCTTGGGATGATCACAGCACCGTGACTAAGGCATCACCATGCTGTGTAATTACTGGCCCTGGCATAACACTTTCAAACACTGGAGAGAGACAATTCTGTCACTTTCCAACTAAAGGAATAAATGATGCATCAGAGATCCCCTGGCAAATTAGGTCAAGCCTCGCAGAATCATTATTCAATTTTAAGTATGTAGGCTTTGATTTCAATTAACTATTATTAACTTTTATATAAATTATGTTATATACCACTTATATGTATATAACTAGAATGTATAAAAATTATAATTCTACAACATCATTAAAATAAAAAACAGTGAAATGTGTTTCACTACAGTGATTTAGTAACATTTTGGTAGAATCCTAAATTTCTTTGCCTTTCAGATTGCAACATTGTACCTAAAACCTCTGCATCACTTAGAATTTTTTGAGGTCACACAGTGTTTCTATTTATTTCATTCTTTTATCCCTCACATGCTAATCAAAAAAGAGATACAAACATGGCAATGCACAAAAAAGAAAGCCAAAAATCTCACTTGGAAATCAGGTTTGAAGACAAGATTATAGCTTCACGCTGTTTTGTATTCCCATAAAAAGTACAGCAAAATGGAAATCCTGTTTTGGAAATACAGTTCCTAGCAAAAACTAATTTTTGCATTTCTTAAAGTTGTTACTTGTCAGCTGAAACAACTAGCTACACAGTCAGCATGACTTCCTAAATTTCACCTGACTTGCATGATGGATGGATCCACCACCACTGAGCAGACTTCTTCCAGCATTTTGAAATGTACCTGTGACTCCAGAGAGGTTAACTTTCTTCCCTTTTTCTTCTCCTCTTCTCTCTTTGCTATCTGAGCTTTTGATTTCTCTTTCTCTTTTGACCTTTCCATTTTCTGAAGCTCCTCCACATAGGCATCATAGATCTCCCACTGAGAAACAGACACAGGCAGGATTTATCAGGACCTGATTATACTCCAGAAACCAGCCATCTACACCATTACAAAAACATGATAGTCCTCACAACAGTAAGACTGCCACTGGAATCAGCTGAAGACAGCTGGTTTGTTGCACAAAAAGTGAAGGATTGAAGCCCAGGATTTTTAAAGCTTGATGGGGCATGTCTTCCTTTTTAAGAACACATTATTGCATTCTTAACAATTTCCTTCCGTGAACATTCTTCTTGGTGCTTTGACTCCGTATCTTTTTTGTAGGATTTTCTGTTTGGCTAATTTACCAGTGTTTAATAGGAAACATGCATTAAACATCTGCTTTATGACATTTGTCATGTGGTGTTGGAAAATTAAATTTTAGCTGCTTAACACAATTTAGATCTTGGACTCCAACTCTGCAGCATATGATCAAACGGAAACTGAGAGCAGTTTTACATCTTCTGCTATGCCACATGCCACGAATGTCTTACTTGGGTAGATCCAAAAGTAATTTTTCTACTTAAGAATTATTCATTAGTATTGGAGTGCTAGTACTGCATCTGAAGCAGGTACATTACCTTCAGGACAAAACAAAAGGCAGTCTAATTCTGACACATCAGCTTAGGAGAGGAAGTATGATTCAAACACAAAATATAGCAGAAATCTGTAGCAAAAAACCTGCACTGTGTTGTAAATTTGCAGGCGGAAATGAGATGGAATGATGTTCCAAACATCAGGGAAAGGACAAAGAAGATGTGATGAGAAGAGTAGAAGGAGCAGAACAGAAAAATGGAATAGGAAATTGTGAGCATAAGGAAGAACAAGAAGGAAAAAGAGTTGAGGAAAAAAAGAGCTTACATTAAAATATTATTTTATATCCACTCAAATTTTCAACAGAATAAAAAGAAAACAAGGGAAAACTTTTCTTCTTAGTTTTCAAACATTTCATGCAAAATTTTGGCAACAGCCTGATTATCTTAAATAGCTCTATTCTCTCTAATTCGCAGGTCATCTCACTATCAGAAGAAATGAAGAAACTCCAGCTGGAAGGAGGGAAGATCTCAGGCCAATTACTATGTAATTTCAAGTTCAGGAATAGAGTGGGTTACAGTTTTTCATATGTAAAATGTCATACAAAATATTTTTTTTTTACATTTTTAAGAGATGGAGAAAATACTATAGGTACATTCCCACTACATAAAACAGAGCTAAGTCTATTGCAACAGGCTTAGAGTGGGCTCTCCACATTCCTTATGCTGTAGTTCTCACTGCGTTCAGCTTCAGGCTTTAGAAACCTGCTTTCGCATACAGCTAAACTTAGACAAAGTAAAAAACACAGTGTTGCATATATCAAATTCTTGACAACACTCCCCAAAACTCCATGAATCTTTATGAATTCCCAGCTGTACGAAATCTTCAGAGGTCTCCACTCTCTAAACACAGTGCTCAAAATGGAGCTAGCATGCAGATGTGTCCTAAGTGCTTTTTTGTTATTTTCTTCCTGCATTTTGAGACCCCATTGAACCTGCCTCTGATGGGATTAGCTGATGGAGGTGTCCTGCAGCTGACCAGGTACTGAATACTGGATCACAGCTACTCCTAAATAACCAGGTCGCCCACCACACAGTGATAGAAAGTCTTCAGCAACAGGACAGTCCCCACCCCAAAGACAGACCTGTGCCCAGAGAAGTCAGTGCCTACCAGCTGCAGGTCACCTCTTGCTGAGCCCAGAACCATTCTTACACTGTGTTTTCTTCGTTTCCAGTCATTTAAGACTCTCTAAAGCAGACTGGCCAGGTGGCTGGCAAGCAATAGATTAATTAAAAGCACCTAAACCAAGGCACTTGACCTTAGAAATATAAACCTTTAGCAAGTTCACCCATTAAGACAGAAAAGAGGGCCACACTAGTTTGGTCTCAGGCTTAAAGCAGAGATCAAAGCCACAGTATGGGAGTTTGTTCTACTGCAAGGAACACAAACATAGCAATTTGGTTTTTCCTTTCTCATATCTCAGTTTCCTAAATATATTCTAAAAATCTTTAAAAGTAAAAAAGGATATACCTGGTTAGCAGTGGCTGAGAAATTTTTACAAGGTGTAGGCTCCGACTGACATGCTCTTTCCTGAATAAAGAAAAAGCATAAAGAAGTGTAATCTTTGCAGTGAAACTCTTTGCAGTGACATAGTCCAGCTGTGGAAACAGCCTTCTCATAGCAGGTAGTTAGAATAATATTGATCTAAGATTAATTCAACATCCAAATGACTCCCAGAGCACTCCACAAACATTATCGGTGATCATGGAACTATAAATACATTTTCTTCTGGACCAAAAGAACCTTCTGATTTTTGCTGACATACTTGAAATATTTCATTTCAGTATTTCATTTTTAAGGAGTTGAAATGGTTTGTTTCACCTCTACCATTTGAAACATTCTGCCACCAATTATGGTATCAGTTATGGTATCCTACCAAATTTGAAAAGTTTTGACCTATATATTAAAAACTCACTTGGGTACAGCAGTCAAAACAAGAGTTGAACAGAATGATAACCTATAAACAATTCATTTGATGTTACTGAAATAATATTTTTATCACCCTTACATCAACACTCTGAAAGGAATAAATTCATTTCTGTGAAACTTTCATTTCATGAAACAGCTTTTTCATTCAAAAAACTGTTGTGTCAGGACATTTTTAAGAAGCTGCCTGTGGCATTTCACTGACCTCTGAAATGAAGCTGTCTCAGAGGTGGAAACTGCACATCCTGTACAGCACACAGCAGTACTTCAAAGCTATTTAAGGTCTATATTCTGCTTTCAAAGGCAGAATCACACAGAGGCACACAAGCCTCTCCCAGTAAAATCAATGGGAAGAGAATATGCAGATCTGGGGACAGAGAAATAACAAATTCTGTGGCCTCTGCAGGGATTTTTGAAAGATGCACAATCTTAGCTCAGACTTTGCAGTAAGCACCTCACTGTTGGATGAACTCTCCTGATATCCTGTGTCTCTACTAGTGGGCAGAGATGGTATACATTCTAGGAGATAGTAGCTCCAGAAACACAGTAACTCTTAGATGTCTCCAAGCCCATCAGATGTAAAGGCATCTCACTGTAGGTGTAATGGCTGCAAGAAGGCAGGCAGGCTCTCTGGATGAGCTGTATATACTCTGATTCCAGGGCAGAGGGTAAAACGAGAATTTTCTGAAACTTGTTTCTCCAATTCAGAAAGCTCCTTTTTAAGCACTCAGCTGGGGGCTAATATCACCAGCATTCCTCAGTCAGAAGGCCCTGTGAAGACACACTCACTGGGAATGGCTGCAGGCTTAGGAAAAAGCTTAGGGAAGGACCATAAGGTCTTGGGTCTGTACTGCCTGGAAAGTGCATGCGCAGAGTGGGAGGGAGATGTACCATGTAGCAGCAGTAAAGATTTGTCATACATATATGGGTCTGCTACTGCAGTACCTGTGCTTAATACAAGCATAAATAAGTTTATCCTTTTAATACAGGGGCACTTATATCCCTGCTCCATGGGTAAGAATTGAAGTATAAAGCCATAAAGGAACTCCATGGCAAAAGGAATTGAATTCATGGATTCCAAGCCCTCAGCTATTACCCTAACCATTGCTCTATACTTTTTTCAGATGAGAAAATAGACATGAAAGATGTCATATCCAAGTAGAGGTTTAAGGATTTACAGTAGCACCAAAATTTCTTGTAGGCTGTCCAAGAGTCCATGAGGTAACAATTTTTCTGTCTCCATTTTCACCAGTCCAAATGTTTTACCATAGCAAAACACTGTTTTTTTCCCCTAATAATATCTACAGAGATCATAGGATATGACACAAACACAGATGATCCACATGCTCTCCCAAAGGAAACATCCTCCATGTCACTGAAGGAAATGGCAGCATACCCGCATAGGGTTGTTGAGCGTCCTTGAAGCTCTCTCAATGAAGTTGAACTGGTTTGCAAGCTTCTGTTCCTTCACTCTTAGGGGAGGAGGCTCTTCTGCCTCTGCTGCCTCAGCTACTTCTGCTGTGCCTGACCCCTCTGCCTCTTCCTCTCCAGCAGCCTGCAAGAAAATAGAGCAGTGAGTCCACCCTGAAAGAACGAGACATCTCTTTCCTCTTCAGAAGCACTTCTTAGACGCTTGGATTTCTGCTGCCTAGTAAAGGAGACTAATTGGAGATTCAATATTTAATATGGAAATTAGGAGATTTCCAGCAATCAGAGCAAGGAGATTCTGGAATGCTATCTAAATGGGAATATGGAAAACCAGGAAGTAAAATTACTTTAAAACAAAGCCTGACATGAATAAGAATATAGCATGACTGCTTTTGATGAAAAAGACTCAGGGACCAGAAGACTGTGTTAAGAGTCCTACTACCCTGTGTTTTCATATCCTTGCTAGACAGTGAGCTTGATCTGAAACTAGTCTGAAATTGATTCCAGGGCCTGACACTGTGTGGATAAGAACAAACTTCTCACAGCATACTACTTTCCTGATCAGCCAACTGCATTTAAATCAGGCTACTGCTTATTTCACATAGTTATGCCTGCTGCTTTCACCCTTCCACATCTTGTTTTTCACCAGTTTCTCTTTCAGGAATGGACATGCTGTCCAGGAAGATTCCAGACCCTAGCAGATTACACTGTGTCTTGATATAATACCTGGATAAAGACAGATCTGTGTGAGAGACCTCATCCCCCTACATAGCTTCTCTAAACCAAAAAATGGCAGGAGGACCCCAGCTGTTCAGTAGAATCTGCAGGATCTCACCTAATAGCAAAGACATCTCAGGCATAAAAGAATCAATCACAGAAGATTCTCAGCAAGCCCATTTTATAATAAAGGAATTTCAAATCTAATATTAAAAATAAAATGGACAGCTTTCAGCTGACTATGGAGAATTACCTGAGTATCTCCTGTGCTTTCTTCATCTTTAATCTCTGCCTCTTCAGATGTAACTGCAGAAGTCTCAACAGAAGCCTTTTCTGATGACAGAAAGGGTAAGTTAATAAGCCTAGAATAATAGGACATAGTATTCCATATTCTGCAGATCTGTCTATCTTCTGAAGCATTAATATACAGATGCATCCTTTTTCTGATGCTATCTCATTAGAAAACACAGTAACCAATCCCCAATTTGGACGGTGATTGTTTGCTCAAAGCCACAAAAGGAGACAATTACTAGAATGAAACTGCAGTAATTCTGGCTGGACTGAGATAAAAAAATCTGATTTCAACTCAAATCAAACTTCTGAAATCCTTTTCTGATCTGAGTAGCTTTGTTTCTGAGTACCCCTTCAGCTCTGGAGCTTTCTGCCCTCCAAAAATGGCTGCAAATATGCACAACCATGAAGAATGCTTTCAAGGCACACAGGAGCTATAACATGGTTTGTTCTTGTTCACATGGATAAAAAAGTATATGGTAGTCTTGTTAGAGAATCATGGATGTCTACAATCCAATCACAGCCTTGAGTGTGTAGTCATGCTAGCACCAAGCTGCTTGAAACTAGCTGGTTAGGAATCTACAAAAAGCACTGCCAACAACAACAATCCATGCTTTCGTGGCGTTGAAGATCCCATCCAGCACTTTGTCCTACTTCAAATCGTCATGTACATTTTGTCAAGTGTGAAATAAAAGAGGCACTGACCCTCAGAAGCTGCAAGTAACAACTATTCTCAGGAGCTTATCCAGTGTTATCATTGTGCCTGGCAGTTACCACATTGAAAGGACACTCTTTGTGATACAACTTCTTTCACAAACAGCAGAAATACGAGAAAATCATTAGGCAGTATATCTGTCCCTGCTGAAAATTCAAACCTAGAACTCTTTACTAACAACAGAGCTTTTCAGCCTCTATTTAAGGTGTCTTTTTGACTGAAAACCTTAAGAATGGCAGTAGTAACTCAGATCAAAGGTCCAACTAGCTCGATATCTTATATCTCACATTGTCCAGAAGTCCATGTCCTGGTAAGAGTGTAAGAATTGGTGAAGTATATGATAGTTTCCTGAATGGTCACCCAGCCGCCAAACATTTCTGCTTTAATACTTTAAATCACGGCTGAAACTTTCAAAGCAGGCTAAGAAGTTTAGAAACGAATGTCCAACTAATGGTAGCGGAAAATGTTTAAAAGACACTAAATAGCTCTGAAAATCTCAGTGTTAGTGTTCACATGGCTCAAAAAGTGTGCACTATTTTCTACACTGTGGCAAACACCTGGTTGATTGTTTTTTCTGTTTTTGTTTCCTGAGAATGACGCAAGCCAAAATAGGAGTTGTTCAACTCTATGGCGATGAAGCATGATCATTGCCTCATGTTGAGTAAGTGGTACCAGTGCCTAGCTGAAAATTATTGCGGTTTCAGATAATAAATCTACCCGCTGCAGTGCTTAATCTGATACTCTGCCGTCTGCCTTCATCTGAATCTTTGAGTATCATGTTTCCATTCAAAGAGAAGTGAATGGCCATTTGATCCACATAGCTTATTGGCTTGTATGCTCGTTCCTACAAAGAAGGAAAAAACAACAAAATCAGCATGGAAAAAAAAATGTTTAAATTGCATAGCCTAAATTGCTAAAGCTAAGAAGATCCATACTGATAAATATACATTTGTTATTGGCATATTTACACCAAATTTCTTCCAGCAGGTATTTATATCTCAGGACACTGAGAGCCATAAATTAAAAATACAATTAAAAGAAGCAAGAACATGAAACCTGTAGTTCTCGAACACTACCACAGCAAGTGAGCTTAAATACAGTTCTAGCTGACCTCTACTACACAGCACTCCCTAAGAGACTCTCATCTCCTGTTGTGCCAAGATTGCTGAATGAGTTGTTGTACCTACACAAGAGCAGCACCATACATAGAGAGCAGCTCTGATCTGGAGACAGTACAGGCTTTTAGCTCCATGCCCAGGTTATAAGCACTGTACTAATTCTGTTATTTGATGCTAGCTTGATTGGCACTTGCTTGTGGACCACCGTACAGTGCAGGCATGCACCTAGGCTCAAACTGTGTATTAAAAATTTGAGCTGCACCTAAAACCAATCAGAAGCCACTACAGACTACAGATGCTTCCATAGTTTCTTCTTAAAAACATGACTGCTTTCTGTACCAATCACAGCATAGCATCAAGCCCACTTCAGTCACTGTGGAGGATTTGAAGATATGAATCATTCATCACCTGTTTCTATCCCATAAATATGGAAAACATCAACTCCAAATAGAAGAGAAAGTGACCTTATTTGCTTCCGTAAGACTGATTTCCTTTCTCTGGTGATCTCATGTAATGGTCAAACTAGTTACAGTAGCACAGACATGAGACAGGCTTGGGAATATTTCACATAGTTGTCTGTTCCCTGCCTAAGATTGGGGATAATCCAGTGCTGGAGCTGGAGGAGCTGTCCCTGTGTCCTTTCTTTTGGGGAGTGTAACCCTTCCAAGGGAGTAGTGGGAGGCAAAGCCATCATTCCACTCTTCCCTTGCGACAGTCTCTGCTACTAGCGGTACATGCTAGCAGGAGGAGGCTGCTCCAGGGTAAAGCAGCATATGCTCTGCACACACAAATGTGAAGGTGTGACTCTTGGAAGTTTCCTGGCAGTCTTTGATGCACCCTCCCTTGCTCACTCCTACTCATCCTGAATAGAGCTCTTGCCAGTGATTTCACAAAGCACATTTCTAAGCTTTCCTACAATTCAAACAACTGATTCTTGATGTAAGGATACTGAGGCATAACTGTCTTACAGAGTAAAGCACTGCCTTTTGTCCTCTAATCACCACAGAATGGAAAAAGTTACTGCCTGAGATTAGCGGCACTAATTATGTTTAATGCCAGATCCTGTTCAGTAATTGTTATATCCTACCTCTGCATTAATACATCAATGCTTTTAGACTTTTACCTTCGGCAAAAGCCCTTTAGGAGCCATTGGCAGTAAATATGTAACAAGGTGAAGCCACATTAAAAAGAAATTTACCTGGTTATAAATCAAAGGAAAACACAAAACCTGTTAATTGCAAAAAATCTCATCCTGGTTTTACAGGTCATGCCACACTTACTTTAAAGCTGTATCTGATGATATTCTGGGGAGCATGGGGATTATTAGCTGTCAGGATGCGTGTAAATTCCTCTTTTAATTCCTTTGGAATGGAAACAAAGTAATATTGTAAATAAAACTCCACTATTAATACAAGGTACAACATACAAAAATCACCAGGTTTATGCTCAGTTCTATGATGTTCAGTTTGCTGCAGGTACCTCATGTGCAGCTGATGCCTCCACAAGAACAATGCTTGGAGCCAAGCTAGCTCAGAGTGGAATCCAGAACAGTCATCCCACTTCCTACCATAGTATTTTAATGGGCTTTCTTGAATTCTTTAGCTATCATGTTAATTCTTATCTAAGCTATGGTGGCATTTGAAAAATGCTAGCTGTATTCTATAGGGCAAGAAAGACAACCTGTGTCTTGAAGCATACACTGTCCAAAAATAAACAGTAAGAACAATAAGCTCAGTAGCACTGCTTGCAGCATCGACAACTGCAAACAAAAAACAGTAGTGTTAACTGTTTTCACTGCCTGTGTGAGGGGAAGTACATATAGCTTCTCTTTGAGAGCTACTTGGAGGACAGGGAGCAATGCTAGAGTTTTACTATGCTACAGTGAGAATAGAGAGACAACTGCAGTTGGAAGGATGACCGACTGCAATCCTACTGAATCAAGCTGAGAAGAAATGGCCATAAAACTGTGGGACACCTCCCTGTCCTGTGTATCACACACAGGCACCTGAAAAGCTCAGGGTTGGCTCTGGGATCCTCCTTATCTGAGTGAAGCCCCAGCCCCATTCCCCTCTTCAATCAACTCCATGCAGTTACATGGTCTTGAGCCTAGAACTGTGTCTCAAAACACATTCTCCCTGTTTTCCTGCTGAAAGCTATTTCAGTTTATGCTGCAGACACTGTACTTTAGCAGATACTGGAGTTTTGCTCTTGCAGAATTCCTCCAAAACAAATGGATGAGAGGTAGCTTCCACTTAGGGAGTTTTGTAACTACACACACTGTTGTACTCACAGCTTCAGTCAGCTCCAGTTGATCTGGGGGTTTGACTAGAGTCTTTGCCGCCGCCCATTCATCTACCCCCTCTCCTGCTTCAGTGGAGACGTCTTCATCCTAGCACAGCAACAACAAGCCCATTAGTGCACCAAGACTGTGATTGTTTTGCTCCCAAAGCAGCACTTCTCCAGGCATGGAGCAAGGAGGAAAAAAACAGCATTCTCCCACCCATCTGTGCTTTCAGCAGAGCAGATAAACCCAAATGGCAGGCCCAAATCTGAAGATTGTTGAATGGCTACACTTGTGAGCAAGAGTTCAGCGGGTTGGAAGAGCTGCTGTCTGAAGGTAATTCCTGGCCTGTAACAAAACTGGAGTAACTCCAGTAACAAATTCAAGTAACTGCACTTCAATTTCAGTTTAAAATGTGGCAGTTCTGTTTCTTTTGACCATGTAACACTCAAATGAGCCATACTTTAGGACTACTCAATGGCACAAGTAAAGGACCTGCAATTACTTCTGAAGTGCTATTCTATAAGGTATGCTTAGAAATTAGTTCAAGATACAAAGCTGCAAGGATGCAGCCGCTGGAGGAATGTTAACCATTTTCTTGCAAAGGCCAGCAGGTCTGTATTCTCCCAACACAGACAGCTGCTTCTCTTGGGCTGGGCTTGGGTTGATGTCATGATATGATAGTATTAAGAGGAAAATTAATCACTGCCAGGATAAATTTCAATTAATTGTCATTACAGATAAACCGCCAGAACACAAAGTTGCTGATTAAAGCGTTTAACTGCTCCAGGCAAAATTTCTCCCTCGTTTTGAAATGTGTAATGGGTTGATTTACAATAAATCAATCATTCCTTTAAATACAGTTCTCTCAGGTCTGCTAAACTTCATAGCCATACAGAGCTGCTGATGAGTCCAGGGTATAAGTGAAGGCTTGTTGCAGGTACAGGGACTGGACCCAGCAAAGCTTTGCTATCTGCAGAGTACCAGAAAGGTAAAAAGCACACTGCTGTGTAAAAACATGCAGTGGCTGAAAGCAACAGAGAATTCTGCATATGCCAGGCACCCAGGGAAAGCCACAAGCTGCAGCCTTTTTTTTCCCCAAGGGAGCTGAAATGAGGCAAGCTGTAAGGAAGGTCAGGCACTCTGATACACAAGAGACTATGACGAGAGAACAGTTTGTGATTTAACGCTCCCCGCATGAACACCTGCTTGCAGGACATTTATCATACACAATTCCATGCCACGTAGTTCAGTGGCTGTTTTCCCTTGTGAATCAGATAAAAATTGTGGGTTTAACATTTTTATTTAAGTTTTTCATTTAAAAGTAAGTAACTTTTCATTTTTAAAGGGTCAAAAGAGGAACATTTAACAAGACTGTGATTTGTCCTAAGAAAGTGAAAAGGTGTTTATCACCATGCCTGTTCAAAGACATGTAAACTGTCCTTCTTCCACCCATGCCAACAGAGCTAAATAAGAGGAAGGTAGATTAAATACAGGTATTTTAATCATTTATTTGCCCAGCAGTAAAACCATTTTCACGAGGGTTACAGTCAAAAATCAACACTATTTTCTCTGATGCTTGTATTTCTATGTTAATTAAGTGAATATGGGCTATGTTTTGAATTTTCTAAACTGAGCAGGCAGTTTTCTCACAGTCTATGTCAGCTTATATTTTGGAATTTACATCCCAAACATTTTATTTTAATCTTTCCATACTGCATTTTACCTAAATTGTACTTTTGTTTTAGCTGCCATTTTTATTCTAACTTGCTAGTGTAATTCCCTTCTCAGTGGCAATCTAGAGCAATCCGTTACTGCTAAATCAATTGGAATGTTTCCAATTCCATAAAACAAGCCATTGTTCAGACTGAATCTAGTTTGTATCTCACAGATAAAGAAGGAAAAAAACATTTTTTAAGACTCATGGATTTGTGGATCTTACCCGTTTTTTAGACACAGCTTTAGCAGGCCTTGGTGGTACTGCTTTTCCTCCTGAAGGTCCACTTTGGCCCTGAAGTAAGAACATAGCCAGGGTAAACCTTCAAAGCTCCTTGTTCTTAATTTAACCAAAGCAGAATAAAAGTTTAATGTGCTTATTAATGTTTGCTCCAATGCTATGTTTCAAAAGCTGCATATACCAGTCTGTTGTCTATAAATCATTTGAATGAAAGGCAGTCACTTTCATAATACAAGACAGCAGTTTATCAGTATGAAGAAATGCTAGGCTTCATCCTTGCTACTGCTTATCTGTGATACACCTAAGTGTCACACACACAGGGTTCTAGTGCCTTACTCAAACACACAGAAGGGCTGCTCTTGCCTCAGATGCTTGCATGTCACAGTGAGCCTGAAGACAGCAGATCTACATCTACAAAGCCACGAGTGCTGAAAAACCGTGGAAAACACTGATGAGCAGCTGTGAAGTTAACCACTGCCAACCTCCCTGAACACATCACAGCACAGAAAATTTTTTATTACAAGCGTTAAGAAAGCAATGAAATAGTTGTTTACAGGGAGTCTTACAGAGTACTTCTAAAGAAGATTACCCAAACATTAAGGAAAAAAAGAAGGGCACCAGTGACAAGCCTTTGTGAAAACTTTACAGAAAGTGGGAGAGGAAATGAAGAGTATCCTTTTGAGATGACACTGAGGAACACACAGGACCAAGAACCCAGAAGGCAGAAGGAGAAAGAGCTAATTAATCAAACAAAGGAAACAACATTAGAAACCTTGGCAAGAACAGTTTCAGGGTGGATCCCAGATAACATTCAATGGGATAGATGGGAAAAGCAGAGGAGTTACTTGGAAAAAGCATTTGACTTTGTGAACAGGAAAGACGGGGATACTAGAGAAGAGGGAAGGAAAATGAAGGGGTGGGGGAGCAAGTTCCCATGGGTTTATTGATTTTCTTTAGAAGAACACTAGTGTGTGCTTTCAGCTTAGATCAAAGGTCCACCTAGCCAAGTGTGTCTCTCCAACAGTATTAAAAAAACCCAAAACAAACATATCTATGGGAAGATTTCTCCAGGATGTCCTCTCAGCTTGCCAGAGCGACTAGAATCAGAAACCCTATCCTTTTTATTTCATATCAGTGAACCTTTTTCTACACAAATTTATTCAGTCATTTTGCAATCCATGCACATTTCTAGCATGCGCAACTTCCACAGCAAGGACTCCTATGGTACAACTACATGCTAATGCGAAGAACTGCTGCTTGCTTTTTAAGTCTGCCACTTGCTGCTTTCATTAGGTTTTCCTAGTTCTTCTACTGGAAAGCCCAGCTTTATCACATTATCAGTTTTTCATCCCCATTTTCATACCCCTTATGGACACCTTAAGGAGCATGAGTCTCTACAGATTCCTAGACTTCTCTTATGATTCCCCTTTATTATGAAAATTAAATACTTGCTTCTACCATCTGCTTCCTATGTACTAAACAATTAAGTAGTCATAATGACTTTGACCCAGTATCCCCAAGCCTTGTTTTGCAAGGCTCATTACTTGTTACTTGACAATAAGAATTCAGAAAAGAAATATTTTCAGAGGAGAATGTAGCAGAGATGTGAGGCTGTGGCTGTCAGTGTTGTTTCTCGTTGTACAAGCTAAGCCATGTAAACTGCTGTTACTAAAAAGGCGTCAGGGATTATTTTTATTCCAGAAGATACATATTAAAAGTGATGAAAAATGAGCAGACCGATACATTTCTATGCTTAAGAAACGTGCCTCACTTTGAAATACAAATTGTTATGACTCAAGCGGAGAAAATAAAGAGTTATGACATTTCCTTTGTAATTCAACAGTGGGCTGGTAGCAGAGCAGAGAGCCTAGGAGCCCCAGCGTCACAACCACTACTAAGATCACTGGATTACACAGCTGGCCTGTCTCCCCCATGTGATTGCTTAGCAATGGGCAACAGAACATTCTATCCTACAAGGACCATGCTATATGTGAATTAGATGTGATTTAAGCAACAAAAATTAAAACAGATTTTCAGAGCAGAATTTTATTCAGATCCAAATCAAAATCAAACTCTTAATTTTAAACATGAAACAAAGCCTACTCAATATTACCCTTTGTAAATGAGTCTATAAAAGCATTTATCCAGCAGCAAAGGCATTGACAAGGCAATCTGAGAGTAATTGGTTTTGGCAGTTGCACAGATTTCAATTAACATAATCCAAAGACACACCTGTGAATAAGTATCTGCAACTGTGTTAAAATACGAACGTGTCACCGATGAAAAGCTAGAGTTAGGGTGCACTGGAAGAAAGCAGCACAACCCTGCCCTGCTCTCCACACCATAGAGCATTTGTAGGTAGAGCATGAGTGATTTTTCTAATCAGCCAGGGGCCTATGGCTAAATTGTTTTCTTTTGTCTTTGTATGGTACCATCATGGTTTTACAGCTGTAACTTAATGATATAGTACAACCCTGGTATGATAGAGAGACCCTAAGGAGACCCAGGATGTGGCATAGAGGAGTATAGGTGGGGGATAAGAGATGGGGCACAGGCTTGACATTGGAGACCCCACAGCTGTAAGCATCTCACCACTGGCCAGTTAGGGAAATGCAGATCTGCAGACAGGGGAACTAGACAAAGCTGGATTTAGGGGTAACAAGGAAAACAAAACAATAGTATCTAGCGCACTAAAAAAGCATCATATACAGTAACATCAGGTATAATGTGAAGCACCAGACCAATGAAGAAAGAGAAACCTGTGAAAATACGTCAGCTAACATAGAAAAGAAACTCCAAGTGGGTCCTAGAGTGAAGAAAAAAACATCAACATGGGCATGTTATCTTTCCCAGTGAAGTACCCCAGATGCTGACAACTTGCCATAACACCCCCACCAACACCACCAATGACAGCAAAATGAAACCATCAACCTTAGGAAGCAGAGGACCAAAAGAAGGATGAGCACAATACCAGAAAAGGGGTGGAAACTGAGAAGCTTCCATGCAACAATTTTAACTGCATCATCATTATCATCATCATTATTATCATTGTCATTATTATTATTATTACTATTATTATTACTATTACTATTATTAATTTTTTGCATATAAATACTTCTTCTTTTCTGTAATAATTACGTCTGGACTTATGATAATGTTTAGAGTAGGATTTCAGTCACACTTGCGTTAAATTCTTAGTTTTATATATATAAGTTGTGCCTTCTCTTTGCCCATAAACAAGATTTTGAGTGTAACAAAATTTAGACTATTTAAAAAAAGAATCAGGCTCTTAACTGTGTCTTAACTTTGATCCCATGCAAGTTTTTACCCTTTATCAAATGGTAGCTGAGAGTACCACATATCCAGATGTGTACAACTGGGAGAGGGTGTTCAAGGGAAGGGTCTTATTGCATCAGTTGGTGGGATTTACTGCCCTTCTCCATTTGCCTCATTCCTACTTACTGCCAGACCCCACTCTCTGACTGTGGCAGGTTGCTTCAGGGCTCCCTGGGTACTAAGTGAAGTAGTTCCCCACAGCAAGGAGCAAGAACATCACTGGCAGGACAGTTATAAAATTGCACTTATTATCTCTAGTATTTTGAACTAAAAAAATCCAACTGCGCCCTCCAACCTGAACAGTTATGCCTTAGAGCTACTTGGCTATCACACAGATCCTTGGCCAACTGCTGCAAAGTCAGACCCCTCCAAAACTGTGCTAAACCTGAAGAGAGAAGATGGGGGCCAGCACACACCAACAGGTGTAGGCCCTGGGCTTTCTTCCATATGTGCTCCACAAAGACACTTGGAGCAAGTGAGCACAAGTTTGTCTGGCAAGTGGTAGTAGAGTCTAGCAAGGTGTGGGTCCTTAGCTCATTCCAGGTCCTTCAGCAAAACTCTAGGCTCCTGCCTAGACAAACCATCCCTCACGGCACAGAGACCTTCTTCAACAACAACAAAAGTTGAATATCTTATTTGTCGGATATTCTGGACTCTGGCCAGTGAAGGTAAAGACTGCAGCTTTACTTGACTCAATACTCCACAGAAGTCAGTATAAAAAGCAGAAGGCAGCCTTTGGGATGCAAGCATCATTCCTACAGGGGTGCGCTACCGCAGCATATGCTGTGGAAAGTTCCTCCCAAAGTACCTAAAACTGTTGGAATCCATCTGGAAGGTGACACAAACATGAAGAGATGAGATAAGATCCTAGTATTTTGGCAATATTAGCACTAGGCAACACTCAAAACTAATAGATCTGTTTAAAACTATTACAAGAAGCAAGGTGGGGAGCAAACATGGGTCAGTCAAGAATACAAAATCTTTTACATAGCCTCCTAATTCAGTTAATAGCACAAAGTTTACCGCAGTGCCACTTGCTGAAGAAGACAGTCCTGACACTCCTTTTTATCTGTGTATCTGCGCTTTGCCCTTTCACTATTTCTTTTGCAAGCTCCTGCTCCCTGTAAATCTTTCCAAAGCCAGCACACTGTCCTTCTTCATACCTTTCCTTAAAACTCCCCTCTGCCACATCAGCTGTAAAGAGTCCTCAACAGCACCCAGGTAGTTGGTGTCCTGCTACCACAGTTCAGAACGATGGCCCCTGCTTCCTCATTCTTCTTTTTACTGTACCAATGTGTTATCCATAAACTACAATATAAGATGTAATCCTTTTGCTCTGACAGCTATTTCTTTGTCCACATCACACAGTGTTTGTACAAGGAAGAGGTCACAAATGCATCCGCAATACAAATAAAAAATAAACTGTAACTGTGAATCAACATAATGATTGTATATTCACTAACAAGATGCTCACGACAATGACTGGCCTTCATACGCATCTCTACAACTTAAGCACATTTTTGCTGTTACATAATTAGCTACAGGAAAAAAAAATGTAAGTTAACAGACTATTATTAGCATCTCAAAAAGAAGCATTCAGAAGTTAGAAAATACGAGAATTAAGGTTGCTGGCGCAACCTTCAATTCATCCCATTGGGCACAGGCATTATGATAACACATCTTAATTCCATAATCACACACTTTGTTTTTTGTAGGTGCCCTACCTCACTTGAGCTCTCCCAGGCTTATAAGTATGGACAGAATTCAGACAACAAGTTGCTACTACTATTTTGGTTTATGTTGTTCAGCATCTAGAGTGGTTTTTTTTAATGCATAGCCTAAGTGAGACAGCCAGCAAAGAACATTTCAATCCTAGCAGTTACATTTTAGAAAATTCTATATAAACTGAACATGGTCTTGCTACAGAAAAAATAGTCTTCCTGAATCTTCCTAATAAATAGTGCTACTATCCCTGCCTTTAATAATAATAATAATTAACAAGAACAGGAGTGTGAATAATCATGAGGAATTTATATTAGGAAAAAAGAGACATTGTTGCTAGGGAACTAAGAAACAGGTAGGAGGCATTAAGGAGTTATAAGGAGTTTCTCACCTCCAGGTCACAGTCATAACTCTGACCATCCTGGCAGGTGTTCCACTGCTACAGTGAAAAATGCCAGAGTGATAATTTATGTGTACTAAACATGTTTTACTCTGATGAATGCCTTACATTAAATAAATGAACAGATTACCATAGTTCCCACAGTGAAAAGATATTAGAAGCCCATAACAGTCACAATACTTAAATTAAGGATATAGAAATCTCAAGTGACTGTTCTTTTCCGGACCTTTCTTCCAGTATGTGTTTACAACAGCAGCACCTAGAAATTCTTCCTCGGGCCAGACATCGACTATGCTACAAGACAAATTGACTATTGACTACAGCAAAGATACAGTAATCCAACAGGATGATACAGATGAAGAGAGGAAACAGCTGAAAAGTGATGCTTTAAATGCCATTTAATTTTCTTTTCCCTTGCCACAGCTCCCTCTAACGCAGACAAGCCATCAAGAGCTGCAAATAGCTGCAAAATAAAGCCCTTCTGCAGGAAGTTTTCCTGTTGATGACCTATCCAACAAACATTTCTAATTGTATTTTTAGGTAGGATGTTTGGGTTGTCTCCAAATGAAATTCCTCTAAACATTTTTTTTTTTAGTTATAAAACAGGAAAACTGAAATAAGAAGAAACTACCAGCTGCTTTCGAAACGACATTGCTGTAAATGAAAAAAGCACTAGCAGGCTGGCATTTCATAAGAGGTATCTTATTTCTGCATCCCAGAAACATGTAATGGGAGGGCAAGCAGCAATGAGATGCAATGTCTAGTGGAAGTCTTGCCCTCAACATCCTAGTAATGTGTTTCCAGCTTGGCCTGCAATATGGAAAATAAAGAATCATACTCAACAATGCATTCAATTCTTGCCCTTCTTGCTTTATCCACAGTGATTATTACTGTCTCTTTTTGTTGGTGATGTGACAGCCACTAATTGCTGACGTAAGACTCATTAACCAAATTTATACAATAGACAGGACTATCAGTACCTGGCTTCTTGACTGAAGAGCAAAAGCTCTGAAGCTTTTTCCAAGTCCTGGAACAATCATGTCTGGTCCTTTTTTAACAGCTATTTCCTACAGCCCTACTTTTCAACTATTTCATCCTCTACTGCAGAAAACTTCTCACTCGTCAGTGGCAATGTTGATGGTAAACAAATCAGCTTGTTGTCCTCGGAAGCAGAGATTTAGTCTCAAGAGCAAGTGTTCATTTAAGAACTGGGTTGAATCCTGAATTTGTGACTGCAGAAATCCTTCAGGAAAAAATGTGTCCATCCCTCACATTCAGATCCAAGGCCTGCCCTGACTAACCAAGTAGGAGATACAATGATGCTACCATGTGTGCTGTCCTGTCATTCAGGATGAGGTTTCTCACTGTAGCCTTTGCTGGGTGGTATAGCCTTCTCCTACACTGTGAGATTAAACTGCCCCTTCCAGACTAGCTCTTGCAACTGGTCCCTGCATGGTGAGGAGCCAGACACCTCACTATACAGTAACTCCTTGAGTAACATGAAATTTCTCCCTATGCTTAAAGCATAATGTGGGCTGAGTAGATCTGGATTTGTAGATCCAGCCTAAAATACCCAAAAACTCAGAGGCAGGTACGATACAGGTTGATTACTCCGCAAAGACGAACTGTCAGTTCATATTAAGCAAATTTTCCAAGGGCTGAAAATCAATTACAGATTAATGAAACACTCATCAGGGCAATGACAAACCCAGACTGTATTTTTTTAAGATCATTAAAGAGACATTCCTGCAGCCTTTCTGCTTCCTATGCTACCTGTGACCGTAAGACAATCAGACTACAAGACTAAGCAATCACAGAATGCTCCTGCTCAGTTTACTTCATTTTCCTGAGCAGAGGCATTGTAATTCCCACTTCCTCTGGAGCACAGCACAGAGGTTAACATGTAATCTGAAAAAAAGAGAACACCACAGCTGCTTGTAGGATTCTAAAGGGAAGAGGGACAGACATTATAAGAGCTAAGATTGACATTTCTGTAAAACCATTTAATAATTTCCTGCTAGCTTTTTATTCTTGTTTTGAATATTAGCAAACTCCACAGTAAACCACTGCTTGACACAAAGAGCAGAGAAGCACAGAATGGAAGCAAAGCCAAAGGAAGTGAAGTGACTTCTAGCCTGCCCTGCAGCAGACATCCATTTACACACACCAGGGATGCCAATTAAAGAGCTATTTGCCAATAAATTTTATAATCTGTTTTCTGAGACACACTAAACTGAGTGTTTATTTTATATTCCATGGATGGTTCAATGCATGTTTAAGAGCCAGTAAGCACCCTAAAAGCCTTTGCTGGCAAAAAAGTAAAATGTGCCTGATTGTTGACTGTGTTTGGGGAGGGGGTCTCTCTCTTTGTCTTTGACAACTTGCTGAACAGCAAAGAAGCTGCTTACATGTCAGTGGGTGCAAGACCACAAGTCAAGTGTAACAAGAAACACCTCACCGTCCAAATTCAGGTGTTCTTAACACTGCATAAGTGACCTGGTGCTGACAATGGGGTTGACCCAAATGATAAGACCAGCCAGTCTGGTTTTCATACTGTACATGCAAAGAAGTGTACGCAATGTCAGTTAAGAAACCATAACCAAATCTTGCTGCTCCTTGGGGTGTGTTGAGCCACAGAGGTACACAGGAACACAGAGTGCTCTCCACTGCTCACACAAGGCTTTTCCTTGAGCCACAAAGCAAAGACAGAGAAATCTGGAACCAACATCTCCAAGAGTAAATCTGATAACCACATTTGAAATAACAATCTCAGAACTGTTGGCCACTTTCTTCCACCACCCAGGACCATGCATGGGACTGACACCAGGCTAACCAGTGCTGTTCCCTGCCCTATCAACAACTTTCTGCATGTCTCTGCACATGCCACACAGGTCAGTGTTGTTAAAGAATAATACATGACTGAGTGTCCTGTTTGTCACGCTCAAGACCTCATTTTCAGGGCAGCTGAGAAGCTAATTCTTCCATTCCCTTCAGTCTGATGCAGGGATGTTGGCTTATGCCTTTCCATAATTCTACATCTTCCCAGAATGCTGTGGAGCTCAACTGTGCATAACACGTCTCAGACCGGAAAGGAAGGATGTTATTGAAGTACAGAGCATACATAAGTCTTATTATTTACAAAGCTGCATCAGGAACGCAAAGATCCAGACATACCCAATTATTTAAGACCTGGAACACTGAAACACACTTCTTATTAATGTACACAAAGATACAAGAGCCTAAAGATGTTTCTAATTAAGGCTTAGATCAAGTCAAACGATTCATCTGGAAAGCCACAGCCTTTATCTTTGATAGTCAACCAGACTTTGACATATTTTCACCCACTTATACGGGAGATTACTTTCAAAGAAGAAGAAAAAGACATCAGGTAGCCGGAGGCTGAAGATAAAGAAAAAAAGAGTGAGATAAAGCAAGAAACTGATGTTGGAGGAGAAGGCAGATACAAGACTGGCACAGAGGAAGGCCAGGCAACCACTACCTGTAAGGGAAAAGAAGAAAAAAAAAAAATTGATCACAAAGCACTTAAAGAACACACAGCTATGAAAGCAGAGGATGGGCTGGAAGTGACACACAGTAAAAGGGAAGGACCTGATAGTGTTCAGGTAACTATTTCAGCTTTGAGAACAATCTCAGGAAGAAAATTTTCAAAGGGAAAGAAGTCAGCAATGAAGAACCTAGAAGGCAGAGCAGAACAAAGCAATATATAGGAAATAGAGGAATAAAAAGCACAGGGACAGGTGAAAAGCACATAGCACTAGAGAGAATTAGCAATGAAAGGGACAAGGACAGAAATCCTAGGGAAATAATGCTCAGCACAAAAACCAGCCTCACTGGCAAGCAGCAAGCTTGCTTCCTGCCTTGCTACAAACGTGTATGAGGGAGAAGGGCAGGCGTTTACTCACTTATTTTCAAAGGAGATTTTCTTGTCAAGGACTGGGATCTAGACCTTGACTCACCAATTAATTTTACAGTGGCCATCAGGGCTCAGTAAATACCAATCATCAGGTCCTGACTGGGCAGTGAGTAGTGCAAAGGCACAGCTGTCCGCTCGCTGAACTCCCAAAGCCCCTGAGATATGGGCTATATTTTGAGTCAGGGAAAATGAGGCAAAAGCCTCTGGACTCCAGAGCCAGCTAGTCAACCACAAAATTCCTCCACTACAAGAACATTCTAGTAGATAAAAGGACATGAAACAGAATCAGATTTAACAAGATCAAGGCAAATAAAGGAAAGGCAATACAGAACAAGTTAAAAATTATTGTCTTTAAAGTTATTGTAATGAAAGTTATGTAATGAAAGTTATGTGAAAAGCAAAAAATCCTAAGAGTTTAAATAGTTTATGAAGTTTCAAGGGCTTTAAAATAAAATCAATACCTTTGCAGCACATTAATTAAGTTTTTCAAATAACATGTGAATCAAAGCCTCTCCATTTCAGAATATTTGAGATAATGGCTACTGAAAATCTTTATGTGGAAATTCTAAAAATAAAAGAAACTGAAATCCAGGGCAAGCATTTCATGCCAGGTTTAGTTTGTGTCATTATTATTATTAATGGGGTTTAAAATTTTAGCATAAACATCTTCATTATCTAGGACTGGATGTGCGTTTTGGTTCTGAATTTTTGCTCTTTGCAAACTTTATAAAGTGCTTTATAACTTGATAATTACTGGTACTTCTTAGTAGAAGATTAGGAATGTCACAGTGATCCTCTCTCTTACTCTTGCCTACTCTAAAGCCCACAAGCCCTCCTACCACGTGTGCAGAAACACCCAGATGGCTCCCAGAGACCTTGGGGACTATGAGGAACCATTTCAGTACTTCTGGATTTCAGACTCCAACCCTTGGTTGCAGAACCAGGGAGATGTCTTCAGGCTCTGCAAAGTCATCTCACGCTCAGTGGGGCTTATTAGCTCAGGCTTCAGAAGTTGCATAGGTCTGTAGAGAGTCTATACAGCTGTAGCCTGGATAAACCACAGACAAGATGAAACACCCTTGGGTATCTAGAAGGGGATCAGATGATCTTCAAGGGTTGCTGTTCCCTCACTGAAAGAGCTCCTGCTGTCCAGACCCCCTCACAGACCACTGGAGATTGCCCAGGGATCTCAGCTATGACCTCACCACTCTGGACGATCACATTGGTCCCTCTTTTTTTCCTTGGGGTTTCCTTGATCAGTTATGGCTTTCTGACATGTGTCATGAGGAAGCAGACTGCTTGTTCTTGGTCACTTCCGGGCCACCTATGCTAACCCTCTTCTTCCCACGCCAGAGATCAAATACATTGCGATTCACCTAAACCTGTTATGAAAAGGGTTTTATCAGCCAGGTCATCTTCTGCTTTTAAATCAAACACTTTAATAATCCAGTAGTAGATGAGATCCTGGAATGAATCTGACTGAGCCTTTCATCCTGTGAGGGGATGCATGCAGACATGCCCACACAGAGCCCAAGGCAGACAGTGAGGTCTCACAGAAACATCCACCCACACTGCTGCTCCCAGAGTAGGGTTATGGCCATGATGGTTAGCAGATGGCCTCAATTCAATGTCTGAACAGAGAGAACACCAAATAGTAAAACAAAAGGAAAGTGATAAAAGTTACAGCTAGGTATAATTGAAAGAATTTTTAAAAACTTTTTAAAAACAGAGATTTCAACCTGTCTGCTTAGTGTCCCTGAAAGATTCTCTGGCAGACTGGGGACACCTCAAGTGCATTAAAACTTAGCCTGGAAGGGAAGTGTCATATGCTGTAACAGTGATGAAATGGCATGACAACAATGTCTGAGGACTATAGTGTCACAGTGTTGCAACAGTACAGTGACACAGTGTGGGGTGCTACCACTTTAGGACATGCTAGTTTGCCTGAATGGGCTGCGTAGGAATGCCACAGAACATGCAGGGTGTCACTGGCAGGGTGATGACATACCTCAGCCCCGGGGCAGAGCAATGCAACATGATGTAACCACGCAGTAAGTAGTGCCAAGAGGGGCTGTGCCAAGCCCCGGTGTCTCACCCAGCCCTGTGGGGTTACAGCTCTGTGGGGCACCCTGGAGAGAAACAAGCTGGGCTACACATGGTGATGTAATGTGTGGTGGCTCTGGGAATGGTGATGTCATCATGGGCCTGGTGTCACACCAGTAGACACTATGGCACCTACTCAGAGTGGGAGCTGAGGGTGACAGAGCCAGAGCAGGGCTGCAGAGCAACGATCCCTCGTGTGAGCCGCTGTCTCCCGCGGCACGAGGCACTGCAGTGACGCCATTCGGGGGCGTGGACGNTGACAGAGCCAGAGCAGGGCTGCAGAGCAACGATCCCTCGTGTGAGCCGCTGTCTCCCGCGGCACGAGGCACGGCAGTGACGCCATTCGGGGGCGTGGACGTCACTGCGCCGGTGGTGACGTAACCACCAGCGCCGTCACAGGGAAACGCGGCGCCGCCCTGCCAAGATGCCCGCTCGGGACAAGCCCTTACCTGCCGGTGCCTGTCGCCCGCCTTGGCTGGCATGCCGGCTGCCGCAGCGGCCCTCCGCCACCGGCCCCTCCTCACGACAGCCCCGCGCCCTCCCGGCCAACCGCCGGCCGGAAGTTGATAGTGGCAACCGTGGCAACGCGCCGGAACCGCCGCACGGCCAATCCGGCCGCAGAACTGCGTCGGCCCTGGCTATTCCCCC
>VYZV01017332.1:115680-129652 GCA_013401275.1 Pandion haliaetus | reverse complement strand
GGTGTTTCCCGCCGCCTCGGCCGGTAGGCTCCGGAGCCGGGCATGGGAGTGCACCGGGGAGGGGTGGGAAGCGGCGGTCAGACCGGGAGAGGCCGGCCGGGGAAGGACGGGCGGCCAGAGCAGCTGGAGGCGCTGAGGACTGGTGGGGGTTTAGTTGGCTTTTACGAAATACGTGAGATCTGGGGTAAGAATTCGGCAGCGTTTGTGCGCAGCTGGGTCTGGGAGCTGCGGGGAGCAGCGCTCCCCACGGACGGGGCAGCTGCGCGGAAGGGGGCTGCGGTACGCCTGGTGTGAAGCTGCAGGTCCTTCTCCATGGCTGGTTTTATAGCCATTGCTCTTGGAGCAAAGCTGCTGTTAAGATGCTCAACGTGTGAAGAGTCCAGGTGTTTCACAAAGGAACATCTCTGTCAACTTAGTTTTGCTCCCATAAAATTCTTTAAATAAAAAAAGCAATCTGCAAGGGTTTGATCCCCCCACCCCTTCCCTATGCCAGGGCATGTGTTTTTCATATCAGGATGCTTTTTCACTTCATAAACGCAATTATACTCAATTAACAATCACTGAAGAGGTTGACATAATGGTTACACTGTTACATGGGACCCTGGGGAATCTTTGCAGAGAAGGAAGTATACAGGCTCATGGGACTTTGTGGCTGTGTAAATGGGCAGGTAGAGTGGTCCCAGGCTTTTGGTAGCTTCTGAAATGACACTTACAAAGGAAGGCCAGCTGGCTGGCAGCCATGGGAGATGATAGATTGTCACCAAGTAGTCCAAGACTTCTTTTGAGCATGTAGCTGCTTTGCTTTGATGCTACAGTCTTGCTTGTGCATGTGTTGTACCCCAGCTGTATGCCACAGAACTCTTGAATGTGTTTGTCCATTTCTGTTTCACAGCCAGGAGAGGTTCCCTTGTGTGTTCCTCTCCCCTTACTCCTGTCTGCCTCTCTCTCTGCTTGAAGGTGTGTTGTGATGTATAACCTGGGACCTGTTGAAATATGGTTCACCTTGGCATTAAAGTGAAAGCTGGGTAACAGGCTGACTCACTCAGGATGTTGATTCCCTTTGGCACCTGGAGTAAGCAAATTCCATCCGGTATCTGATTGTGTGAGACGGGGATATGAAATGTTTGGAGAGGTGGAAAGAACTTTAATGAAATACTTGTACAGATCCTTTTGACAGCAGGTGAGGATAGGTTATTGGCAGGTTCATGTTAGCACTGAAGTTACTACTGAGATTTCCACTATATCAAACTGTATATTATTTAGAGTTGGTATACCAATCCTTGGTTTCTTGTTGTAGCTAGTATTTGGAAAAAGTTGAGAACACAGTAATTGTCTTGTGAACAGAAGGACTCTTTGTGAAGGCCCACAAACTCAAATTACCCCTCAGTGGCAAGAAAAACACTTTTCGTATAGTGGGAGTGTTGACAAGTTGTGAAAATATTTTTAGCTTGGTTTTTGTTGTGTTTGGTTCTTTAGCATCTAACCTGTGTGGTGGGGAAGAAAACTGTTCATGCAAGCTGATTTGGACTTGTTGCATGCCCAACTTGTGTGTGGTTTTGTCAAGCAGAGGCAACAGATACGGGAAGGCTGGCCCTCTTTATTCATGTTGTTGAGTGCAGTGGGCATAGTAGTGAGATTAGCAAGTTTGGAAAAGCTGTTGGCAGGCAAATAATACCCCTAAGTATTTTTTGGAAACCCCATGATAATAGTGGAGGAGTGGAAGTGGCACATGCATGCGTGCATGCATGCATGTTTGCACGGACATGGAGTGAGCAAAACCCGAAGAGGTTGTCTGGTCCAACCCTGCCATCTCGGGGTAGGATGGTGTATTGTGCAGCAGAGATAGGAAGCAGGCTTCCTTCCCTTCTTCAGCAGCTAAGAATTAGGAAATTTTCACAAAGGGCTTTAACACTTGTGTTAAAAGAATACTCTGAACCCGTGCTTTAGAGTTTCAGTTGATTTTTAACTAATGGAGCTCATCATGAAACCTGTGTATGTGAGGTGCTGTTGCTGTGACTGAGTGTGTAGGGTTTTTCCATGTGCCTGGAAATGCTGGCATTGGGTTCAGAAGTGGGACAGAACAAGTCTGGTACACCATTTCTAGTGGCTTCCTCTGCTTTGTAGCTCCTGGTCTGTACCTTGCAAGTAAGGGCTGGATGCTTTCAAGAATCCATGCAGTTCAGAAGCCGGCTGGAGTTTATTGTACTAATTTGCTTGGGTAACATGGTTCTGCCTAATACTTCTGTCTTGTTCTATTACAGTTACCATTTGTCCTGTCCCTCTCTCTCCCATCCTATACTTTAAAGTACAGAGTAACATTGGCATCTCAGGACTTGTTTCTTCTTCCCAGTGTAAAAGCTTTCAGTTCTACATGGTCTCAGGGAGAGATGAGACTGCCAGTCTTTTCCACATCCAAATGGCTGAGGCAGAACTTTGTTTTCCAGGTGGGTCCTAAGAGTCATTGTGAACTGCCACTGAAGCAAAAAAAAAAACCAACATTTTTTGAAACATGATCCCCTGCTGAAAGCAAATAAAGAAGAGAAGGTACCTTGCTTGATTTGAAGTGTGTACACTGTACGAAATGTTTATTTCATCCTCTTCAGGCTGGAGGGTGTCCTAGGAGAGCACTGTTCCCTCTGAATCTGGCCAGTACCTGGCAGTGTGAGAAGGGTCCTAAAGTGAGGTTTGTGAAGCTAGGCTTTGCTCGAAATCCTACTAACTTTGTGTTGTTGACCAGCATGCGTGCTTTTGAATGTCTTGTTCATCTGTGTAGATAAAGTGTCATCTTAGCTTTTGATATCTTTATGCTGAACTCCAGGATAACAGCCAGTGATCTGCCTAGAAACCATCTGACAGACAGGCCTGCTGATCTGCTAATGTTCAAAATTAAGAGATAGGTATGGCTGTTAAATGTTGGAGGGAAGCCATTCTTAGAAAGTAATCTGAAGCCTTTCTGAGCCTCTCAGCCTCCAAACCCGCCACTGATACTGGCACTATTGATCAGCTGTCCGTTAGGGGTGATAGTACACTAATGTCTGGCATCCATTGAGTATACATCTTGACAATAACCAGTGTTGTATTTACTGAGCAGGGACAGAAAACCTGTCACATCCATGGCTTTTTGCAAAAGTAACTTCTTTAAAGCTCAAATGTGTCTGGTGGGGGAGCCTTCTCTCTTTGACAGCCTTGTCCAGCCAAGGGCTGTGTTGGCATCTCATTGCAAGGCTAAGACCAGTACCTACCTAATACAGACTGGAGCTGTGTGGAGTACTGCTTGCTCTGACAAAGCCTGCCAGGATCTCTGGTTGCTGCAAGTTTCTCTCTGCTAGTAACAAGTTGGACAAGGGTTGAGCTGCAGAGCTGAGAAGTGTTTGGTCTGCAGGCTGCACGTTGCCCAGCCCTGTTATATGTGGCCTCCTACCCTTTGCATTGGATGCACTGATGTGAAGTTAAGAAGGTGGGCAATCATTTCCTCCTCAATCCAGCCTGTTTGGATAAGCATTGCGGAGTCAAGCAAGCTGTCTTGGCTCTGCTTGACCTCTGCAAACATGTTATGAGAACTGCTGTGTAGTAATGCAGACCCAAGGAAAGGTTTAGCACAGGACTTAATGAGAGGGAGTTGCTGTGGTCAGATGGGTAGGATGGCATACAGACCGTCGTTAAACATCGGGAGGTTGTAGGATGGGATGAGATGAGATGCAGTGTTTCACGTCTTTGTGAGACACATTACTCTGCATATTTTGATATTGTGGCACAATTCTGTACATATTCATCATGCAAGGGAAGAAAGACTAGTAATCAGCACTTTGTCACATTTACGTGGCACCTTTCCATGAAAATGAGGTGATCTGATCCTCATTTCCTGTCTTGGATACTGGTGCCTCTTGGCTTCCATCCCCCCAAAATGCCTGACTCTTCAAATTAATATAAACTAATTCACAAGGGGTTTTGGTTACTCCTGATGCTTAGTGTCATGTCTTCCCTATCAACATGATGCAAGCTCAACTGTGGAAACTGTTCTGCTTAGTTTCTGTTTCACCTCTGACTCTGCTTGTCACGATCCTTCTGCACTCACAAAAAGGGCTCTCTTTGTTGGCTGCTTGGTAGTGCATTAGTTTCAGATAAAGTCAATTCCCAGCATTGCAGGGATGCATGGTGTGATGAGGCTTGGAATTCATTCTTTCTGGGGCACTTATACTTGGTAGGTAGCTATCTTGGCTGATGGGTTTGGTATTTGATGTGTTAACTTCCAAATAGACAGTGGTGGTACATTGTTGTGGAAGTACCACCAAGTTTTTTGTCAGGAAGATTTCCTAACATAATTCTCATTACAAAGGTAGATATTAAAGGGAAACAGAAGTGAAGGGGCACTTGCACAGTGAGTATTCTGCAGAGAAAAAGAAGTAAAACACTTTTTGAAATAGAAATGGGGGAGCCTGTAATTATATGTAGACCCATCTTTTCTTCAGCACTGGAGCCTCTCTACATGCTCTCCCTGTGATTTGTGTTGCTAGCTAAACTCTTGCAAAATCCTTAGTATTTTCATTAAAATGACATGTACTGAGCACAATGCAGTGGAGTTGTACCTTGAATTCTGCTGGTACATGAAATGCTCCTGAGCCTGTGTCTCTAGCGTACACATCAAGCACTGGCTGGTATATGATGGCAAATTGACAGATGACAGTGTTGGATCACACATTGCTCCTGTATGCTGATGCAAGCAGTTTCTGTTCTTAGCACAAAAATGGAAATAGGGTAAAAGTGCTGTTGCCCACATGGCACCAGTACGACTTCTAACAAAAAGCACCTGTCAAAGTGCAGCAGCTTCAGAGGAGCTTTGACACAAACTCCTGAGACTTTATCTCGCTTTCTGAAAGCAGCAGCTGGAATGCAATATTTCAGCTTCCCAGTTCTCCGCCCAGGTGAAAAACGGGAGCTCTTTCCAGAGAAATTGGTCTGATGGTTCTTATATTTCATTCTGAAGCATTGTGGCCAGGTTGGTTCTTTGCAGATGTTTGCCAGGCTGTGGGACCTCAGGCTGGTAGCTCTAGTTGTGATGACAACAGCCAGCCTAAGGATTTTGCTTAGCCACATCCTACAGTGATGTTGTTGGCTTTTTAGCTGAGATGCCGAATCTACGCTCATCCTGGAGGTGTAAAATTTCCAGAATCCTTGAAGATACAGAAGATGCATTTCTATACAGCTCTTTTTGAACAGAAAAAAAAAATTAGATATCTACTGGATACTTAGTTTTTTAACAATGAACTATAATTTTAGTTAGCGGACAGTATGAGTGCTCAGCATGCTTATAAAATCTGCATTCTTTATTTTGGAAAATACTATTGCACCCTAGGAAAGTTGTGCTGTGTGTTAACATCTCTTCATTTTCTCTGATGCAACCCTAAAATGGGGAACCTAAAAACAGAAAACCAAAAGTAACTAAGAAGCAAAAAGAAAGGTTATCTGTAGGGCTTAGAAATAGTACATTAATATAACATCAGGTTTCTAGTGCAGATACAGAAGAAACTCATCTTTCTAGAATGAAAAAGCTTCTAAAATGAAAACATTATCCCTATGTATATTCATTGTAATGTAGCCGAGGGGTTACACAGCTCTGTTTTGTAATTGCTTGCAGTGCATGAGATTTTAACGTCGCAGCACTATGGGTTCTGAAATAGAACTATTTCAGATACTGCTGCTTTTAGTTATACAGCCTGTTTTGATGTGCTGCAGTGTCATCTATAGCAGTAGTCTAAAGATTACTTCCCTGAATACTTCAGTTTATTTGGGTTCTGTCCTGTCCCCTCCCTGTTCTGTATCAGGCCTTTGGTGCAGAGGTACAGGAGCATTTTTATTACCACCCCAGTCCAGGTTGAAACTCCAGCAGTTATCCAGCACAGGCTCCCGAATGACTGTGGTGAGGGATGTGCCTGCTGTAACTGGAAGATGACTTCTCAGGTCATGGGAGCATGTTCTGACTGGCACTGTCTCTGCAGGCACACTGTTTCTTCTCCTCCACTTCTTTGTACAAGCTCTGACTATGGTTGTACTGTCAGTCATGTTTGGAAATCTCTTCCTGAGTGAAGAAAGGTGTTTAAAAAGGGGCACTGAACTATGTGAAGAATTAATCCTTCATGGTCCCCTCTTGGGATTCTTCCATAACTCCCAAGAGCTTAATATTAATATCTACTCAGACACCAATTTCTGCTACTGATACAGCTGTATACTCTCTCTGCCAGTAGGTAGTGGTAGGTCCTTAAAGAGTCAGACAAGATGAGCAGAATGCCAGGGTGAGAGAAGAGAACACGTGCCTTTAATTTTGCAAGCCTTCATTCAAGGAAAGCCCTCAGTTTACCAGTGGGCTTGTAGGGCATATGTGGCTTCTCTGGAGTTATATCTTCCTTGCTGTGAAATTGAAGACTGAACTTTGGTAAGAACAGAGGAGGAGACCCCATCACTGGTTTGATCTGTGGGGCAGAGGATTAAACATGGAGCTGGCTAACGGCAGGACTGGCAGTCAGTCAGTCATGATGGTGTGCCTGTTTTTTCCAGACATTTTAAGACCTGGGCTGGAGTAGTTGTCTTTTGGCTTCTACACAGATGAATTATCTGTCACTTTGCACAGACAGTCTGTAGAAACGTGTCTATGCTTTCCACTCACACACACCATGCATCTTCGGTGAAGTCTTGTGCCATTTTGAATATAAGGTCCCTCTGAGGTTATTCTGTATGTCACTATAAACTTGACAATGTAGTGATGCAGCCACTTGCAACCAGTAAATCCGTCGATTCCAGCTCAAACCCTGTGTAGTCTTCCTGACCATTATTCTTTCTGAAGCTTAAAGTGTAATCTTGTGCAATGGATTGATGTCCATTTTGTAGTATGCAATAGAAAGCAAGCATTTGCTTCTCTGGTTTAATTCTGAAGATACTGAGGTGGAGTGAATGAAATTGTAGATGGAAATTTTCTTCATTCTGAAGAGTACCTGCTAGGGAATCTACTTGACTTTTGGACACGTCCATCACCAATTCACAGGATAGCAAGGTTTACCGCTTTGGGAAATTTCTTTGTGAAGAAATGCTTTCTTAAATACAGAGTATACTGGCTGCATCCCAACTGCTTTTACTATGTTGCAGAGTCAGCTTAGTTGTGGACTGGGAAAAGTTTGTTATTTTTAGTAGTAAAGCTGAAGATAGCACACACTGCTTTTGTTGAGAAGAGCATTGGCTCTCTGAAGATGGGTAAGACCTTATTTCCCATACAGAAGGGGAAAGGGAGAGTAGTATTTGTTATGTCTTAAAAAGCTATTCCAGCTCTACTGGCAAGCTGTCTAGTGGAGATGCAGCCTCTGCCTGTGAACAAGTTATTTTGCTAGAATGTATTTAAATTCTTCCTGAACTTCGTTAAGTTCTACTGCATAGCTGCAGCTTTATTACAGCTGTTGACAAGTTGTCTGTCTGGAGTTAGTAGAGAAAACATGTCAACAAAGCCGTAGTATAGATCAGGTTATCAAATAAGTAGCCACCAAGTAACTCCTGTAATATAGCACCATTCGCTTGCCAGAGCACGTTGTTTAGACTCTGTATGCAGTGCTGAAGCAAGTAGCACTAACCTCACCAATGGTCTGCAATCTTTTTCCCCACGCATTTCCCAAAGCTTGCTTCCAGAATAGACTGTGTTATAGCTCTTCCATGGAGCTTCTGTTTCTTTCAGTGTCCAGGACCATAAGACATGAATCATTCCTCATTGGGCATGGCAGAGTGTCTGGCCTCGTGCTTGTCTGACACTGTTTCTCAGTTTCTTTTCAGTGTCTTTCCTGAACTAAGATCCACTAATATGAGCGGCTGACCTTTTAGGCTCTGCAGCATTCAGCCTAATAAATCCTGTAGACAATCTCTTTTCTTAAGCCAAGCACAGCAGCAGTATTCTAATGATCATAATTTCTCTCTGTCTTGTGTTCTACTGATTGAATGGGAATGTAGGTTAGTGATTTAGTGTACATCCATATTCCAATAAACTGTTTACTTAGGTTATGTCTTGTTTCAGCTTTTTGTTTGTATGTGGCTCTAGGTGAAAACAAATCTTGGTTTCTGTCTCAATGTCAGAGATGCTTGTGCTTACCTAATTATTGTTTCCTCCCCTACTTCCCAGTGAATTTGGTCTATGATGGTGTCTGTCTGTTCACTAACATTGCCACAGGCGTTGGAATAGCTTTTAAGCTGGGGAGAAATAGCCTGCTTTGGTGGTGGCCTCTCCTGCTTCTTGCTTTCAAACAGGCAGATCTCTTAATAGTTGGCCAGCAGAAGATCTTTTTTCCTGGTGGACCACGAATCTCTAGCTTCCTTAAATGTGATTATTTTTGTGTCTTCATCAGTTCTTAATTTCACTCCTATGCACAGTCATCTAAGGAAACTTGAGATTTCTTGTGTTTCTGCATGCACCTCTGTGATGGTATTCTCAGACTTAAGGTACTATGGTTTCCTTTTTTCCCCTCAAAGTGGGAAACTACTGCAGACCTTGCAGAAGAGCACGCTGGCAGTATATTGCAGTATTTAAAAGGACTTGCTGGTTAGACTCATGTTTGCAAAATCTGAAGAGATTCATTTACGCTTGCCTAAGCTCTTCTGTTAGTATTGATTAAATTGTGCCCCCAGACAGTGAACTGTGTTGGTACATAAGCCAAAGAGTCAAACCAGCCTTAGAGCACACCAATGATAGGACAAGGGATGCCGATTAGACTTCCCATGTTTTAAGCCAAGCTAGTTCTAGGAATGCAACTTCTTAGAGCACATCAGAGCATGCAGGTCTAATATCTGTTAGAAATGAGGAGGTAAGGGTATACAAATCCACTCTTGCTCAGCCTCTGCTGAATTGCTAGCTGAGTTCCTAACTGAAATTATTATTGCTGCCTTGCTCTGCAGTGGTGTGAGATGTTCTTTAAGGTCACCATATCTAAAAAAAGTGATAAAAATTATATATATAATGTCACTGAGAAGAGGTACCGGAGTCCAGTAAACCCAGTCAGATCCTCAAAGTGCTCTTTATATTGAGAGACTGTCAAACAAACAAAATGCATAGGAACGATAGTGGTGGTTCTCATTTATTCAGAAAATGTTTGAATTCTGTATGAGTAGAGCAGTTCCATAAGTCAAATCCTAATGTTTGTGACCATGGTCAGAAATCTCTTGAGTATAAAGGCTTTCGCCTGCAGTGTGGGAATGCACTTACTATTTTAATACTCATGGGGCTTATCCTCATTGGTAGTGACTTGGTTGTGGGGCTTAACTTTCAATCTGAAACATGTTTTGTGGTCAGTTTTTGTGAGTAGCTTGAGGTATAGTAAAAGACAAATTTCAAAATTTCTGAAGTTTGCAGAACCTAAACATCCAAGGAGCTGTCTGAGCAGGCTGACCTTCTGTGAAATGGGAGAGGGAGGGAAAGAAGTCTGCATTGCATGGGGGTGCATGTTGTTAATTGAAAAGAAAAAAAAATAGGAGTGTTCCTGGCCAGAGATGGCATTGTGAAGCTTTTGTCTGGCAGGATCTTGTGACTGATGCTTCTGAAAACAATACGCTCCTTTGTATGAAAGCATGATTTTTTTTCCAGCCACATACATGTGATGCAAATGGAAAAGAAATTGTCTCTGGCCAGAGCAGACCCTCCAGTTGAACACCACATAAACATAGACATTCTGCAGGCACGGCTTTGTCTGTTGAGGCATGGAAAGGGGCAATCGTGCTGATGGAACGAAACTAGTGAAGGTTCATCCTTCCAGATTTGGCTTGTGTAATTTGGAGTAAGGAGTCTCAGGTGTACAGAGAAATGTACAGTCCTCCTGTGTCTGTAACAGGGGCCAGCTCTGTTGGCATAGCCTCCCCTCTGCAGCAGCACTTCCAGTGCCATGCTTCTGTGGGACAGCTTTGTTCCAGTGGCAAAGTAGATTTAGTGTAAGTACAGCTTGCATCATCGAAATACTATAGTTTTTTTAGTTGTAGCATTGAGCCCTAATGGTTGCAAATGTGGATTTATTTTGAAAGCACAAGGGAATGCACTATACCTGAACCTTGATTCTCATAGTGCCTGTGGAATACATGTGGAGTCAGAGAAAGCCAAGCACAATAACCCTTGAGACAAGTTGGGGGGGTATGTGAACAGGGTGGGGATGGGAATGTGTAACAGGGCTTTCACAGGATCCATATGATATGAAAGCAGCAGGAAATGCTTTTTTTCTGAGCTTAGGATTCTTAAACTTCAAAGACTCTTGCAGTAAAATTGTGTTGTAGTCCAGGGGAAGACTTAACTGTTCTTCTCTCCCCCTGCCAACCTCTTTTAGGCCTGTGGGTCTGTCTAGATTTCTAATCTTAATTTCCCTTTATGTAAGAAAGAAAATTGTGAATAGCAGTCCTGAGAATAGTTCTAGGAACAGCATGGTCACAGGCTTTGAAGATGGAGGTCACCTAGCCCACTGGAGCATGTAAAAGCTGCACTTCATGCTGGGTTGTTGGCAGTTGGTAAGCCTAGGAGAAATGCTAGCCAGTGATTCCATTTCTATAAATGTGTGTGTGTCAACAGTTGGATTTAGATTCCAGTTTTGATCATTGCATTAGGATTAAGGGGAATGGGTATGGTAAAGGAGTTTAGAGGAAGCTCAACTCCTCTTGAAAATGTGTTGTGACACATCTGTACGGAGGTTTAACTGGCAGGAATTGCCACTTCAGGATGTTAATGCAGCGCCTGAAGGTACAGTCTAGAATTCTGCAAAGCACTAGTGATTCCTCTGCTGCTCTGATAGAGCAAAAAGTCATACTGCTTCTTCTCTTCAGCATTTCCAGCAGAGCTAAACACTTGGGTGGAAGTACTTCAGATAGCATATCACAAAAGCATTTCTCTGTGAAAAGAATTTCTTGTACCTCTTGCAAAAATTAGGGCGATGTGATTGTGAAAATAACTGAGGTGATCCATGCTGTGCATGTAAGAATTACTGTAAAGAGATTATCTGGTTACGGGAGAATGCTTCATTTGGATTATGTAGCTACGTAGAATTTACAATCCATGCTTTCTGCAGAAAAAAGTTTCCTTGTGCTCCGGTGGGAAATGTCAGATATAAGCTTTTATTAACTCTAAGGTTCTCTATTTGCAACATTGAATTCTTAAAGATTAATCTCTGAATTGTGGGGGAAATTTCTTCAGGTGTAGACCAACCCAGCAAAACCAGTTTGTCCCATGAGCTTAACTGGTAGCACACATTAAATCTAGAGGTGCTTTTGTTTTGACTTTTGGAGGTGTGAAGTTTGCAGTGCTTGCTGCTTGGTTTGTGGCAATAGACTGTGCTTGATTTGACAAATGGAGATGCATGAATTGGGTGGACACTTAGCCTTTTCAGTGGCTGTGACACTGGCTGTTTTTTAGTCTGGGTATGAGATGGAGAAAGTATGTGTGTGTGTGTTGCCAAGACACCAGCTCTCTTTTCAACTCTGATCTGGAAACTAGTAGTCCATGTTATAGGCTCTAATAGTGCCAAAGTTTTCCATTGCTTGTCCAAATGATTAACTCTTGAAGCAATGTTTAGTATTACATACCTATACAGTGGTGCTGATTTGAGGAGCTGGTGAGACTGGGAGAAAGCTGGATGCTTTTACCACAGGTATCCTCCACTGGTGTGGTGGTTGGTAGATATTGCTAAAGAACCTTCCAGGAGACTTTGCATAAATTCAAAACTCATTAACATCACAGGGAATTACCAGCAGTTGGTTGCAATGGTGATAATGTTTTCATGCTGACATGCAGAGAGCCAGGAGGCATGGTTGAGGCAGGCCTATTAAATACCACTCCAAGCTTGACCTTCTGAAGTGTATTAGACCCTTGCTGAGATTTTATTCCCTTGATACTGCAAACTTGTTTTTTTGATTTAGTGGGGCTGAAAAACTTGCTTTTAATAGTCTGAAGCTGTACTTCAGGCTGTGATCTCAATTGATAAACATGACAAATCCTTTAATTTTTCAAGGTTGAAGTTGGTTCATCCTTTTTATTATGCAAAGATAGAAGTGTTTTTCCTTGGTCATTACTAGGGCATGAGACTTAATTCTGTTGATTCACTGTGATGGTAAAAAAACCTTAAGCTTGACTGGTAAATCATACCAAATTTAACGGGGATCACTTCCAAATGAGTGTTTTGGTAACTGCAGTAGTCCTTATTCTGCCTTTTCTTTTGGAATAACTAACACAATGTGTCTAAATAGTTTTTGGTGGACATATGCCTGCTTTTCAAATACAGGGCTACCTCCCTGGAAGGTTGTAGGGCTATACATCCTGCGTTGCAGTGACTAGTGAATGCCATTATGGATCTGTCACTGCCACCAGAATCCTCTCAAACTTCAAAATAGTGTGTGAAAATACCATCCTTTACTCAGTCTGCCGATAGCAGTGTCAATCACCATTTTGTATTGCTAGGTCAGATTTTTCAAAAGCTAGCTATTGTCTTTCCCTGGGTTTCCAGGTAAGTTTTGCTGTATTAGTCAGCATGGCCTTCAGTTAATACCTCAAGTGCCTGCCCACAGCCAAAGTCTACTGTAAGCGAACACTGTCTGAACTCAAGTTTCACTCTGGGTCAACTAGTACAAGTGGTGCTCAGGTGGTGAGCACATGTAGCGCTCTAAACCAGAGCTACTTGGTTAGTTTTCAGTAAGGTCCTGCAAATATGTGCTCCAGCCAAGTCCTCTGTACATTTGTTACTGTTTCGAAGAGGGGATTGCATTGTGGTCATTTTGAGTGCTGGTGGGATGTACAGTCCCCTTCACAAGGCAAGAGGCACCTGACAGATACGGCTAAGATGGGGTAAGAACTATTTATGGTTAGGGTTCAGATTAACCCTCTCCTAAATGGTGTCAACAGTTCAAGTTACAGACTTCTTAAAGGCTAGAGCGACCAGATGGATGTCTTCTGAAATTAAAAATTACTTTTGTCTTGCAGAAACATTTTTTAAAAAAAACTGAAAACATGAAATAGGAATTGTTGCTGTATTTTACCAGTTTATTAAGCAGTTCTGTCTGAGTTTGTCCTGTTTCTACCTGCTAGTATTTACAGGTGTCTTTGTGATTCCTTTACAGTAGGATGGAGAAAGGACTAATAAAGCATTGGGGTTTATTAAAAATTGTTTTACTGCTTGCTGAAGTGTAGTAAGTGGTTCTGTAAATCTGTCCTTCTTTCAATTTGGCAGAGCACCTGGAAAACTACCATCCATGCCCAGTGAATGTTTCAGCCTAATTAATGTTTCCTGACTTGGGCTGCTGCTCTGAAGCTCACCTGGGTTTGTACGACAAAAGAGCAAGAATTTTATTTAGGGCAGAGAGGTGTGCTCAGTGATGAGTGTACATCAAAAAACTAAATTGAAAGTAGAGGTGTCTTCTGGGATGGAGGGGTTGATCCTTGAGGTCTCAGGACCAATGGTGGGGGGAGAGAGAATAACATCTTAAAGAGTCTTCAGGAGCTGTTAGCCCATGGTGTGCCTCCAGGTCAGTGGATGTCTTGGTGTTGCTCTACTCCACTGCAGGTGTTGGACTGTCTTCAGACCTGCCTGAAATGCAGCATGGTTTTCAGTTGCACAAAGTGAGTGGACTTTTGATAGAACCTACATGTCCCCCAGTATGTAGAAGATCTATATCAGTCTCCTTATATACATTAAAAAACCCAAACCAAAACCAAAAAAAATAAATCCAGTTAAAAGGACTACATGCTTGAGGACATCATAGCTCTGAGTCAGTAGGTGGGAACCATTTTACTTGTTACTGAGATTGGTCTCTGCCCTGTCTTGCATCAGAAAGTTGTGCTCTGTAAATAGCTGTTATGGGTTTGTGTGGCGCGGTTTTCCTTGGTGGCAGGGGAGGGGGGCTGCAGAGGCGGCCCCTTTAAGAAGTTGCTAGAAGAATTCACTGCCCCAAAATGTCGGACGCGCGCGCCAAAATGTCGGACCCG
>VYZV01017332.1:96378-108290 GCA_013401275.1 Pandion haliaetus | reverse complement strand
GATTCTGCGCAGTTTGGTCCTTGGCAGGTAACTACAAGTTGCTTCATCTAACTTTTCTCAACTCCCATTAATTTTCATCATTATCTATATTAGTTAGCATAAAAATGTTTTCTTTTGAAATCTAACCTTTTCAGTGATTGATCTCCAGTTACACTATCTCAGTAACACTGTCAAAGTAATCCTTGGTATCTAAATCAAAATGGGAAAGGTAAGGGGTTTCCAAGAAGCAAATCTTCTTGGCTTCTAATCAACTAAGACTTACAGTACAGTACTACACAATCTTTAAGTTCTTTAACTACTATAGTCACATTATAACTTTATATTCCTAAGATTTTAAAACCATCCTAACTTTTATATAATCATATTTGATTTCTTTGTCAAAATATATGTAACAGCTGTGCCTATAAAATAAGTAAATGAATCAGTGGGCAAACAGAGGCTTATGTGAAGATTCCTCCAGATGCTCTTGGAGGGCTATGTTCAAAGGAGCAATGACACAGGACTTTTTTTTTTCTAATAAGTGTTTGTTTCAGGACAGTCACATCAAATGTAGTAAATGTATGAGCTCAAATAGAAACTTCTGGTAGACCATTGCTGGGTCTGTGTTGTGGGGAAAAAAATGATGTAAAAAGTTGGTGCCGATTGATTGTAGTATTGATGTGCCTTGGTTCTGGCTTCAAGCTACTATGCAGGGTTTTGTCTCTTGAGGGCAAGTAGCCCCAGAGGACTGAAGGTGCAATGTTATTTCCTGGCCAATCTGTAAGGTGCTCAGCTTTGTGACACAGCCCTTGTATTCACAAACATCCATACAATTGTGCTCAGCAGAGATTTGAGGTTTCCTGTGCAGGGAGTTGTTTTAGTTGAGGCTTTTTCTTGTGTAAGATGTCAGTATTTTGCATGACATAGTTCTGCAAATCAGCTAGTTTGCTTTCAAAGGTAACATTAAACATGACTTTCTTTAACAGTTGGTCCTTGCCACCAGCCCTCTCACTGCTGCCCCCCATGTTACTTCGGATTGCTATGGGGTCAGATCCTACTTTAAATACTGGGGCACAGCCAAGTGTGTTTGTGTGCAACTGCAAGTTTCTGTCTTTGATGTGAGAGCCACCGAGCTTTGTGTGTGCCTGCAGGAGACTGCAGATGAAGTAGCTAAGGAAAGATGGCTTGCAATTTCCCAGCAGAGGTTTGTAAGTGTTATTTTGTGTGACAAGGTGTAGCTGTTGGCAAGGGTGTGACAGCAGGCGCCAGCACACAGGTCGTGGGACCACCTGAGACATGATGCATGCTGTCGCATCTATGACAAATTGTAGCAAAGCAGAGGAAAAGAGCCCCTGGAGAACTTCAAAGCAACAACGCATCCATCATCCACACACACAGAAGGAGCCACAGGCTTGTTGGGTGTTCAGTGGGATGGGATTTCTGCTATGAAAGCTGCAATTAAGCTGTAATTAGGCAGCAATAGGGCTGATGAAGAAATGCTAGAGGCCAGTGACCTCTAACAAGGCTTCTGATGGGAAGCCACAGCCCTTTAAAGTCAAATCTTTTCCAAGGTCAGAATTTCTGAAACCTTGGTAGACACAAACATGCCACCAAAACCTGGTGGGATGAAGGAATCTTTTCCAGGCAATATTAAATATAACAATTTGGTATATGCACTGGCAGTGTGCTTTTAGCTGTGGCTGATGACTGCAGTGGTCCTCTCAGCACCAGCCTCTTTCTCTAAACAAATCAGCATAAATTTATCTCCCTTTTCAGAATTTAGAGGGGGAGAGGCCTCTGCCTTCTCCTAGACCCCTCTTATTTTCCTGCCTCTGTAAAGTGGGTTGCACAGCCAAGGCCGTTCACAGTATGCATACAGGAATCAACATGTGAGAGACCAAAAGCAATTGCAGCATAAAAAAATACCTTTAAGTTTGAGCAACATCCAGCTTTTTGGCCACCTTATTTTAGATGACACTTTGAGAAATTCTTGCCAATACATTCATGGGGAGATAAGTCACTCAGTTAATCACTTAAAGCATTAATGACTCTGGTTTTGGGATACCTGCTTATTTTGCAGTGCACTTCTCAACACCTGGTCATCAGCAGAACAGAATTCAAAAGTGGAGAGGGTTGTTTTTCCTACAAATACTCATGGCTGCACATTGGTTTTATCTCTTCTGTGAATAAGGAGTGCTGCTTTCTGCTGCTGGAAGAGTGCAGCATCTGGTTAGGTATATACGCATGTCCTGTACCTGTCTGAACAAGACACATTTCAGCACCCTGGAGACAAATAGCAAGGCTTCAGAGATGTCTGGTTAGTTGTCAGCCTGTTCTCTGATACTGTTCAACTTTCCTTCTTCTTTGAAGCAAGCACTTACAGAGGTCCAGTGTGAAAGAAACAGTTAAGCAGAGAAAGATTTTTATATCCAAGTTTAGAGAAAGTTTCTGGGAATATTACTGCAAAAGTAGGGAGTGTAGTGGTTACTACACATGCTTTTTAGCGGTTACTACACGTGCTTTTTAAGAAGAAAGAGCTAGAGGGAGATGCTTGGGGGCATAGGGGAAGGGAAATTGTGAAGAGACATGCAGAAACAGTGCTTTGCTGGAGAAATTTGGAATATAGTATTATGGCTTATTGTTGCAATCTTAACCCAGTGATGTCTGTCAGGTGGGAACAGGCAATCATATGGAACTTGCCAGGCAATTCACTGGCTAACATAATTGAATTTTATTTTAAATATGTAATCAGCTATTTTAAAGATTGAAGACACATTTATTTCAGAATCAACCTGTGTGAAAGAAACTTGCTACTGTATAAATAAAACATTCAGAAGAACACATGATACCAACAATTCACAAACTAGCAAACTGGAAAAGTCACTGTCTGAACACTTGGTACCTTGGTTTGGCATGCAGAGCCCCAGGTTCTTTGGTAATTGTCCTTTCAGGAGCATGAGAGATTTTCAGGTTATTAAGATAACTAGTTTAATAATAATTTCACAGTTGAGAAATCAATTGGGAGTTCAAAAAAGGGAAGAAAGCTTACTTTTCCTCAAGTTGTGAAAGATGTCTGAGGCAGAGACCTGTTTGTTCTGAAATCTTGTTGGACGTATGGTCAGAAATTTGATCAATTTTACAACACATTGCTTTAAAATGTGCATTTATAATCTGAGATGTGCAGTGCTTTTAAGACTTTTCATTGCTTTTCAAAAGCTGGATTTGTGCACTTGACCTCAAATTTCTATTCAAATGTAGCTTCAGCAGAAGAATAGGAATTTGGGGAGCAGGAAATCAGATTAATTTATGATGACACCAGAGACTAGATAAACATAATGATGGGTGATTAGTTTTGTATGCAGACTATTATCAGTAGCAAAAGTAGTAACTATGATGTAAGACTAGATTTAGTGACAAATTGAAAATTAACCTTGTCTGAAAAATGAAGAGACACCAGTCATCAGAGTACCTGCATAAATGGAAAGTTAGTAAATGACTTGAATTTGTGTTCCATGCTTGCTGATCTTATTTTTAAGTCACTGATGTTAATAAGGGTATAGATCACTTAAACTCATCCTGTTATCTTACCTTGCAATTCAAGACAATGAAAACAACCAGTGCTGCAAAGGATGTACTGGCAGGAGCAAAGATGTGTTTTCCCTTGCCAGTTCTATGTACCAGGTCATTCTAACCTGGTGAAGCCCTGTGCCTTCATGCTTATCTGATGGATACAGCACAGCCAGGTCTCCACTCTAATGTTCTGTAAAACTTTATGGAGCCTTGTTTCAACATGTTCTGTTGGTTGAGTTTCTGTTTTTCTCATTAATAAATGTGTATTTGCACTACTTGCTGTTTCTTAAAGCTTATTGCTAAAGACTAAGCTGTTCTTCTACAGTTGTGTTTTCTCTTGCCATAGAATAATGTCTGCTCGTGGAATCACTGCAAAAAAGGAGAATAAACTTTCCTCCTAGAAATAGCTGTGCATTGACTAACAATCGTTGTATTATACAGTGTCTTCATTCAATAGCTTTGGTCCTAATCTCAAGGCATAAGATTCATCAGTCCTGGCTTACTGCAGTGCTGGGACAATAGGATGGATTTTCTGGGGAGTCTGAGACCTGAAAATCCTTCTGTGAGCATCACTGATGACACAATACACAAGACACAAGTGCCCTATGTGGAACTTGGGAAAAGGGCCACAATTGTGCATAGGGCAGGCACATTCTTCCAAGAAGCCTCCCACCTCTCTCTGGCCCTTAGGGAGTCAACAAACTTTTACCACCATCACTTCTATGACTCAAAGGCTGGTTTACTTTGGGAGGTGAGGCCTTGCTGGGTTTTGTTCTCTGTAAGACTGAAAAACTTTGAAGTGGGTAGGGTACAGAACAAATAAGGAAGAGAACTGGGCAGAAGGAGCTGGAACTCTAAACTAGAAAGAATGACTTTGGCTTCCCAAAGCTTCAACCAAAGAGTGGTCCTAACTTGTGGTGGTATTATTCTTCCATGTTTGCTGGCTCGGTTAGCTCTCACCTGCCTTGGTAGGAAGGTGCTCTTTTTATAAGAGCAGCTCGGTCCAGAACTGGACGGTCACATAAGATCATCATTCTGCTTCACGCAGTGTCACTTGTGATGGAAGTGGTGCAGGCCAAATCATGCAGTCGCTGACACAACTGATTCTCTGTTTGGCAGGATGTTCCTGTGAGTCTTTAAAAGCATTCAACACTTCAATTCTAGGTGAGGAAAAGGATCTAGCCACAGGGTTACATTGCACACTGCTCACCAGGAAAATGTCTCTAGAAAACTTAAGTGGAGTGTGTTTGCTCTGGGCCATTGAGATTTGCTTACTTTGAATTCTGCAATGATATTTTTAGAATTGGTTTCCAAATGTGGAGCCATGCTTTAACTTCTATGCAGGACCAGAATACCATGTTGGCTGACCCTTATTAATGCTTGAGTGGGTTTGGAAGAAGGACATCTGTGTCTAATGAGTCTAACTAGAAATGAAAAACTTGCATTTTTATAGCTTTGGGTGAGTAGAAAAGAATTTTAATTCAGAGGCTGTGTCTTGATGTGTGCATGATGGGGACTGGGGTGGGGGGAGAAGAGAGGTGACCCTGGGAAACCTGTCACTAATTTCTTCCAGTTTTTGAGGCAAGTGCACAAAAGCCCACTATGTTTCAGTCTTTAAATATTGTTCAAATCTCTAGAGGTAAATGCTATTACGCGTTTCATAATCTTGGTTAAAATGCAGGTGAATGCCCAGAATGCCATTGTTTTGCCCCACTTGTTAGCTGTGGTAAGTGCTGCTTTGAAACACCTCTGTGGCACACAGGAAAATGACAGTGTATTTTCAGCAGCACATGGAAGCATGAAGGTGTGTCATGAGGTAATTATTAAAGTGCAGAGCCTGCCTCCATAAAGTAGATTGGTTGCAGGAGGACAGGAGGCTTATGCAACACTGAGTGTGTCCATTTTCCCCTAACATGTTTTTGTTGGCTGATACAAGCCAATTTTAAAGTTCTTTTACAAAGATAATTATGATGCCATATTTCAGGTTCACTAAAAACAGCAGTAGGTTAGAAGACACCCAAACAAGTGCCCTACTGTGGGAAGGCCGGACAGAATTCAAGCAGGCTGGAGTCTGCATGGCAGCTGCCTGCAAGCTGGGCCATGCACTCTTGGCTCTTGCCTGGTCCAAGTGATGCTTTCTGCTTCCTGGCAGTGGTGATCTAGGAGGGATATGCAGTGAGCTGGGGAGAGGATGGTTAAAGGGCATAACAAAAAAATCCTTGTGCAACCACAGTTCATTAGTTTTCCTGGTCAGGGAACAGCCTGTTACTTTTTTAGAATGAAATCAGAAGGGTTGATTTTGAGAGTTTAAAAAAAAAAAAAACCAACTGGCTATGGACCAGTGTAATCTTATAAGCAGGTAAGGTACAAAACATGTTAACTAAGGGTGAACTTTTACCACATGGTAGCACAGCATTTGGGGTCAAGACTGTATGAGATGATTCAGAAAGGCCCCTGAGTATCATGTTCATCTTGTTTTTGAGGCTGTAAGCTTATTCCTTCCAGCCTGTGCTTCAGCTTCTTTGTCCTGGTTCTCTGATGCATCTCCTATTGTCCCCAGTAGCCCAATGTTCCTCTGTATATTGGCTGAGGGTTTTGGGTTTTTTTAAATGGTAGATTGCGATTTCCTTCAGGCAGAAGGTGGGGGAAAAAAAATAAAATCTAAGCAACAGATTAAATTGCTCAGTGAAAGCCCAAGTTACAATAATGCTGGCTTTTCTCTCTCCCACACAGACTTAGATTGAATGAAAGATGTGTTTGGGAGAACCATACTGGAGAACCTGCACTAGTGTTTCAGACCCTCTAAATGAATTAGCTGTCCATCACAACATAACAGACTATAGCTACTCAAGTCCTGCTGTGCTCCATTTTCATTAGCAGAGTTCCTTCTTTTGCTTGTACGAACTCATTTCAAAATCTAAGTCAAAATAAAAATTCATTCCTCTCTGCAGCTCTGATGTTCTGGGGCAAAGTACAATGACTGTGCCCTTGCACAAAGTCATCTGTCACCTGACTTTGCTAGTGTGTCCACGTCCCACAGGAGAGCGGTGCTTCAGCAGCCTGGCTTTGAGAGCAGCCCCTCCTCAGGCCCCTCACCTGGTGTGGGCAGGAATGGGTGCGACTAGCAGCCTACCAGCCAGATTCGGTGCAAACCATCTGCTTCTCACAGCAGTGCTGGGTAATGATCTCAGCATGTTTCACACCCTGAGAACTTTGTGCAAACCCATTCTCATATGGTGGATAACAAGTCCTAAACGTTTCCAGCCTGCAGAGAGGCTGTGAAAGCAGTAGCCGAATCTGGGGTGGGTGAGATGCCAGTGGTCAGCAGAGATGGTGATGCTGTGGACTAAAAAGTCACGCCACCACACACAGCACTGATAGATTGAGCCCTGGCACACTGAGCTTTGCTTGCTCAGCTACTTCTGCAGGACAGGCAGTTCACTGTGCTGTGCTTGTCCTTGTTGAGACAAGCTCTTCTCTCTGCGCAGCCCAGGGCATCTCTCCCAGCCCTCTCCTGTTTCTGCCACCAGCTTGCAGCTCTAGGGTTAGTTTTGCTGACCACTAATTGCTTGTTTTATTCAAACAAGGAAAGAAGGGTCTTGGTGGATGTGGCTTTTCTCCCATTATCTTAGATTTCAGAGCTGCTCTTTGTAACACTGCAGTATGGGGAAGGCTCATCTTGTTCTGTTCAGATGGAGCTATGAAATATAAGTCATCATGATCTGTAAACCCTTATCCTCCTGCAGTCCTTCTTGCTGGCTGTGCATAGCCAGAGTGAGGCAGTGTCCTCTGAGCTGGCTGAGGATGGTGGGAAAGGAAGAGGAGAGGGGATGCAGTGCTTGAGGACAACAGAGCAGGTTCATTCTACCAGAAACCAATTTCCCCTTTCTTGAAGACTGCACACCTGTCTGGCCTTCAAAAAAGGGCACAAGCCTTGGGAAGCTTGGACACAGGTTTTCCATGTGGCACAGTGCTGGATAGGTGGAGTAGCACAGCAGTTTTGAAGCTCATGTAGTGTTCAAGAAACGCACTTACGTACCTGATACCTCAGAGCTGGGACACAAGACTGCAGGAGAGACATTGCATTGTCTGCCACGGCTGCTACTGGAATTAAAAGATGTCAGGATACCTGCTAAAGTGGTCCTGCTCTTTAGTATGGTGGAACCTTATTTAGTCAGTACCTGCAGAAAATAAGTTATCTGCCTTGGATCTTGCAGTTGGTTTTATTGCTGGAAAGGAGAAGCATTGTATCTTTGAAGCCATGTTGTTTGGGTTCTGAACAAGAGAGATTTTCCATTGTCTTTTCCTCTGTCCTTTTTTTGATCTGTCTTTTTCAGTAACTGATAGCTGCTAATCAGACTGTTCCAAAATCAGAGTAAAACAGAGCTAGTTATATTAAGTTTTACTGCTCATGATCCTTTTCTCCACCCTAACAGTACTACCCAGAATGTCTGTTCTCACTGCGCTGCTGGCAGGCAGAGAGCAGTAGCCACACAAGTCCTGTCCGTCTACAGGTGGAGGACAGCATTGTGTTGCCTCATGTGCAGAAGCAGAGGGATTAGGGCTCTACTACTTTCACATGGAAAGTTTGCTTTTCCAGCAGGTGTGGTCATCTGTGTGTTAGGGACTGAGTCCTGGGCTGCTGTTTCTTTTTTTATCAGCCTACATAAGCAACTGCTAATAAAATCTACAATTTAAACCAGGGCACTGAGGTGAAAAGCTTTGTCATCCTTCATCAGTGCCTTGCAATGTTAAGGCACCAGGGTTAATCATATGAAAGGAATGGCAAATTGACAAGTAAATTTTTTTTAATCTAATTGACCTTGCATTTTGATCAGTTGGAGTGATTGACACTTAAATGAGTCAAAACCTTCAAATCACTGTCTTGGACAGCAAACACCTTGACACAGTTTCCAAAACCAGTGATAAACTACAGCTTTAAAAGCTCTTTTAATTATTTAAAAAAATCCCTGAGATTAATACACCTTCGGCAGGTTATGCTTCCTTCTGAAATTTGCTATATGTGAGCTGCGATGAATACAAAAGGAAAAGGAGTCAAATGTAAAAGAGGTAAATCTGGTCTTCTAATCTGGTGACTCCCATGTGGTGTTTCAGGCTATTTTCTGATTGGCAATCTGAGTATACTGGTCCTAAAAATATTAATAAGCCTTTTGTAAATTAGTTTTAACTTGTTAATTAAGAATTTCTAGCTATGGTTATGACCTGCAGGGAAATTTTTAATTGGCTGTTTTCCCTAGCTGGTTAAATGTCTTCTTACTAGAAAAGAAGAAAAGTCTATGCTTATGGGATTTGAATACCTCAGACCTAGTGTAAGCCAGGATTCCTGTGCTTAACACTGCTGAGGAAATTTTCACCAGTGACCTCTGCAAGGCAACTCTCCAGTTCAGCACAGAGGAGCAAGACTCTCTTGCCTGCCTCTGTTTGCTCTTCCCTCAGATATAAATGCAGGTAGTGGGAGGCAACAGAAACATAGTCTTCTTTGATGGAGCATGGGCACAGGTTTCCCACAGAGTTGGAGTCTCCATCCCTGGGGATGTTCAAAAGCCATCTTGTTGTGGTCCTGGGCATCCAGTTCTAGGTGGCCTGGCTTGAGCAGGGGGAGTTGGACCAGATGACTTCTAGAGGTCCCTGTAAACCTCAGCCAGCCTGTGAGTCTTCCCAGCCAGAAAAAGAGGGAGGTAAGGGATACACCCTCACAGTAAGGCATGCTGAGTCAACAGCTAGCAGAGGTGCAACAGGCCAGAGCGGAGCAAGGGGGCATTTGCAGCCACCAGCCTGTGTTTGGGAGAGGGATGGCCAAGGCATGAAAGATGATGCTTGATGTTCCCAAATGAGATGAGAGTGACTAGAGATTGTGCACGGAACCAAAACATGGGCCTGGGTCTGTTGTCAAATGTGAATGCCTACATGTAACCTGGACTGGCTTTCCAGCATCCAATGTTCCCTGCTGTCTGCTAGAAAGCCCATTGAATTACTGGATGCTGTGCTAAATTCCACTTGTTTCTTTATCATTAAGTACCCATAAACTTTGGTTAGGTAGTGTGGAGAAACTGTAGGAGCTCATTCACTGCTGCTTGCAGTGACACCTGCTTTCCCTTCTGCAGAAATGCAGCCACTACTGGAGACAGCAGTATGCCTTGGGTGCGTGGGGCAAAGCAGGGAGAAGGCACAGCATGGGCAGGATTTTTGCCATCACTTTCAGTTCGTTGGGACAGGGCTTTCCTACTCAAGTGGAGAACACTTCAGTACCTTGCACAGACTTTGCAGAGTGGAAGAAGACCAGAAGAATATTTCTATAAAAGTAATTTAGAACCTTTTTCTAATTACATTTTGAAGACAGTGATTTCATCACTCTGCCTCAGCTTCCTTTTTAATTGCTTGGTTGTGGCTGAAAACAATCTGAAGCTTGAATTCATATTTCAGCAGGTTGCAGCCAAAACCTGGAAATCCAGTCATGTCTGTGAACAGCCGTTATTGAGTTTAATGAGAATTGTATGTCTGCAACAAATGGCACCCCATTTGTCTTCATCTAATCATCCATAAAGTCCTTCATTGCTAAAATAATCTCAGAAAACTTTGGGTGAATCCTGGTTGAAAGTAACTGTCTTGTGGCAGTGGCCATCTGGAAATGGCTGTTGCAGCATAACTATGAAGGGTGAAGAAGCCCTCTTTCTCCATTTCTGTATAAAACTCTTTGAGAGTGTTTCATTTGAGTGAGCAGCCACATGGCGGTTACTACTGTTGCAAACCACTGCACTGATTCAGGTGCATTGAGATGAGTGGACAATGTGAACAAGTGAATTGAAAATAACCGAGGATTGTGTGTGCAGGAAAACCTTTAAAGCAAGGACTGTTGGAAGAGTGAACAATATTCTGTCTATTAATGTAGATTGGAATTTCCTGCTAGCTGAGAATAATGCAAAGGTCAGCCACCAGCTGCAGGCAAACAGCATGTGGCTGATTCTAAAATTAGTTAATCTCTAGCATTTCCCTTTCCCTTCCCTGCATTTCTTGTTCTCTACCTTAGGCCTGGGAATCCTATTAAAGATACCAAAGGCTTGAAAGAAAATTAATCCTTTCTTTTTTTTTTCCTCTGTAAACTTCTGTAAACTGCTGCAGTTGAGATAACTAGGTGTCTGTTGCCTATCATTATAGCCAGGGTATTATTATGGCCCTAAAATACTTTCCATAGGCTCAGTGACATGATGTTCATTCTTGAATGGCTTAAAGTTATCCTTTTGTACCCATTGGGTGCAGTCTGCTGGCACAGCCATGTTACCTGCAACCATTTTACACTGACTTTTAAAAAGTCTTCTATCTTTTGGGCTTAGAGATGAGCTCAGGGAGAACCTGAATAATGGCCTCAGAAAACTCTCAGTTTCTTTTTGCTGATGAGCTTGGAGCCACTGGTGTAATGATACAGCACCATGGCCAGTCTGGAGGTGGGAAAATTATTGGAGCCTTGGATGGAAAGGAGGACAACAGCACTGCAGGCATAAAACTGCCCCCCTGTTAGCTGACATGCAAGGCAGCGCTAACTACTGAAGAAGACTCTAGAGAGCACCTGCTTCTGCTTTGGGGGATCTTGCAGAAAGGTTTTAACCTGACAGCTATGTAAAATAAACAACTTCAGAGCAGAAACACCTATCTTGGAACATGTGGCTGATCCTTTGCCTGCAGAGGTGATTTGTATGGCAGGGAGGTGGTGATCCCTAGAAACGCTGTGGCCAGCTGATAACACAGGAGGAACTTGTCACATTCAATTGAGTTTAAACACAGAGAGCCAGTTGTGCTGTCTGGGTATAGTAAGCCAAATCCTTCTCCCTGCAGAATATTACTGGGGAAATGCTAGTTAGTCTGATACAAATCGCAGGTAATGAATGGATGGCCACTCAGTTGCTGTTCTGTGTATTGTGTATCTAAACCTAAGGTGAGATCTAGGCACCTGTGTTCTGTAGGTGGATCTCACTGCTCTGCACACAGAACCAGTACATGCTTTGGGTAGAGCTGCGTTAAAGCAGACACGAGCACAGCAAGGCATATGGGACATCATTTCATCACACAGTTTGTCTTATTATACTAAGAGACTATTTTATAATAGTGTTATGGGTTTGTGTGGCGTGGTTTTCCTTGGTGGCAGGGGAGAGGGGCTGCAGAGGCGGCCCCTTTAAGTAGTTGCTGGAAGAATTCGCCGCCCCAAAATGTCGGATAAAGATAAAGAATTCGCCACCCCAAAATGTCGGATAAAGATAAAGAATTCGCCGCCCCAAAATGTCGGATGCGCGCGCCAAAATGTCGGACCCGCCTCTAGGCGGGGAGTGACGGTGGTAACGCCTCTGGGA
>VYZV01017332.1:57733-96097 GCA_013401275.1 Pandion haliaetus | reverse complement strand
GAGGAATCTTCCCCCTGAGGAAAGAAGCGGCAGCGACGATGTGTGGCGAGCTGACTCAACCTCCATCCCCTGTTCCCCTGCGCCGCCGGGGGGAGCAGGTAGAAAGCACCAGGAATGGAGTTGAGCCAGGAAGGCGGGAGGGGTGGGGGGAGGTTGTTCTGATGTTTAGTTTCCCTTCCTAATACCCTTGTGTTTTGTTTTTGTTTTGATTTGTAGTAAATTAAATGGATTTTGTTTCTTCCCCAAGTTGAGCCTGTCTTTTGCCCGTGACCATAAGTGGGGAGTGATCCCTCCCAGTCCTTGTCTCGACCCACAAGCCTGCCTTTGTATTTTCTCCTCATCCCAACGTGGCCAGGCGAGGGGGTGGGGGGTGAGTGAGCGGCTTCGTGGTGCTTTGTTACCGACTGAGCTGACCTGAAACCACGACAAATAGATAAAAATCTCATTTTTTAAGGCCCTTGTAGTTGGGAGAATGTGATCCGGAATGCCCTGCATCCAGGGAGTGCTGTGGACACAGATGCTGCAAGGAGGGAGAGCTGACAACACTGCTCTGGGCAAGAGCCCTAGACATCTTTGCCTTTTCTCCAGCCTGTCCATCTGCTGCATCCTGTTTAGTGGGACAGGCAGTAATATGTTTGATGGCTTCTCTGATCCCCTTGTTTATGTTGAAACTTGTAAGAATTTTAATTTGAATCTCTTGTTAAACATTCCTAATCAACAGTCACAGAATTTATCAAATCATCTAATTCCTAGCTTGCTTCCTTAGGCTAGAGCTAATGTTTCTCAAGTTGCGAAGTCAGAGTTTTCCTTTGTTCTCTGTAATAAACGTAAATACAGTTTTAGGATTCAAGATTTCTCACTTTTTAGGAATAAGAGCTAAGATAGCTGGCTGCTATCATCTCTTCATTATTCTGTGTGTTTAAACAGATCACCTGGCTAGGCAGCAAAATGGGAATTTAATACAAAAGATATTAAATGCAAATATACCTTTTAGATGTTGATTATAAGAGACATTCATGTTCTTATATATGGAAAGAAAAGAACTTCGTCTTAGATGTTACATTCTTTTGTCTCTCGTAGTTTTGTTTTGGCAGTGATGAGAGTGCTTAACAAGGCAGGGGGGCTGCAGAAGCATGCTGTTACACTAATGTAAAACTCAAGCAATGCCATTAAATGAAGAGGTTTTTCTTTAGGTTTCCTTGGTGGACTGCGAGCAGTGTGGTCTGCAATCTTGTGTTGCATCTTAAGCATGGAAATCTCTGTACTGATAAAAGCTACAAAACAGAAAAACCAGCCATCAGCAATATGTCCACTTGTACTGAACACCCAAAAAATAGCAGTGAAAGGGATGGAAAACCCCCCAAGCCACATTCTTATGCTCACTGAACTTCTGTGCAGCCTGACTGGGGTGACCCGCCTGACTGGGGTGACCTGTGTACTGCTGGCATCCAGAGCTGTGCTCCCGTGGTGTTGGTTGTTGGTATAGCTTGAAGCGATGCAGCAGGAGGATTTGGCAACTGCACAGAACTTCTCAGAAGAGGTGGTGTCCGATTGTATTTATGTCCACCGCTGCTTTCTTTTTTTAGTAGATTCCTGACCTTCTTTTTGTGACTGTTCACAGAATATTTGTGACACAATGGCCTTAAGGAGGGTTTATCTGTATCACCCATGTCATTCAAGATGCTTGTAGCAGCATCCAAACCATGCTAGCAGGGGAAGAGGGAGAGCGTCTTTAGAAGCGGTGATGTATGGTGCTTGCTTGAATATTCTGGAATGGCAATTAATAGCCTTGTACATTTTAAAGAAAAAATAACTTGCATTGTTACGGGGCAGAAAATACAGCAATCAGAAATGCTTGCTGCTCAGCACTGCTCCTTAACATTCATTTGAGGGGCAACAGTAGAAAAGGGTTAATCTTAAATTCCATAAAGTTAAAGAAAACACGTTTTCATTCAACCACCTATTTATGATCCTTCCACTAATCATGGAACAACTGACTCTGGGCCTTTTAAATTCAGGATTCTGTTTTCTGTGTCTTCCTTGGCATAGTTTTCGGAGTCCTCCTCAAGAAGGCAAATTATGGAGCCAGAGAAGTGATGAGATGGTAGAAAACCTTTCACATTTGAACTGCTAGTTCCAGTGCAGCAAAGACAATAACCAATAGTCATTGCAAAGCTATTTGGACAGAAACCCACAGATTTTTATGAAGGCCAAATTCTGCTGTATCAAAACCCATATAAAAAATTATTTATGAAACACACCGTGTACTAATCTCGCTCTTGATCTCACCAAACTATGCAAAGGAAAGCAGTGTTGGCCATCCCCCAGGATGGTGAATTTGCTGTTCCTTACTAGCAATGGATCTGTTTTCAGATTGTAATGTTTAACTTGGAGGGACTGCATGGGTCTTCAGGGTTGCCTGACTTGCTCCCAGCACTGCAGGCTGCTATCCGTTGCTTTTCCTAGGAGAGGTTGGGTTACTGCCAGCGGTGCTGAAGGATATGGAGTGTTAGAATTAACTGGGGCCACGGAGTGTTTGGAGGAGCATCTCTAGGTGTTCCAGCGGGTAGTAGTTGCCAGGTTACACTGGGATGGTGGCTACTAATGCTCAGCATTTGCATGTGCCTCTGAAATCTGCTGATAAACCTATTCACATCTCGTATGTGGGGAAATGGGGCTGATTACCATTGTCACTTTGTGTTTAATGGGTCTCCTGGGACTCAAATGCATACACTCCTGGTCTATCCTCACTCCTACAGGAAAACACTTTGCTTATGAACATGCAGATACTTTTCTGTCTCAGGTTTATCCAGACTCCTCCTGCGTAGTTTACCTTTTTTTGTGTTTCTTACTGTATCTGTGAATCACTCTGCAGCTTGTCATAATTTATTTTTACAACACGCTGAAAAGTATGATAGGAAACTTACGAACATGCTAGGGAGAAGCCACCTGAAATAGCAAATGTTTCTAATTATAAAGTTAAAGCTGCCTTTCTAAGCTATTTGCTTCTTTATTATACTTTGAACAACCTGAGAATGTACTTGGCTACAATTAGACTTCCAGATACAATAGGTAAATTGTAAATGAAAACCATCCAGTGGAAAATTACACTATTAGCCTGGAGCAGTAGCCCTGATCTTTACAGTTTAAGGTGCTGGACAGCCTACACATCCAGTAATGTTCTGTGAGTCCATAAAGTTGAGAGGACAGTCTCTTAAAAGCAGAACAGTTTAGTTTTTTGAAAAAATTTAAGTCATTACTACATTATTTTATGTTTATTATTTTTTTAACATTCCCAGGCTTTTCCACATTAGTCTGGTTTAAATGGAAAGTAATTTATCTTTGCCTTACCAAGATCTAGTAGGCAATGTTCCTGAAAGGGCTAAATTTAATTAGTTTCAGTCATGGTTTTGGTACCTGCAGGGTAAAAAAAAAATTATATGTAAATTTCTGTATGGGAGAGAATAATAGTAATTGTAATTTAGAGTTTGGGTGTTCAATAGTTGTGCTTGGGTTTTAATTCCTTTCCTTATGCAGAGTTGGATCCTGATGGTCCAGGTTTGCTGCTTTATCAAAATGCTTTGCTGACTGTGCTTATTAAAGGCTGTGATGCACACCTTTGACTATCACTGATTCATCACAGTGTTCATGAAGTAACGAGACTGGCAATGTCATAGCTGGCACAGGAAGAAAAAAGGTAAAGCTACACAGGAGCGGGTAGGGATTGGGACCACATGCATCTAGGTTCAAAAGAGCAGTGAACAATTCAGGATACTCACAGTCTAAAGCTGTCATCTCCTGGCTCCTGAAAAGAAGTTGTCACACTGGCTGAGATTGACATTTGGAGCCAGCAGTCTGAATACAGGCTCTTCTTCATCTGCTCACTGCACTGGGAGCCAAGGGCATTTCAGATGCCATTGGAGATGGTTTGAGTAGGATCTTCAGTAATTATGCTAGTTGGCTTGGGCACAGGACATTAAAATACGTATCTTGTCCTCCTACAGGATTTGAATAGGTCCCAGTTTGCTTGAGGCTTGCCCTAGTCATTAAAATGAACAGAAACAGGAGAGGACCTTTCACTTGAGTAAAAAGAAGAGCTCTAGATAAGCAATTCTTCTGCTAGGTGTCCTGGTTTTGGCTGGGATAGAGTTAATTTTGTTCTTAGTAGCTGGTACAGTGTGCTTTGGATTTAGTGTGAGGATAATGTTGATAACACACTGATGTTTTAGTTGTTGCTAAGTAGCGCTTATCCCAAGTTAAGGATTTTTCAGTTTCCCATGTTCTGCCAGTGAGGAGGGGCACAAGAAGCTGGGAGGGAACATGGCCAGGACAGCTGACCCGAACTAGCCAAAGGGATATTCCATATCATAGAACTTCACGCTCAGTATATAAACTGGGGGGAGCTGGCCAGGAGCAGCGGATCGCTGCTCAGGCATCAGTCAGTGGGTGGTGAGCAATTGAATTGTGCATCAATTGTCTTTTCTTGTCTGTTATTTTAATCATTATTTTATTGTATTCCATTCCTTTTCATTACTATTATTATTATATTTTATTATTATTATTGTTGGTATTACATTTTATTTTACTTTAATTATTAAATCTATCTTATCTCACCCCATGAGTTTTACTTTTTTTCTGATTCTCCTCCCCGTCCCACTGGGAGGTGGGGGAGTGAGTGAGTGGCTGTGTGGTGCCTAGTTGCCAGCTGGGCTTAAACCCTGGCACTAGGGAAGAGGTTGAAGATCCTTATGCTTCCCTTTGGTTACTTCCACTCTGTAGATAACATAATATTTAGAGTCTTCAATTCGGAATGTATCTGTAGTTTGTTTGGGAGGTATATTTAGCAGATGGTGGGGATCAATACTCTAATACAGTTCTCAAATTATCTGTTACAGGATAATATGTGTTAAATAAAATTCCTTGGGTTATAAAATGTAGAAGACCACTGGTGTGTTTTGGATTAAAGTGATGTGCTTTCCTGTTTTCTTATGAAAAGGAAGAGGGAGTTTGCCAGTTGCGCCTCCCATCTTGTATTTTTTTGAAATGCAGCAAAAAGAAATAGAGTCTCTTAAACCATCTTCTGAAACACACACGATTCTTTTAGATTTGTACTTTCATTTAATTCATGGAGAACAGCTGTGGAATTGTTACCCCAACAACATAAGTGAATTTCTTAACAGATGGCTCTCGCACTGGCTGGGATGAAAGCAGCCTCTTCCATCCTGGTGTGGCTTGTTTGTTGTTCTTAAATCCTGATATCTTGACAGGGCTTGAGTAAGACACTGCTGTTTTCATTGCAGTGTAAGTATAGCATCGCACCAGTGATTCTGCATTGAAGTCTTGCCCCTCCCCCCTTTAATTTTTTTTTTTTTAAATGGGAGAAAAAGTACTGACTTTTTTTCTTAAATCTCAGCACTGGTGCACATTCGGCTAAAGAGATCTGAATGGAAATGTAAAGGAAATGTAAAGTTTTTCCAGCTGGAAATGGTTTTGCAAGGAAGGTACTGAGTGCTGTTATGTCAAAGACACTTGGTTTAGACCTTGAAACTTTCTTCCCTCCATTGCCTCAACTGAGGAAATTTTATTAAAAAGAAGAGAAGATGTTTGGGCAATGTAATAGTTTGTATTTAAAATACCAAGCTTGCCCAGGTAACATTTAATCTCCTGTTTCTGAATCAGGGATGAGTCTTCACATTGCTGAGATGTGGTGACACTTACCTCACAGACTTAAACAGATGTAGGAGTCTCATGCTTAGAGAGTCTATTTTTTTCACCTGCAGTGTTTTTGTGACAGTCATCTTGAATATGACATGTGGTGCACCACCCTCCTCCCTTTGATGTGCCAGTAGAATCCGTGAATCTGCGTAGCCCAGCTGCAGCGGCTTCATGGAGCTGGATCCTGCCTTTGAGGTCCAGTTGATGCAGTCATGGCTCCAGCAGTAAGCACTGGGCTGCACATGTGTGCAAGGAGTGGTGTGATCCCGACCTCACTACGTCCCTCCAGGGATTGCAGCAGCTGCTCAGGCTCTCTTGGCTGGTGAGCACCGTAGCTTTGAGGATGATCAGGTGATAAGGCAGCCTATGCTGCCAGAAGAGCCATACCCACCTCTTTCAAGGAAAAAGCAGTGTGCCAGCCTGGGCTGCCAGCTGAACTGTGCCATTGTAAGTGGTGGAAGAAATACAAAAACATACTGCAAGCAAATGTCACAATTTGTGGGTGAATGACTTGTCAGCCTGGCAGTTGATGGAGGTTGAAGGGGGGAATGCGTTGTGTTTGTAGTTAGAAGCTCATATGAATAGCTGAGGTCTTGATTCAAGTAATTATTATAGACTGTTTTGTGTTCACCTGCCTCTATTAGTCTGTGCTTTCTGTGAGGATGTGACTGGAAAGTGATTATCCAAACTCTTGTTTTTATTGATCATCTGCAGATAGAAGTCTCACAGAGTCACAATGACAGAAGGAGCAGGAGGTCCTCTTGCCAGGGGCTCAGTAAGAAACTCTGTTTGCTGATTGTTAGTGGGCTGGATTCTTCTCCCATAAGAAAATGCCGCCTCTGTGATAATTACCTCCTGTAAACTGTATTGATGGTACGAGACCTAGGCTACTTCTGGAGGCCTTTGGGAAATTATGTTCTTCAGGAGAAGCTGTACAGTACAGCTGTTGCTGGATGTGGCAGACAGTAGAGACAGTGAGGAGTTAAACTAAAGTGGGGGGAGAATGCAACTTCAGCATCTGTGTTCTCCACACAGCCACACTTTTGTGAGATATGTCTTGGCTCTGTATGAACCACAATACTAGCTCCTGTTCTACTTGGTGTACTTTTCATTTCTGGATTTAAAACATGGCATGCTAATGCGATTGGATACCTACCAGTGCAATGGAAATATAGAACAATTACCAAAATGTTTATGCAGGATGAGCAGGAATATCTGGGTTCAAGGTGCTGGGCATGGTTGTAAATGAAAATCTGTTCAGCATGGCTTCTGTATGATTAAGATGCCACACGTTTTTTCTTTGTGCATGGGTCACTGTCAGCACCTCAGGATTATCATGGGCATGATGGCAGGAGGCAGATACCTCCGTAATTTGCTTGATGTAAAAGCTGGACCTGAGAACTAGCAGCTCCAGCTGGAGTTCAGCCATACAGATGGTTTTGGAAACTTCAAAATCAGTCACAAATTCCCTGAACCCTGCCCCGTTATAGCTAGGGGAGTAGTTATATCTGAAAAGCCCTTGGAGCAGTTGGAGTAAATGGCCCTAAACTGTACTATTTGTGCAATTTAATATCCATTTCTGCTCAAAGCATTTCTGCAGGGATGTTACATAGTGTAAGAGCAGAATAATTTAATTTTGCTATGTTAAAAGTCTATTAGCTCTCCTGCAAACAGGAAATAGATCACAGTTTCTTGATAACCCTGAAATGGCTGAGGTGGGAAATTTGAGTGAATTACATTTCCCTGTGTAAGCATAGGTGTATACTCAGTGTTGACTATTGCTCTGCTTCAAACGTTTGCAGATACTGCAGAAGTGGAAGCATAAAAAACAGATAGAGACAGGTTAGATGTACATCAGCTATCCTGTGATTAAACATAACGCAGTCTTAATGTCATTCTTCACATAGGATATTTGTCCTACTGACTGTGCGAACGGGGTGAAACACAGATTACAATTAAATTTTTGATCTCTGGCATAGATGAGCCACTAGTATTGTTTTGGGTGTTTTCTGGCTGTGACGCTGTTTCTGTTTCTGTGACCCTGTTCTATTGGGCTCAGGCCACCTCTGTGTGCTGTCTTGGGATCATCCCACATCATGCTCCTCAATTAAAATCTATGTTTCTGCAGGCACTTTACACAAGCTCTTGTGATGATGCCCAATTTTCAGATATGATAGATGGTCCTATAACTTAGATGGAAAATACTGCTTTGGAGGTAAAGTAGGTACAAGATTGATTTTTACTTAACAATTGTAGAGGCAGAGAAGAGTTCACATGGAAAAGTAACCAGTTTAAAGGAAATTGAAAGCCTCCACATTTTGTCAGGTTAGAGCACAGGTTACAGGTAGGGTAGAGGGTGGCTGCTTCATGAGAAGTGAGATGTCTCACCTAGGAATTACTGTCTCGACAGGAGACCCTCTTCAAGACCCATTAGTGAGTGAAAATAAAAGGTCTGGGAATAAGGAGAGGAAGACAGTAAGAGCAAAAGAAGGTAGGTGAAAGAGCAGTAAGGAGCAAGCAAACCTAAAATCATGTCCTGAGATAGCTGCACTTAGGTTACAGGCTAATTGTTATGATTTGTGTAGTCCATACATTATGTGATTATACATCGTAATGGGCCAGGGCTCTGCTGCCTCTTTTGAAGGTCATTACAACACACTTAGGTATCTTGTGTTTGTACAACATGAGCATCAGCTTAGATAGATCTGTATGCAGTAAAGTATGCTGAAGATATGCCCAGGGGTTAGGCTATATGTAGATGAGCTTTCTAAAACATGAATTTCATCTAAGGCATCAGAAGCTGTCTCTGAGCTGTGGTGCTGGGGGCAGGGACCTTATGAGACTGCTTTAATACAGCTCTAACATAACACATTAAGTAGCGGTTGGAAAGACAGTCAGTCTTCCAAGGTTTAAGCAGCACTTTCTGAAAGTTCCTTCAATTAACAGCTAATGATAAGCTTGCTTTGGTGATTCTCTCGTTATCTTGTATAGCCAGATAATGAGAATGATCACCCAGAGGGACTTCAATTTATTTACAATTTTTTATTTTATTGGGAGGCTTCTGTGTAACAGAACAGTAACATTCCTGATTTGTGCCTCCATAAGTGAAGTGCCCGAGTTCAGCTTCAATCTATCATTGCTCTGAAGATTTACGTTTCAGATAGCTTTTTCCATCATCACAGATATTGCAAACCTTAAATTAATGCACAAAGCTGCTTCTACCCAGCAGAAGATGGAACTAATAGGTAAGGAAAACATTATGTCTTTCCCATGCCTGTCTTCTTAATGATAATGGAATTTAAAAGATCTACAAAGGGCTGTTTCAGCTGAATATCTTATGTCCACCGGTATTTGAAAAGAGAATAATGAGCTGAAAGTGTTTCTGTGCCCACCCGCAGTGTTAATTGAAAGCTGCGAAGACAAAGAGGTAGAACCAGACTCAAGAGACCTTTCTTACAGAAACTATGTGAACCATGTCTCCTATATGAATGTATTGTCTAAGCCATTCTCATTAAGCTAAAAGTCTTCAGTAGTAATGAGAGGTCTTTTTAACACTTCCCCTTGTATTAATTCTATAGGCAACTTACAAACCAAATTTAAACCCTTGCAGAAGATCCCGTTCTTACAATTTGTTGACTCTTCTCTAGTCTCTGCTTTTCTATACACAATGTGCACAGCAGAATAAAAAGACAGAAACATGGGCCTAGCCTCCAAACTTACAACTGAGAAGGTACCTTAGGAGGAAAGTTGTGCATTTTTTATTTGCTTTTTAAAGATCTTGTATTGCTCTTCCCCTTTTAATTCCAAGCTCCTTATATGAATGAGACGGAAAAGAAATTGTCAGATGTGACAGATAGGTAGAGAGCTGTCTCTTTACATTGATCAGGTATGTGTGACATAATTGAAACATTGGGGAGCTCTGTCTCAGTTACAGTAGTTTGGTTGATAATGAGAAAGGCATAAGTTCCTGAGAAAATTAACTGAGCAAAGAGCACAAAGCCGTTCACAAGGCAATTCTGGAAAAACATTTTGCTGGAAAAGGAAGATGATAGGATGATGAAACAAGCCCGTATACTGAGACCAACCTTCAAAATGTCTGGGGACCGGTCTGACCTGTGAGACTTGTGATTTGTTTATGTGATTTTCTGATAAATACCAAATGCTTGCAGGGTGGGACCACTTTTCAGGACTGTAATATAGTTTTGAAACTGCAGCTCCTGAACATGTTTTTTCCCTTGCAGTGTAGTTTGAAGTGTAATATTTGTGCTTACTGCTTTCTGGTGCATGCTATCAAATGTATTCATTAGAAATGCATTTATGCTCTTGTCACAGGGGATGGAACCCTGGAGGAGGACCCAGCTCTCCTGCTTTTGTGTTGAGCAGCTTCAGTTCTCTGGATCTCAGTTTTGCTAAATATAAAATAGAGGATAATGATTCAGACCTCTCCTGCAAAAACACTTTGAAAGATGAAAGGAAGGATAGAAAAGCTGAGACACAGGGAAAAGAACTTAGTGTCACTGCAGGAAACACGAATTAAGCCATCTGTGCAGTGTGGTGGCAGAGACAAAAAGGCAAACAAAAGTTGAGGGAGATTGCAGACAAAAAACTGTGAAGCCATTCTAGATCAGTAGTACATTGCCTGGGACATGGTGTATGTTTCTGATCACCCATCCTAAAAAGGATACTGTGGAATCAGGAAGAGTTCGGGGGTCTATAACAAGAAGGAAGGAGACAGTGAAAATACTGAGATTGTTTATTCTTGAATAAACAAATAGTAAAGGGCATGCTAGGAGGAGGAAAATAATCAAGGAGGTAGAAAAAAAGAGATAATGGGTTAGTAGACACCCAAACTCCTACTCAAAACACAAGATATTAAGAACTTAGTGGGAGTGAAAGACACTGATCCCAAAGCTGAGTCAGTGGCATGAGGGGGAGAGGCTGGGTTGTGAATGCATTCCTACAGCTTATGGACCCACTGGCACAAGACACCAGTTAATGGATAAGGAGGGTGCAGGGATCTACACCAAAGTAAAAATAAATGGTATGAGAAGTAATAGGCATTCTTTTTTCAGCATCTCTGGTAGCCCTCTAATTTCTGGGGCTTGAAAGGGAACTTTCCGAAATGCCAGGTCATCCCGAAAGAGATTTCTTACCTTGTTTGGGGTGAATGAGCACAGGCCTTTGGTAGGATTAAGGTGGAGATCCGGGCTGCTGCTCTGATTTGTTATAATAGCTCATTTGCTCTTCACCAAGTGCTGCCCCTCTCCCAGCTCTTGGTGGAGAACAGCTGTACAGGCAGCGAGGTGATGCTGACAAGGAAACTGGCAGAGCTGCAAATAGGGTTGCAAGAAATGCCAGTGCATCAGGGGGAAGGGTAGGTCTACAGCGTACAGAAAGACATGGCAGAGCCATGCACACACAAGGTGAAAAAAGGCATAAAAACAAAATTCCCCTGACGGTGAAGTGAGTCATTTTGTGGGCTGTTCCATGTCATTTGGCACAACAGATAGTGTCTGAGCGTTTCACAAAGTCCTTGTTCATGTCTGCAGCCCTACTGCTAGGTGAAAGGATGGATTAGAAAGCCTTACTAGATCTCTCTAGTCATGATCTTGTGGCTGGATGGATAAGGGCTTGAGACAGAGACCAGTTAAGGCCACATCATTTGGGGTTTTCAGTGCAACATACCTGTTGCCTGGTGATTTTTTTCCCCCTCCTGATTTGTATCTTTTCACCTACTCAAAGCGCAGCTCCCGCTCACTTTGGTAGTATTTGGAAGCACTCAGCATATTGCAGTCCAGGGCTGTGATCCAGGAGCCCAGCAGAGGAGGGAGACCTTATTAGTGTGGGAAATCTGTTTTTTAGAGACTTGGCACATTTCATGTGAGAGCAAAAAGGTCCCAGTTCTCTAGGACAGCCGCATGTTGTATAACCACAAGATTGTCTTTCCTCCTATGTGCTCTGATCCCTTGTTCCCTACATGACTTGCAACTTCTGCAAGAAATCATGTACTTGGGCTTCTTTTCCTTCCTTGTGTAACCCTGATTCATCTCCAGTGTATGTCCATGCTGGCTCCTGAATTACCAAGGGAAAGGGTTCACATGAGTATGTCATTGAAGACTGTTTTGCAGCACATAGGTTGCAGGGGCTCAGATTAGGCTGCAGTAGCTGTATTTCAGAGCTTGGCCAACAAGCCCTGCCGGTTTTTTCTAATGTCGGTTCCCTGCAGTTCTAACAGAGCAAAATGGGCTACAAGGAAACTCCAGCATGGCCTGGCACAGCAGCACCAGCATGGCTCTGGGACATCTTGAGCACATTGCTTCATGCCACCAGCTCTAGCTAAGTTCAGGCCACAGAGTCAGTTAGGTTCCTAAATCCCTTAATTGCAAGAAGGCTTCTGGAGCTTCACTCAAAGGTATTCTGGGACCAGCTGGGGACATAACAGCAATGGTCGGTTGTTGTCCTTCATGTGCGCCAGCCCTGGCAGAGCACAGAGATGTCTGACCGCTGTGTCCTCTAGTGCTCTAAGCTTGACCACCTTTCACTGTTCCTTGTCTTCTTGGACCTGTTCTTCTAGCAACATCATTCATCCATTCCTATTTTCCCTCCTGACTACCCACCCAGTCTTTTTCCCACACCCCCTTCTCCAGTCAGCTCTAGTTGTCCTGGCAGACCCTGCCTTCCCTCCCTGCTCATTCCCTCCCAGTCCCCTGCCTTCATCATCCTCAGCCTCGGACTGTAGATGTTGAGAGGGATATCTCTTAGAGGGGAGGGTTCAGAGTGACAAAATGGGTTCTCAGCACCCCACCCCAACAAAAAAACCCTGTATTTTTATATATATAAAATTACATATAAATATATATATTTCAAATCAGACTGAGAGAAATGTCCAGAGGGCAAAATTTCACCCCAAAGAGTAGACATTTGGCAAATGAAAAAAACTGTCAAAATGCAAAGATTTGGGCTGTCACACTCAGTGAGCAAAGCAGACAAAACCCTCCATGGCTCACAGCAGTCTGCCTTCCAGGAAGGCCTTTGGGAGCCCCTGCACAAGGCTTTGGGGCCAGTCCATGTCTCTGCAGCAGAAGGAGCAGCAACCCAGAGGGAGCTGAATAAAGAGCAAGAGCTGGCATGCATGTGCCTGAACCTGTCCTAGGTAGCACTGATGCCGCGGTCACCCTTTCATCTCCCTTCCCAGCTCAACCGGGGATCTGGTTTGGCTTTTTCTGCATACAATGGGCTCCCTCACCCTCCTGTTCCCACTTTGTGCAGTGCTTCCTCCCATGCTTCACAATCTGCTGCAGCTCCTCGAAAGGGTCCAGGGACAGATGGCTTGATTTCATCTGATAAAGGGGCTGCCTTCAAAGAAGCAGCAAGGTGGAAGCTGTCTGGACTGATATCTCTCTTTCTGGTGCTGTCAACAGGAGGCTGAGGAAACAAACTGGAGCTGGATGGAGACCAGCTCCATTGCATAGAGCACAGAGGGGAAACAAATTCTCCTTTAAAAATACTCTTCTTGTGCCACTAAATGGTGTCTGCTTGCTTTTATTTCAGACAGCTCCTGCCAAGCCCAGTTTACCTCAATATTTAAAGTATGCTCTGGTCTTTGCTCAGCCCACTGTGCTACATGAAAGATACGAGCGCTAAATATCTTTAGACGCTCTTGAGGGGCAGCCGGGAACGTGCCTGGCATTTTGTGTGCCACTGACTTTTAAGCTCAATGTGGTAAAATGCTAACCAGGCTTGTCCCTTCCCATCTGCAGCATCTGGCAGCACTGGGACTGTTGGACATCTTGCTGACCCCAGCCCCAGTGGGCAGTGTGGGGCTGGCAGGCTCTCCAGGACCCTTGCAGTGCATAAACTGAAACCCTACAATAACCGAGCGAACTGGGAGCATGCTTAGTGAATAGGGGAGAGGATAAAAGCCATCACTTCTGGGAATAAAAATAGGTGTTTCTTCAGGAACCTAAATTTTGCACTTATTTTTTCAGGATCAGGAGGGGAAGAAGCGTCCATGCCCTTTAGAGACAGAATACTTTATAAGCCACGTTTATAAAAATCAGCGGTTTCCCTTTAAGTTGGCTCCTCTACCTTCGTCTCGGCTTCCCTGATTAGTCACATAATGAGGATATTTCTAATACAAGCGTGTCAGGGGAGAAGGGAGCCAAACAGTGCTTTATCAGAGGAGAATCTGTATCCCCCCCGATGCTAATTAGTCACAGAGATGCAGGCGTAGGGGGCGGGGGTGAAGTGAGCTCTTATTTTAGAAGCTGAAATGTTTTGTGCCCTCACAATTTCTCACGCAGGGCTGGAGAGCTGTGCCAAGGTAGAGAGCGACTTGAGATCTCCCTTGGCTTTCATATACCCACCCCTCAGACGTGTTTGCAGTGCTACTGCTCCTGCTGCTGTTTGTGGGGTTATTTCTGTCACAAGCTTGGCTAAACAGAAACTTTCTCCTTATAAATATGGAAATCTGATGATTGAGCTCTCCATTGCTTGGGACAAGTTGAAAGCATTGTTGAAAAGAGAAAGGGGCTGCTTAGTGGCTTTGTTTTCTCTATAGTGGAGAGAAACCAGTAAGGTTTTAATGCTGGGATCCACCTTTGCAGAATGGGCAAGTGACCTCTCAGGCCGTGCTCACAGCAATGTGTTGAAGACTTTGAGCTGGTGGCCACACTGAGCATGACAAAGTGAGGACAAGAGCAGTCCTGCCTGCCCAGCTCTGCCCTCTCAAAGCCATTAGTGTTACCCACCAAGACCCTGGCTGAACCCATCAACCTGGGTTTTGGGGTCAAGAGCCAGCAGTGGGTGGGTGCCACAGCATGGGCTGTGGCAGAGTCTCCTGCTCCATCCAGGCTAAGCTGGTGTCCACCACTGGGATCCCTGCTTGACTGCAGTGTTACAGAGATGCTTGGTGCATGAGCCTTGGGTAGCTGCTCATCTTTTGGGTTGTGTTGGAAGTCTATGTTTTTAGATTTGTTAAAGAGCTTTGAATGCCACTGGGCATCCATTATTATTCCTGAGAAATCTCTTGAAACCTCCAACACAGAGTGGTGGGCCCCCACAGTGCTTCTTCAGGGCCTTGTTTGGATCACACTTAACAGCTTGTCTCCTTTCGTCAGTCTTCTCAGCATCCCTCCTTCCTGGGACCAGACGTAGCTTTGATCTTGGGCAAATGTGCACGTATTTGCTCTTCCCTCAACATCCTGACTGCATTTGCTACACAGCATTCCCAGATCTTCAACTTCCCTAGAAAGCAGGTGCTGAGTCCTTGAGATTTCCATGCTGGTGACTTTAACTCTTTCCTGAGCCAGTTTTGGCTGAGTAACAGAAGGGAGATGCAGTGATTTCCTGCTGAAAGCACTTACAAGATCCATCTATGCCCTTGGTTGTGAGGGCAGGCTGAGTAAAGTGTACAGACAGCAAAGAACCTGCCCAGGGTGCCTTGGGTTGCAGGCAATAGAGCTGGCAAACATGAAGTAGGTGTGTGATGGAGAGGGCATCCTGTGGTTTCAGCATGAATCCAGAGGCTGAAAAAAAGTTCTGCAGTCTGCACACATCTCATTTTCATTCCAGAAATGTCCGACATCAAGCTGACACTTGACGGGTGGCATTGTCCATTGTGCGGGTCTCATTGTTGACTTGAGCCCTCAGTCAGAGAGCCTGCAAGGCTAGACACCCTTGCCCTCTGGGTAAAGGGGGATTTACTAGGTGCAGGAGAAAGGCAGGTTGAAAAATTTTTGTTGGAGAAGGAGTGAACAGGAGAAGCAATCAAACAGCTCAGAAAAGGATCTGAGGGATTGGATTAAAGGTGCCAGGGGTATTCCAGGAGCAAAAAGCAAGACCTTGTTCATCTTACGTGTCTAGGAGTTGAACATGTGAAAATCAGCCACCTTTCTTAAAAAAGGGTCTTAACTACTAACTGGAAAAGAGGCCCCAGAGGTATGCTAGTACAGCTGTGACATTGAGCCACTGATTGGAGCCCTTGGTCTGTTGAGAGGTATGGATGTGGAGCCATCCCAGCTTTTCCTGCTATTGTTCTTACAGCCAGAGGCTCTGAAGGCTTGGAAACATCGTATTTGCCATGCTGGATCCAGTCCATGGCCTATAAAAGTGATCATCTGATCTCCAGGATGTTGGAGGGAACTTACATCACTGGAACAGGACTCTCTACTGTCATTTGTGTTGTGCCAGGACATTTTTGTCAGAATATGTAATTTCTGCAGTATCTACCAGAACCAGCCAACAGTTTTAGTGTTTCCTTCAGGCAAACTTTGATGTCATCTTTCATGTACAGCTGGAAGAGCCTAGCTGCGTGTGGAGAGGATCTGTAAATCATACTGTGTATGCCCACGGCGATGGCATTTCAGCAGTGATGGCACCACCTGTCTTGCACTTTCTCAGCCAGTTTCTCTGAGTGCTGGGGTTATCCATGGGAAGGAAGCACAGTTCCTCTCTGCCATGCAGGAGAGTCTCTGGTCATCTTTGTTTCAGGTGGAAAACTCAATTCTGTCATTGAAAATAGACTTTTCCTCATGGTGAGGCTCCTTTAAAGCCTTGAAGGAGTAAAGGTGGGACACACCTTTGAAAGAAGCTCTAAACACTAACCAATTAGCGTGATGAATTCAGTCACTACAAGATCCTGATGTGGTCCCTTATGGGCAGCACTAGGGCTGTGCAGAGTACTGCAATTTTCTATAGGATTTGGCTACAGCATGTAGCCAAGAGCCCAGGCTGTTCCTGCGTCTGCCCTCCAAACACAACATGACCTTGAGTCTGACATGTTTCTCAATTTTTAATCGTTTTGAGGGTATCCTCCCTCATGAGGCCAGATTGGATGGGGCTTTGAATAGCCTGGTCTAGTGGCAGATGTCCCTGCCCGTGGCAGGGGGTTTGGAACTTGATGATCTTTAAGGTACCTTCCAACCCAAACCATTCTTATGATTCTACGACTCTATGAGTCGAGGTTTAAAGAGCAGTTGTGAAGTTGTTTGGGGGTTTTTGAGATCCTGGTTTGGCCAGATGGGTTGCTAAACTGACTCTTACAATAGCTACCAAGGAATTTGTGATGCTTTATTGCCTTAAATACTCATATGTCTCATGTTACACCTCAGAGCTCTGGCTATATAATCAGAGGTACAAAAGGAAAAGTGTAAAGTCCTCATGTATATATCCTCTATAAGGAAGGAAATGTTTTGGTACTGAAACATCGGGAAAACATACCTCAGTTAATAGCTGGTTTTAAATAGTTATTGCATGCCAGCTGCTTGGCAATTGCTGCAGGCAGTGGAGAGTGAAGTGTGGCCGTTTCTCTAATTTGCAATGTTAATGATCCAATTTAAGTCATGTACAGTTAGCACAAGATACCAAACCTATAAATGCATGTGATAATAGTGAAGGCTTATGTGCGTGAGAAGAGCCTGGGGGGAAATACGGTGTTAAATATACTCTTATCATGATTGAAAGCAAAGGACCGGAGGCTGCTTGTGCTGCTGGTTTCTTGGAGGAAAATCTAACAGAAATCATGTAATTGCTCCCATTTTTCTTCCTTGTCTCTCAGTTGCTTTCCCAAAGTATTTGGTCTGCTTACTGAATTGGTGCTTCCTCTGTTGACGTAGACTCCCAGGATTAGTCATACATCATCATCTAAAAAAATAGGCTTTCTTCCCTGTGCTGCAAATGTCATTTTTTATTAGGAAAACAGACCTCTGAAATGTCTTGTTCCCCCTTTTCCACAGCTAACGCCTTTCTGTTTGCTGCATTTTGTTCAGCTTGAATGTGGCAGTCGGGCAGACCCTTCGTGGCCAGGGCTCCCAGGGAACATTTCAGCACAAGCACTGCGGCACACACAGGCAGACTGACACTTCTCTTCTGCCCCCATGTGACACAAAGCAAAGATCCAAACTCCTCATTACCTGACAGCGAGCTGAGCTACCCTGACTGCAGCTGTACACAGTAAAAAAGTCATTTCAGTGACATTCTGGTTCAATTTAATTAATAAGACTTGAGGTTTTAATCATGCAGCAATATTAATACTGGTGGCTTTTCAGTTGCTGAAAAAAATGGCTCCACATGCCAGTTTGTCTTAGAATTATAAATTAATCGGGTTCAAAGTCTGGATCTTGTAGTGGCTATTGCAGGCCTAAGTTAACTGTTAAATAAGATCTGTTCAACAGTTGCTCAGAGAAGAAAAACAGCAATGCTGTAACTGGTGTATTGGCAGAGCTAGTAGAAAGTCAATAAACAGTTGTAGTTTATTGCTTTGTTGAAACTGAGTCAGCAGCTATCAGAATGTATTTCAGTGCATCAGTCGCTGTGCCACCAAAATGTCATTTATTTTCACTTTGGTATGGGGTGGTGATGCTGAGATGAGCAGTTAGTGCTCCAGATCCAGCAGCATGCACATGTTGATGAAAAGTAACAACCATGTCTTCCTGGGAGCCTTCTACTCAGGTCACCCTGTGATTCTGCAGTTCCTTCAACCTGTGAGACTTAGAAAAAAAGGTGGTTTTCTTCAGCTCACACAGACAGAAGGTGAAGGCCAGCCATGGTCCATGGCAGTAGGTAGGGGAGTTCTGAGAACCTCTCATTCCCAGGATAAACTGGTGTTCTGCCTAAATGAGTCTGGCTTAGAAGTAGGCTACTTTTCTCTCAAGACAGATGGGAGAAAGGGGCCTAAAAATATCAGGGATCTTACCAGCTTGCACCAAATCCAGATCAGGCTGCCTCAAAACCGGATCAGCTCTGTTGACCTTCTGTGTGACAAACTGGTTTCTAACCCAGGCTTAAAATCGTCCAGCAACAGCAATTCCACAACTTCATCAGGCAAGTGTACAGCTCCTTAGCCTTACCTCTGCAGTTTTCTCTGATATTTCCTTGCAACCCTGCTGCAATTTAAGGTAATCTTTTCTTGTTCTGGTGATCAGAAACAAGAAAAAAAAATTACTCCATTTTTCTCAGTAGCAGCCCTTTCTGTATCTGAAGACAGCTATTGTATCCCTCCTTAGTCTTTCCTTTTCTTCTCTGAACAACCCCATTCTTCCAGTGTTCCTGGATGATTGTAGCTTCTAGCTTTTATCTATAGGACTGCTGAGGGATTACATCTGCTTGAAATAATGGTCTTCAAAACTGTATGTTGAAGCTGAAGCCTGAGGGATGCAGAGGAGATCATGAGAGAGTCTTTTGTGAGGCTTGCAGGTTCCATTCCTGCTGCACATCCCCCTGTGACACTATTTTTTCTTGCCGAACATGCTATTATTGACCATTGTTCATCTAGATGGTGGATTCAGCTTGGCCCACTATAAACCTGACAGCCTTTGAACCTCTCCTTTTATGCTGTTTCTTACATAGAGAGACTATGTGCCTCTTGGTTCCCAGTGGTTTTGTTCCCAGTGGTCTTTTTTAAGCACTTTATGTTCATAGATATTTCATGTCTATATTGTAGTGATGCCTAGAGGCTGCAGAGGTCTGTTGTCCAAAACACTGCGAGGTTGTGCTTTTACATAGCCACCTGTGGACATCAGTGTCCTCTCCCCAGAAGCCTGCTGCCTACAGCTGCATTTCTTAGGATAACCTACTGCAGTACAGCTTGAAGCAGAGTGAATCTGCAAACAGCATAGGATTTTCTGTTCCCAGGGCAGAGAGACTGAAGGCATAAATATTTATTAGCAGGAGAAATGTTCTAGCCCAAAAGTCTGGGATGACAACATGGGAATGACAGAAACTTCTCAGTGACCTGAATGTACCCCCTGTATTTGGGGTGCATGCAGTTTCTCACTTGTTTTTCTGCTCACTAAGTCAGTCTCTCATGCACAAAACATCTATCAATTTTTCCAGACTCAATGTTTGATGTGAAAAAGAAGCAAAACACTTGGGCTTGTCCTTTCTTGTTAGCATTTGTTTGCAGTGTGTGATCCACATGGGCAGCTCCAGAAAGCAGGAGTCAGCTGAGCTGCGAGTGCTCACTGTAGGCTGTCACACACGTGTTGGTACTGAGACATCCAGCATCCTTAAGTTGAACAGAAGACAGCAAGCACATAATCAGTTAGTATAGGAGAGACACAGAGGTAGCTGGATGATACTCCTGAGCAGTCAGCTCATACTGATTTGGCTGACGATGATCGGACCAAAACCTCTGAACTGTGGAGAGAAGTGGTGGGTAAAGCCCTGTATATTGGGTCTTTCCTTGAGATTAGAGGGTAAGGGCAGTCATGCCCATCTACTCTTACCAAAAAGTAGGGCTGCTTTAATGATCACAGAATTTCTTACAGACAGCAGAGTGGAGAACGTTTTCTTAAGGCTGTAAAAATGACTGATATTTAGGTTTGGGAAGGGTGGGCAGGTAGAGAGACATCTCAGTTTCCAGCTATGTTTTTAAGGGGCAGCTAAAGGCCACAGAAACTGCATGTGCCTGTTCTCTTCCACATGCACTGGGGTCCCAGAGGATTTGCAGGGTGGAAAGCAGAGGCTTGTTAGGCTTGCAAGATGTCAGAAGTGTTGACTGTAAAGGAAGGCAAAGGAAGCTGCATTTTGCAAGGTGCTAGAAGGGTGTTTGTACCCAGCACCCAGCTCCGTTGCTCAGGGTGTAACTGCATAGTGTGATGGCTGTTGGGGGCTATTTCCCCCCTCTCCGTAGTCAATGTGGGTTACTGGGAGAAGTAGACAGTAAGAGTAAAAAGGCTGGTGCATTATGGCAGATGATGTGTTTCTTGCCAAGTACTGTAAAAAGGAAAGGGGGGATTTAAAAAAAGAGAAATAATAAAAACCCTCCTGAGCATCCCATCTTCCTTAAACCCCTGATTTCAGTTTAAAGTGGTTTCAGCTTCTCTCTGTGCACTTGCATACCAAGGGTTCACAGCACTGCTGCTCCATGAAGGTTCACTGGAATTAATTTCTGATGTTCAGAAATGGCACGTGGTACACACCATAGGATATGGCTGTACCTAGCAGGAGAGTAGTTTTCAAGGCCCATTGTGCTGAGACTATAGAAGAAAACAAGCTAGTAAAGAACCACCCCACCATTCAAATGCTGTGGTTGTGCATGCCTGATTCAGCTATGAGCATGGGGGGGGGGGAAACTTTGATTAAACTCTTGCCCCAGCCAAATGTTCATCCAGTGGCCTGATTGAATGTATTTTTTCCCTAGCAATGAAGACATAAGGAGGCCTCAGGAACAAAAAATTCCCTTAAATGTATTAAATTCTTTTAGCCATTTAGAGCCCCTGCAGCCATACCTCAGCACCTGCCTTTTGATTGAGGGTGTTGTGTCCCCCTCAGCTAGCAGAGAGAAATCACATTATATGGCCTGGGACCAGTCACATTGCGTAGTGTTTTGACGTTGGGGTCAGAGCTGAATTCATTGGTCTAGGAGGCTTGTAAAAAAGGACAAAATCACCAAGTCAATTCCAATAGTGAAAGCCCATGGTGAGTCTCAGTGAGCTCATAGGCATTCACAAGCAAAGGCTAATTAGTCAAGTAATGTTTCTCTGGGTGGGTAAGCTGTATAGAGAGAAATGTACCCATTCAGTACGCACAGAAGCAAAGTGTGTTTGTGCAAAGAGGCAGCTCCAGCTGAGCTGCCGTGGGAATGCTGTCGTTCTCACAGCCGGGATTGTTACTATGGAGTCCTGTGTCATGCTGCAGAATGTGTATGAACTGATGGATGGGAAATACATCCTCGGCAATCCTGGGCCAGGGATGGATACCCACTGGCACTGGGGATGTGGCTCTGGTGCAGCTCAGTTTCCTTTCGGAGCCGTTTTACTCTCTGGAGGGAGTGGGCCTGCCCGTGCATGCAGTGGTGGTCAACCAGGCTCTGCTGGTGCTTTCTGATCCCTCTGTGCAAGCCATGGGTCTGTTGTGCAGCTGTAACATGTTCCCCTGCAGGTCTGCTGTAGAGGTTCCATGCTGCTGGGGCAGAAAAGTGTCATTCCAAACCTTGGAGATGAATTCCTGGTGTGGACTGATGTTATTATGGACTCTACTGCTGTGTCCTTCATCATTCCCACCTCCAGTGTCAGAGGCAGGGGTGCAGTCTCCACCAGTTGCCTTCTTTGTAGTCAGGGGGTAGAGGGAGACACACCTCCAAGGATGGATTCATCTCCTTTTAAGACGAGTGTCTAAGACAGGATGGAATGCATCACTCTTTGAAAATCATCTTTGTTTTGTTTCAAGGTCTAGGAAGCCTTTTCTGTTTGTTTGGTCTAGAGCCCAGCTTTGAGATTGCTCCAGCTGAGTCCCCTGATCCAGGACCAGAGTCCAAATCTTCAAAGCCACCTCAGAACATTTCTGCCCTCCTTCTGTTCATGCATATGGATGTCTAATGTCGCTGGCAGGTTACCCAGAAGGAAAAGCTACTGTCAGCACATCAGCTTCAGAGAAAAGCAAGGGCTGCTTTTGATTTAAAGAGTTTTAAGCGTAATTTTTTCAACAACTTAAACCTGCGCTAGTCTGGGTGGTGAGGCCCCTTCTCTGCCCTGTGAACTTCTGGCTGTAAGCTGACGTGGCTCTATGCTGGAGTGCACCAGCACAGGAAGCAGTGTGTGGCCATCACACCGTGTCCTTTACCATAACACGTCCACTCCCATGCCTTCCTGCAGCCAGCGGACTGGGCCTCCAGGGACTTGTGTGTGTTCAGTTGCACTAGGAAGTGTCCAGCACTTGGAGTTACGCTTTTTAAAAATGGCTGTATCCTGCCTTTTCTCAGAGAAAAGAGAATCTCAGAGAAAAGATTCTCATCTGGGAAGCGTGAACTCAGGTGATGCCACTTCCCACCTTACACATGCCTCTTGGAGATGTTCTAGCATGTCTGGGAGACAGCCGTGTCCTTTGTACTATCTGGCCATTCCCATGAATATCCTTTCCTACAGCCTGGATTCTGGTCTAGCCCCTTCAACTGTGTATGTTGGAGGTGGATCCCATGTTACAAGGATACCAAAAGAACTGGTCTTTGGTTGAGATCATATAGTAGGTTCTGACACAGAAAATAAGGATGGCTATTTCAAGTCAGATTAAAGGTCTCATCTACCTCTGTGTCATGCGCCCAAGAGGACAAGAACAGGATGAGCCTACAGTGATGCCTCCCTGGTTCCCTACTCCAGTGATCTGTGCCTGGGGGCAGCCTGAGCCAGAAGCAGTGCTTTTGGATTTAATGGATATTCCTTCCATTCATTTTTCTCACCCTTTCCTGAGCCACTTTTAGCAACCACAGCAGCACATCATCTGCTGTGTGGAGAGGTACTGAATTTGTTTCCAGCTGCTGTGTGTTAACTGCCACTTGATATCTCATGCTTGTAAAAGGTAAGGGCTAGCTGATGCCTTTTCACCTTCTCACCCCACTCAGGATTATTTAGACTTCTCCCAGAGCCCCCGTCCATTGTCCTTCCCTGGCTGAAGTGTCCTGGTCTGTCTAGCTGGTCATCTGTTGGATGGTCATCTGAGATCTCTTCCTTGAGTGACAGTAGAGAGGTGCAATTATAATTTTATATAATTATTTTTTATAATTTTAATTTATAAAGTTGGAATTGTTTTTCTTCTGTGTACCCCTTTTAGCTTCATTTAATTTCAACTCCTGTATTTTTGCCATTCAGCTGCTTTATTTTGTCATTTAGTGTGGTTATTAAAGTAGGATTTTCAACCTAAAGTGTATGTGATTCATCATTTTATGTATAGCTATGCTCTCCTGGAGATTGGCTTGTTTGTTTGCAACCTGCTCTAACCTTTTTCTGCAGCATTAAAGGAAGAGTGCAGCAGTGACTGCTTTAGAGGAAACCAGAAGAAATTGCATATAGTTCAGCATTATCTATTTAATGTCATTGAATGCAAAGTCATGTAAGCACCATCCATTTTAAGTACTGTTGAAGTCTACTGGATAGTGCAAAGAGCAGAATTTTGATAAAACATGATGACCCTACTGTTGTGGTTTAACCCCAGTCAGCAACTAAACACCATGCAGCCAGTCACTCACTTCCCTGCCCCCCGCAGTGGGATGAGGGAGAAAATCGGGAAAAGAAGTAAAACTCGTGGGTCGAGATAAGAACAGTTTAATAGAACAGAAAAGAAGAAACTAATAATGATAATGATAACACTAATAAAATTACAACAGTAATAATAAAAGCATTGGAATATACAAATGATGCACAGTGCAATTGCTCACCACCCGCCAATTGACACCCAGTTAGTCCTCAGAGTGGCCACCCCCACTCCCCCAGTTCATACACTGGACATGACATCCCATGGTATGGCATACACCTTTGGCCAGTTTGGGCCAGCTGCCCTAGCTGTGTCCCCTCCCAACTTGTTGTGCCCCTCCAGCCTTCTTGCTGGCTGGGCATCAGAAACTAAAAAATCCTTGACTTTAGACTAAACATTACTTAGCAACAACTGAAAACATGAGTGTGTTCTCAACATTATTCTCATACTAAACCCAAAACCTAACACTATACCAGCTACTAGAAAGAAAATTAACTCTATCCCAGCTGAAACCAGGACGCCCTACATATGTTATTTGGCTAGTTTCTATGAAGATAGAGCCTAGTTCAAGAGTCACATTTTATCTCATAAGCATAGTGTATTAAAAAGAGCTAACATGCACTGCAGAGGGAAGGCAGACACTGGGGCGGAGGGGACAGTGGCTTACCAAGTGATTTTTTTACTGAGAGTGAAGAGCAATGATACCCTGCTTTGAAACTCAGTGACTCTGCCTTGCATACAGGTGTCAGTGCCAAATGATAAGTTGCATTTTTATTAGAAATTGTGTACAAAATACAATCTCCACAAATTGAGAGATGGACGATATTAATTCACCAGTTTGGAATGGTATTTTCTAGTATTTAGTTTCTGATGCTTTGTTCCATTTCTTGCAAAGTGATGGTTTCTCCAGATATTGGACCTAATGTTGGATGTTTGTTTTCCCTGTGCAGCTCTACCAAATCCAAAACATCCAAATTTACATACACATGTATGTGTATATGTATACATATATACATATATATGTATATATATGCATGTTCAATTTAGCTTGTAGGTGGGAAGAAGTGAACATGTTTGAAAAACAATTTTAATTTTCACTATGGTGCTAAGTAGAGATAGTTCCAGCAGGTTTGAAGTTTGCTGTGAAAGGACTTTAAATATTTTTAGCAGTGGTAGAACTGCCTGAATTGGTGGTTTCTCTCTCTCTGAATCCTTTGATGTGCTGTACCATAGAGTACACCACTACCTGGATTAGGTTGTCTGCAAGTAGGCGTGACAGGAGTGGACTCTGTGTTTATGGAGCTTTGGTTTTTCAGGGGGCTTTCAGTGACAATGGAAGGTGCTGTGCTGACAGATACTGAAATTAAATCTTTCCAGTTAGCTACAAAATCGGTCCAGCATGGGAAGTACAGAATTCCCCATCCCTCTCCCATGAGGAACCACTTCATCCCTCTCATACTCATTCAATCCTCATTTCTTCTAAGCTGGGCTTTCACACGGGTGGTCGTGAGCTTTTTAGTTTTAATCATGAGGTTGACTGGTCCACTTGGAACTTGGCTAAAACTGTAAATGCATTTCACACAATGCCTCAAAGAGTCATCACATGAAAATGGTTTGGGACTACTGACAGCCCAGGCTGAATTTGAACTGATGACCCACCCTCCACATTATATTCCCAGTATCATCCATCATATAAGTTTGATGTTGAAATCTGGCATTTCCAGAGGTACTTTTAGCATACTAAATGTGCTTCCAAAGTTCTGGTTTTTGCCCCTGGGTTTTGGCCGTTCAAAACACTGGCGGTTTCTCTGCTCCCTCTGAATGCGGGTGGGAATGGACTTGCCTAAAGCCAGTTAGAGAAGAGATTGCATAACTTTTAGCTAAACCATACCGTTTTGTTTCCTTTTCTTTCTTAACAGGATCCAACAGCTGCATCTATTTCGGACAGAGATTGTGATACAAGAGAGGGAGAGACTGTAGCCATGAACTATAAGCCATCCCCACTTCAAGTGAAATTAGGTGAGTCTTTGCTGATAGAGAGTGAAAAGTCTGAATCCAAGGTCTGAAATACAGTTAGGTGCTTGTGGGATCGTATGCAAATCTCTGTGCATGTGGCTGAGCATGCCAGCTCGGCTCAAATGATTCACAGAGCAGTTTTATCATTGTGATTCTGCTGCTGAGGGAACTGACCTACAAGCGTGTAAGGACCCTGTATCTTGGGCTGTGGTAGAGGAAGGAAGCTATGCCTTGAAAGGAAGGCATAGCTCTTTAAACCTACAGATTTTTATCAAACTAAGATCAAGGCTTGGCCAGATAAAGAATGAAGATAATATAAAAAGACTGTAAAAAGAAGAGAAGACAGAATAACTGCAAAAAAAAAGGGAAAGGATCAGAGACTTGGGCCACTACCAGGAAAAGACAACTGTGTTACTGTGAGATGGAGGACTTGTAAGTCTGTAGAGGTTCACATACAAATACTCTTGCTATTTCTGAGCAAAATTTTTTAAGTTCTGGAGGCAGAATCATCCAATTAGCACAATACACTGCTTCTTCCAAGGCTTATGCTTACAAGCAGACAGCAGTCCACACATGGCTGTCCTTCCTCCAAAACCTGAGCCACTATTGTGCCACACAGCCTCAAGAAACTGATGAAGAGCCAGTCAAAGGAACAGTGTGCTTTTTGCTCAGAGCATGGATAAAAAATGGGAATCTGAATCTGAAAAATTTCCCAGCAGGAGCAGGAAGCACTGCCCTGGTTATCCTTCGCATCGGAACAAATGACATTGAGAGGATGCTGCTATGCCATGTTGGGGAAGGCTCTGAAGGAAGTGGGTGTCCACATGTTCAGTGGAATAGCTCTGGCCCCTACCAAGTGAGTGATAGGGAAGGTCAGCAGACAGCTGGGTTTTGAAGATTTGGGAAGGTTTGGGCATTGGTGTGTGATTATGAAGAGGTGTTCTTGATAGATAGGTTACCCAGGGACCTGTAGTTCTACTGCAAGCACTAGTGTTGGCCTCATTTATAAGAGGAGCCTTAAAGAAACACCAGGAAAAGGCTTGGGAGCACTTGTGAAGTCTCAAGGCTCTGCCTGAGTACACAGTAAATTGAATAATCGGACAAATCTGGTCATAGCAGTGCAGAAAGGAATGTCACAGAGTAGACCCATAGATGACAAAGGAAAAGAAAGTAGTTGAATAAGCAAGATCTCACTGAAAAAGTGACTAGAAAGGAGAAGACAGAAAGTTGGATATGCAAATGCAGGCAGATTATGCAGCAAAGTGGAGGACCTTGAGCTACTGATACAGGATATGAGCAAGTGTTGGGATGGTAGATCTGTCCTGTCCTGCAACTGCAATCATGAATACTCTAAAACCAGTGGCAGTTTTTCAGGAAAAGGCAGGGAGCAGCAGTATGTGTTCATGACAGCACAACTCACAGTTTGGTAAAAGATTATCACTGCCAGCATGCCATATGCCACCAGGATCCTTTTTCACTGCCAAGAGAGTTCTGTAATGTTATTAGAAAGATAATTACTACTGCAGTAGTTGGTTTGGATCATTTAACGTCAGGAATCAGGTTGGAGAGCAATTTATGCTGTTATCGGTAAGTCTGAGATATTCTTGCATTTCTAGGCAATAAAATAACCCTCCACAGAGTTGCTAACGTGACAAGAAATGGTGCAATTTTAAACTTGGCTTTAGTAAGTCATGAGGACATTATAGGAGATCTGATCATAGGAAATAGATTTGGATTCAGGGCTAACAAGCTCAATTCATGCAAATTAAATGAAAAGACAATTTGAGGTAGATCTGTAACAAAACTCAGTTTTATAAGCAAATGCTTAAGCAAAGCCAGTAGACTGAGAAACCCAGGAACTCAAAACACATCAGGTAGCGTTCAAGGAGAAAGCATCAAAAGAAAGGATATTGCTAATGGCGTTCTCCAACAGTCATTTCATATATATATTTGTTGTGGTTTCACCCCAGCCAGCAACTAAGGACCACGCAGCTGCTCACTCACTACCCCCCCACCCAGTGGGATGGGGGAGACAATAGGAAGAAAAAAGGTAACGCTTGTATGTTGAGATAAAGACAGTTTAATAGGAGAGAAAAGAAGAAAACAACAATAATTTTAATAAATAATTGGAATATACAAAACATGTGAGGCATGATGCAATTGCTCATCACTCGTGGACCGATGCCCAGTTAGTTCCTGAGCAGCCATCCACCCTCTCCACTCCCATCCTCAGCCAACTCCCCCCAGTTTATGTACTGGACATGACATTCCATGGTATGGAATACCCCATCGGCCAGTTTGGGCCAGCTGCCCTGGCTGTGTCCCCTCCCAACTTGTTGTGCCCCTCCAGCCTTCTTGCTGGCTGGGCATCAGAAACTAAAAAATCCTTGACTTTAGACTAAACATTACTTAGCAACAACTGAAAATATCAGTATGGTATCAATGTTATTCTCATACTAAACCCAAAACCTAACACTATACCAGCTACTAGAAAGAAAATTAACTCTATCCCAGCTGAAACCAGGACAATGTTCATTAATGACTTTGACACAAAAAGCAGGAGTTGGCAAAGAAAATTTAGTCATAGCATATTTGGGAAGCATCAGTACAACAAAGACTCAGAAATGCCATAGAGAAAAAACATGAAAACTGGAATAATTGAAGTGAGAAAAATATGACAGGAGAAACTCTGCTGTGAACTGGAATTTACCAACTGGAGGTGACTGAGGAAGAGGAAGCCTGTTACATTAGTTGATTGCAAGGTAACTAATTAAAATGGGCTAATACATGAAAATACACCATAGTCACACTTCTGCAGAGCTTACCAGCTTTTTTTTTCCAAGTATCAGATGTAACAGAATGATTAGTCTTTCTGCCAGAACTTCTGCTTTTCCACATAGGGAAAATTTTATTACATTTAGCCACTGCTGAATGCTATTATCCATCAGTAAAGAGGCAAAGGGAGGTATTAGAAAAGTCTGAGCAGTAGGTAGAGGTGTACCATTGCCAGGACCTCCTTTCCAGATAGTGCTTCTGCCCAGTGAAACCTCAGTGCTGACCACAATATGCTTATGAAGGGAATAGTGGGTGAAGCCTACCTGCTTAAGAGGAATCATCTTGCAAAGCTGATGGGCATCTTCCTGCCTTGTCTCCAGAGAGGCTACTCAAATACCTCTCTCTCTGCATGTGGAAACAGCATGCCTCTTTAATTAGGTGAACAGCTATCTAGTGGCATTTGGATTGAATCTCTACTCTTAGCCATACCCAGATGAGCTCTAGGTTACCTGGGGCAAAATGAGACTAACGGTATTGTCTGTAGCCAGTATAACACACCTTTAATCCACATCAGCTCCTGCTGCTGTTATTCTTAAAATCTGGCCAGCCTTTACAGTTTTCAAGCAGTTTAATAATGGCTCACATCTCCCAGCTCTGGTCTGTGTTCCTCCAACTAGATTTTTTTGTCTCTTCTGCATTAAACTTGTCAGGATTTGGATTGGGTTTTTAATCTCTTTAAGGCTAGACAAAGTTAAGGTAGTACATGAATATTTAATAGCTTAACTGGCAGAGCCATTGCTGGGGATGGAGGCAACTAGGGTTTTAATCCTATTGCAGGTTTTCCATATGGATAGTGGCATTTTTCACTGTTGAATCAGAATCAATTGTTCAAATATCAGATGCTCTGATGGAAGATTGATAAATGTCATTTTTCACTCTATGAAGATTCATATATAAATCTGTCATAATCGCTTGCTGGAAGCTTGGTTCAAGTGAGCTCAATTAAATATCAACCCAGCATGAATACAACTTTTGCTTCCAGAGGCCACAGTGATTGAAGTGTGACAGAAAGAAAGAGTGTGCTGTGCTGCATGCACTGAACACAGATTTATCCTGCTAATTGAATTGTCTTTTCCTTGGTTGTTTCTGCCCCTCTGAATAAATACATTTGGGCATGTGTTTGCTTGGGGGGTCAGTTAGATACATGAAAAACTTCACAGGTGGCTTATGTTTCTAGTGACTTCCTAAAGGTTACACCTGGTTTGTAAGTGGAACAGTAAAACATTCAGCTTGCTGCTGGAGCCACATCAAAAAAGAGAACCTCACACCAAGGGGAAATAACATCTCCCAGTTCATGGAGTTCATCATCTTAAACTCTTGTTGATATTATATCCATATTAATGATGTATTTCTTACTTTTCTAACACTCCCACTTTGTCTTTCTGTCAGGAACTGCAGGGCTCAGCCATGCTTCTTTCTTTCAAATCAAATTGGTGAGGAGGCTCCTAACAGTACTGGGGGGGCTGGGTGTACATTAGTGCTTAGGAGATGTCTCCAGCACATCCTTATTAGGAGGCATATCCAGATGGAGCACATACCACAAGTCTTTTCGAACAGAAGAGAGTTGTGATAAGGAGAAGAACAGAATAATCCTCAAGTGTAAATCTCAGGGGCTCCGTATCCACTGGAAGGCAGTGGATCCTCATGGGATCCCCAGGAGATGAGATACTATTTTAATGAAGCTTATGCCATCTGTTTTTCTATTTTGCATTTTTAATTTCCCTTCTCTGTGTTGAAATTCCCATCCAGACTGTCTGTCTGTCTTACCTAGCAGTCAGTGACGTTACAGTTTGTGTTAAAACAGAATGGGCAACATGGCAATTGGTTGGAGTGCTGCAGGACAAGCTACAGTGGTGATGAGGGACCATGGCAGTGGCATGTTCATCAGCACATCCACCACACTGGAGCTTAGCAGTAAATTTCGCTCATCCCTGTCTGCAGATAAACATATGGGGGAGAGGCTGACAGACAGAGACACTCATTAACAGCCTTCATAACTCTGAGATACCTGTTGCCTTAGATGTAAGCACCTCCTCTCCTTGGACTAAAAAGAGAATAAAGCACTGGTTTTGGAAGACAGCTCAGTGGGATGCCTGAAAGTATGTGAAAAATGAGCATCTAAGCTAGGCAAACTCGGTCCCACCTTAAGACGGAGCAAGCTACATGCAGATGAGGTTTCCTGCCGTATGACCAAGAGGAAGCCTAGTTCAACTTGATGCAGGCTTCAAAGTGTTCATGGTTTTTTTTGTTTTAGATTTTCTTTGCAAAGTTTCTTGTAAAAAAATGACCTGAATTGCAAATGTAGCAGATTATTTTCCTGCTTTCCTAACTACTGTTTTGTTCCTCTCCCAGCTTTGATCCCATGCTAGCATTTATCTTAATACCAAAAAAGCACTGGGGCTGATACTAGTCAGTCCCATAGGAGAAGCAAGTGTCACAAAGTTGCCTTTGGTGTAACCTGCTGTAGCTCAAGTACATAATCCACCAGCCTAACCAGAAACTTTCCTTGCTTCAAGAGGCAGGAAGCTGTTGTAACACTAACAGAGCAGAGCTATTTCATTAATTGACAGGTTATTAACACTTTCCTCCTGCCGGTTGCATTGTAGGATGTTGCTTTTTTTATCTAGGAGACACAGCGCAGATTGCTCCTAGAGCAGGTCAACCACAGCCCAGCTACTGCTGGGAAGGAAATTCTGCTAGCCGGGAGCCTGGACCTATTGGTAGGGTGAGCACAAGCCTCGAGTGAACCTCGCCTGGCCTTTTGGCTTTTTTGTGTGACAAGAAGGAGATGAGAGCAAGTGAATAACAAATAACCATAGTGCTCATCTTCCAAGAAGACATCTCAGGTGAGACCACCAAGGCTTCTTGTCTGCTTCTGCTTCTTCCTGTATCAGTCCTGCCTCTGCATCTTAGGAAGTGTAAACATCCTGAGATTTTACTTGGTGACAGCAGGGGAGGTCAGATCTCTGTCTTCCACAGTCTCTTGCTGGGGATGGGAATTCTACGTGGAGACACCAATTAGGTGTGTCCACTTCCAAGCACTGAATTATTTTACTTGTGCTATCGGATTAATTCCTGCTTGTTAATAAACAAGATTCTCAAATACCTCAAGCAAGTAACCGGAATGATGTTTGCTTAGAGCAAACTGGTAGGGGTAAAACAGCAACAGAAACCCTACAGCATGTTGTTCCCTGGCATGCTTGACTTGGACAAAACTGAGGATCTGATTTATGACAGGGCCCCACCTTGGTGGAGACTGAAGTGAACAGAGGAGATAATCCATTTGGGGGTGGAGGATGACAACACATCTGTGGTGTTAGCTCCTGCCTTCCAGCCTGCTGCTGTGCATTCATGGCAGATATTGAATTGCTGTATGATCAGGGAGGAGTAGTACTGGGAATATCAGTCAATGAACTGAGAACTACAAAGCCCCCAGGGTTCAACAGAACAAAATTGATGCATTTCTGGTTGAAATTTTACAGATGATCTCTAATCCCAGTAAAGGACAGACTGCCTTTATCTCCCCATCTGGTTCCTGAGACTGATCTTTCAATTGGTGTAGTTATTTAACCCCCTCTCCTGTGGTTGGGTGTGGGTTCAGAGCTTGTTTTAAAGCATCTCCATGAAAGAGCCACAAAGCGCACAGCACAGCATCCTATGTTAGTGCTGTTCAAAAGGATGCCTTGCTTGGAGATACCCTCGCAAGGCTGCTGTTACCACAAGTCAAGATGTAAAACTGGTGCTGGGAGATGCAGTCCCAAACAGAGCAGGCAGCAAGCGTCTTCCCTAGGCTGAATGACTTGGTACCTGCCTGCATCCTTGGCTCCTTTGCTGCGTCATCTCTTCCCAGTCTGCTTCACAGCTTGTGAATTCTAAGGTTTTCATACAGAAAATGGAATAAAAAGGGGAGATTGTAGTAGACTGGACAAATCAATGCCACTAGTGTATCCTTTTGTCAGTACCTCAAGTACTGTACTATTCCCAGTTGCTCTTCTGTAACAAGGCGATTAATGCTAATTAGGTACAGCAGCTGTTGTTTCTGGGAAGAAGCTCTCTGTAGGTAAATTAGGGAAACATTTTATAAAAAAGCTCTAACTCTTAAGCTAGGTCCCCAGGTTCCAGCTCTATTGACAAAACTGCAGCTTTCCATAAACATGACTGTTTGCATGGTGACCTCAAGTGACATCATTACCTTAAGTGCACAAAGCCGTTTTCCTCCCATGGGAGTACCCATTTCCTTGAACACAGTCTGTACTTTGTACAGGGGGTATGAGTAATGTGGAAGCCAGAGCACAGAGGCAATATAGCACTGCTATTGATTTTCTTCATGAAGATAGAAGTGCAGCCTACCACTTGGAGGTCTCCTGGGGCTTGAGAGGAATTTATTTAAACATTATTTCATGTGTTATTACTCTTTCCATTTATAAGAGAAATTGCATACGCAGATTTATTGTTGCATCCTTCCTGTAGGATATCTCCAGGCTCTTTTTGGAGGGGATAAGAGAGTGAACAGCTGCATCATCTTAAGAGCAGTAGGGCTGTCTGCAGACAGAGCAGCAAAGATGAGGGCAGAAAAACAGTTGTGGCAGGCATATTACTGCAGATTACTTAGAGGAGAAATAGAGGGGCAGAAAGGAAGAGGTGTGTGAGACACTGTAGCTGACAGGCTCAGATAAACAGTAAAGCCGTTAAGAGAAGCTGAAACAGAGCAACAGAACTGAAACAGTTCAGCGAGAGTTCTGCGCAAGAGGGAGTATGTAAGTGGGTAAGACGGAGGGAAGGGATGTACCAGTTGGCAAATCCCAGGAGCACGTGAGCACGTGAGTATGAGCATGATGTGGCACAGTGTTCACCAAACAAGCCTAGTCTTTCTGTCACTGCAATTCACTTGATTTGTTATGCCACCCCACCAGGGCTTTACTGGCCTTTCCCAGCCCTCCCCTGTCACCCTTCCCTTGACAAGTTACTGGGTATCCATGCACCTCACAAGCTGATAGACACACACCCACTCACATCTTGTTTTGCACATGCCACTCTTAGCTAATATACCTTCAGATAAGAAGTCATGAAGAAGGAGGCTGTAAGGTAGCTGAATCATTTTGTAGGGCATTATCTGGCCATCCTTTAGCCACTCCAAATTTTTACAGTACCTACAGGTCTGATCATCTAGGAAAGAGAGCTAATCCTGAAGATCTGCTTCTACACAAATTATTTTACTTTGTAATGAGAATGGGCCAAAGCATCTGGAGTCTGAAAGGGGCTTTTGTGCCTGAAGCAGAAGACCAGAACTGCAAATTACAGGTTCTCTTCTTGCCCTGACCCACCATAATCTGTCACCTCAAATCTGAGAAGCAGCTCAGAAGGTTGTGAGGCAAAACTAATGAAGCAAATTATTAAGGTTCTCCAATAGAAGAAAGGAAAAATTCAGTGATAGAAGTAGTGATGAGAATAAAAGCTACGTGGTCTAGCAAAGCCTAATCTCTGCAGGCAGCATCACAGCAGTGATAGGCTGGTGGTCTGTTCAGAGGTCTCATTACACAGTACGTATTACTCTCATCACTGTTTTCTATGAAGTATGTAGACAGCTGGTTTAAAAGAGAGTGATGTCCCCAAAGGTGATTTACACCTTTTTCCTAACATTAAAGAGACTAACACCAGCTGAGTTTACAAGGCTGCCTGCTCAGGTATTGGCATCTTTGACAAAATCAACACAGAAAAGGGCAATAGTACTGTTTTCTGGATTCTCAGAGCCCTGTGTCCTTAAATGTAGGCTCCACCTGATCCTCTGGCCCACCGCAGGGGAACATTTCCCCAATTCTGAATTACCCAGGTGTTACTATTTCTGTAATTCCTTCTGATGACTCCACAGGTAGATGAGTTTCTCTGTGGCACTCAAGGGAAGCAAGTAGAGCCCAGTGTAATTAATGTAAACTAGCTCCAGAAGAGACCACTGCATCCGTGGACAGTATTGGATGATGTATTTTTTTAATGTGTTTGATTTATTAATGATGAGCCTTAAACTATACCTGGTGGTTAATTGAATTTGTTCTGACTATTCAGTGATGTGGGCTCCCCCTTTGTCTTCTCTGTGCTGCACACTCAGCTCTTAACTAGGAAAGGTTACTGTCTGCTTATTGAGTGTTGGGGCTAAAATGCTCCATCAGCAGATCAGGCTCTATTAAGTAGAAATAACACACACTTCTCAAAGGGAAGGGATTTGTGCTGGTATAGGAAGTTCACTGCAATTCTTGTTTTTTAACTGATACCCTTATGCACAGAGGATGCTCACAGCATCCTGAAAACTTTGTGTTAAAGGATCCTTTGGAGACTCAGAGCTCAGAAAAACACACAAACCTTGGTATGCCATAGCAGGAGAGCAGAATAGATGAGGATGTCATCAGTATTGTGTATCCTGTCAGTAACAGGGTCTTTGTTAGGTGAGGGTACCATGGTGGTCTTGGATGCAGACCTCAGCTGAGTATGAACAGAGAAACATCCAAGGAGCCCTTCTCCTCTGAACCCAGGGACAGTATTGGTTCCCAGTATAGCAGGCAGCATTACACCCAGCTGTGCACAGCAGAACCCCAGTGTGCCAGGCCTAGCAAGTTATGCAGCTAAAGCGCTACCTGCATGGCTAAGCTCTTAATGTGGCAGTTAGGGAGACATACCACATGAAATGGTGGAGAAGTAGGACAGAAGCAGCAGCAACAAATTAAGCACAATTTTTGCCCAGTTAGCAACAGTCAGACTTCATCATGTCCATCAGTTTTGGTTCAGAGGTCTGAGGAGGAGCAATTCCCAAAAGCAGGCAGCAGTGTGGAAGAAATCACAGAGGTTTCTTCCGTGGTTCTTCATGGAGGGAGGGCTGAGGCAGGTCATGGAGCAATATGGGCCAATGCTGGGCACATGCAAAAGAGGCTGTTGCCTAGGTTAGCAGTCTGTTAGAAGCAACTGTACTGCAGCTTCAGCTATTCTTAGCATCTCAGCTTGGGGTGAGAGTTACTACCAGCCTCTTATACCAATCAACACCACTGCTTTATGGAGAAGTTTTAGGAACAGGAATTAAGCTGCAGTGGAGATCGTGGGACTGGTTGTGCAAAGAGGCTTCTGGATGTTGCAAGTCCTGATGGGGACTAAGAGGGAGCTTTGTCTATTCCCTGACAGTCCCTTCACCCCTGGCAGTAAGGAGTCAGTGGCCTCTCCAGGAAAGACAAGACCACAGCCTGTACCAGTCACAGCCTTTCTGCTATGCTGTGTGCAGAAAGCCTTCTGGCACCTCTTCTTTTCTTTCAAACCTCAAGCTTTTTGCACAGCTCTTTTCTTGTTCAGGCCACACTGAAGGAAAATAAAGCTGGTTTTATAGATTGCACATATTTACCAATAAGATTTTATTTAAGAAGTTGTAAAGTCACAGCAGTAATTGAACAGTCTGATCCCATTTCTCCAGTTGTTAAACACAACTATCATTCAAAAAGCTTTAATTACGGCCTGAATCATGGCTGAATAGCTTGTGCTGAGTGTATGCATTTATTGCATCTTTCAAAGAAATGAGACGGCCCAGTTTGGTATTGTGCAAAAATAGCTGTAGTCCCCCTTTTTAACTTCTTCCAGAAGGAAAACCAGGAATTGTTCATCACATTTGAGCATTCCCCAAACCCTCTTTCTAAAATAACCTATAGACAATATTTGTGTCCTTTCTCCAGGTCCAGTTAGTTACAAGGGGAGAGGAGGGGTAACAAGTGCATTCTTGGCAGATAGATCCAAGTCTTCCTGTATTTGTTCAAAGAATTATCTCCAGCTTCTCCTGTGTAACCATTGCAATCTGTTCATCTCTGCCTCCAGCCTCAGCGCAGTACAAGTAGTGGATTCCTGTTCTCTCCACTCTGCTTTGCAAACTGCTCCTCTCCCAGGCTTCCTCTCACTTTCCATATCAGTGAAATCATCCATCCTCACTTTATAAGACTGCACTGCTGAGCCATTGCCTCTCACTGACTTCTGCCTTCCTCTTAATGTCCCTTTCACCTGTGAACTCTGCCCAAATCTTTTTTTTTCTTCTTCTTAACTCTGTGCCTTTTTTTTCTCTCTCACTGCTTACCTTAAGAATAGCTTGAATTGATTCAGCCTAAGCCTTTCTGAATGGGGAACTGTTTCAACTCTCTGTCTTGTAAAGTACCGCTGTTTATAGCGCAATAAAATAAATCCTCTACAGGGTTTCACGGCAATTCTACTGTAAACCCAAAACCATCATGTTATGTTTGCTGTAACTTATAACTGATTTTTTTCTACCTTTTGCTCTAAATGCAAGACAATTCCCACTTTTTCCAAACAACCTACATACTGTCTTGTTTGCCTACTGCTATGAAATTGGTACAATCAGGTCAGCAGATGTTGATGTCTTTTGGAGGAATGATGCAGTTCTTCTGGCTGGCTCAGTAGTCTGAAGCTCATGAGCTTAAAAGTCCCTTCTGCCATGAGTTAATGGTGACCTGGCGATGAGAAGAAAGTTTATCACACCAGGTGTTTCAGAGCTGCAGGCTGCTGGCAGCCCCTTTGTTGCAACGGAGCTCCCAAGTAACACCAGCCACTCCATGCCAGAAAACAGCCCCTCTCTGCCCCCCTGTCACTACACAGCCCGAAAGTAAGAGCAGATTTTCAATAAAGAAAGATTTGCTATGATTTATTTTAAATACTGGTTGTAGAACTAGGAACTTGAGAGAAGAGATTAATAGTACAAGTGAGACAATTGTACTTTGTATAAGTTCATCTGTGAAACTGTGTTTGACATATTAAATGGCAGTGTGCTAGAAATATGTCTTGAACAAGGCTAGCATATTTAATATTTGAAGTGATGCTGTCAGGCATGGGTAGTCTTAGTTCAGAGTGAAGGCCACTTTTAAAATGAAGATTTTCAGGTTTTGCTTACAACTTTTAAAGGAAAAACAAGTATCTTGGGTTTAAACTCCCTGGTAAACCCTAGCACTACTTTTTTTTAAGTTCACTAAAAGAATATATAATTGGTTTACCAAAACTGTTCACAAATTCATATCTAATTTACAAGGTAGTTTTGGCTATAAAAAACTGGGGAGGCTCAAGCCACAAAACAGCTGTGCCTTTTTTACCCACAGACTTTCAGCCAGAACATGGAAGTCTCAAGTTCAATTCCTTTTTCTGCCTGAATGCTTCAACTACCAGGCTGAAATGTGGCTTTACACAGCCTCTGATCTGTGGGGCAGGGGGGTGAAGCAAAATGTGAAAGTAAAACTGACACAGTTATTTCTGTGCAGGCAGATGTTATGTTTTCAGTTCCTCCCAGCTCACGTGGCCGACTCTCTTCTGCCTATGTGCAGAAGAGCTATGATACACGACAGTCCTTGAATTTGGCTTTGGGTCCTTTGGACAGTGTCGTGATTTCAGGTCAGCTCAGTCGGTAACAAAGCACCACGAAGCCGCTCACTCACCCCCCACCCCCTCGCCTGGCCACGTTGGGATGAGGAGAAAATACAAAGGCAGGCTCGTGGGTCGAGACAAGGACTGGGAGGGATCACTCCCCACTTATGGTCACGGGCAAAAGACAGGCTCAACTTGGGGAAGAAACAAAATCAATTTAATTTACTACAAATCAAATAAAAAACAAAACACAAGGGTATTAGGAAGGGAAACTAAACATCAGAACAACCTCCCCCCACCCCTCCCGCCTTCCCGGCTCAGTTCCACTCCCGGTGCTTTCTACCTCCTCCCCCCGGCGGCGCAGGGGAATAGGGGATGGGGGTTGAGTCAGCTCGCCACACATCGTCTCTGCCGCTCCTTTCCTCAGGGGGAAGATTCCTCACT
>VYZV01017332.1:16193-57378 GCA_013401275.1 Pandion haliaetus | reverse complement strand
GCCTAGAGGCGGGTCCGACATTTTGGCGCGCAGGTCCGACATTTTGGCGGGCGCGTCCGACATTTTGGGGCAGCGAATTCTTCCAGCAACTTCTTAAAGGGGCCGCCTCTGCAGCCCCCCTCCCCTGCCACCAAGGAAAACCGTGCCACACAAACCCATAACAGACTGTCCTTTGGGTTTTGCTATCCTTCATTGAAAGGGGATGATCAGTAACACAAGGAGGTGATGTTAGCTCCTTTGTTGCCAATGTTTTCCTTTCTATCTGCAATTAAACATTCATGGGTACCTGGGAGTTTCCATCTCCCTAGAAAGTGGTGTTGTGACCACTATTAGAAAAGGCTATGGTTGCTTTGGGTCTCATTGACTAGGTGAATTGAAGCATCTCCAGGGGATCTACAGGACATTCGTCTGACCTAGAACCAGACTGTAATCTCCTCTACTTCAGGGCAGGGCAGAGAGAGAAAGGAAAAAGGGAGGAGTAAAGGGGGAAGAGACAGTGCCAGCTGTCTGCATTTACCTGGTAATGACCATCGGATGGGCAATGACCAGGATAATCTGGAGAGTTGTAAGAAGAGGGGAAAAGCTTCATGTGAAACCTCCTCTGTGCTGGTGAGGAGTGATACCAACATGCCTGAGTTGGCAGTAAATTGCCTGTAGCATCTAGTGAGTACTTCATTCCCAACCTGTTTCTTTTCTCATCTTAATTACCTTAAGGAAATATTTTTTCACCATGAGGGCAGTCAAGCACTGGAAAACTTTTCCCAGAGTGGTAGGGATAGGACATTGGGCTAGAAAGCTCCTGAGGTCCCCTCCAACTTGAAGTGTCCTGTAATCATATTCCTAGTTAGGACTCCAGTTATTTTTCAGATGTCATATACTTTCTACTTGCTACTGAAAAAGCCTGTCTAAGTCCTATCTAATTATTCTCTTGGGTTCCCAACTCAAACAGGGTAGGATTTGCAGAGGTAGACTTAGGTAGCTTGCATGCATTGGCACAAAGCAGTCCTCTTCCATAAGCACTGGTATGTCCACTGGTGAACAAGAGAAACCCAATTACTACTTGATTTTCACTCCATTACAAATATTCTTATTTTAAAATTTTAGTTACTGCTCTCTGTTTTTTCTCTTTAATTCACCAAACCTTCTAGATTGTACAGTGATTGAATTTAAGTACATATTAAAACTAATTTTCTCCTTTGTTTGCATCTCTGTGACTCCAGTGCACAGACAGGGAAATTTGTTCTTTTACAGATGTGTTTCCTGACTTGCATTTTATCCATGGTTCTCAATGCTGAGTGATTGATCATTCAACACCAGCAAGCAGCTGATTTCTTATACCCAGTATGTCCTAGCAAAACCAGGGCATTCACAGAGTGTAGCAATAGAATATTACAAAGCAGAACCAAATTCAAGGTGGTTATGCACATGTTCATGTGAGGTGCAGCATAGGTGACGATCAAGCAGCTGCTAAGGCAGCCGGACAACACCTCCATTTTGTAAAACAATTTGAGCTCTTCTTGGCATTGGTGATGTCTCAGCCAGCCATTGGAAAAGGCACTTAAATCTTAGATTGGCAGAGGGATTTTTTTCTGCTGTAATTTGAATTTTTAAGGGGACTTTGCAGGAAAAGATCATGACCTAGAGGCTGGCTGTCACACACAGTTCCCTACCTGCTGCACTCCACCAATAATTATAAGAAAGAACAGAAGAAAAAAAGTGAATGAATCCTCCCATCCCAGGTTTTTGCCACTTGCATCCCATGCATTTTTTTCTGTAGGACAGGGAAATGGATTTTAAGCAGAGAAAGTTAAAATCCATCCTGGAGAATGAGGTCTATTATTTTAATAACTTGAAAAACACTGTTTTTATCTTCTTATGAGGATTTCAGCATGGGAGAGGAGGCAGTGGGCAGATGTTCAAGACTGTTAACGGTGTGGAGGTTGCCTTGGGAAAAAATGAATGCTGGTCTGGAGCAAACTGATGTGTTGCCTGTAGCCCAGAATAAATAAATTCTCTCATGGTCTTGGAGTTTGTAACAAAGAGATGCTTATGAAAAGCTAATGATTACATCTAACAAGGTTACAGAACAATACTAAAACTTTTCAAAGGTGGGATACAACAAAAAAGCAACTTGTCAGACCTCACGGACCAGCTCTATAATCCAGAGGCAGAATCACAGAATTGTGAAAAATTAAGCAAAAAATATTTGAGGTTCTAAAAATGAAGATTCATGAGTACATTTCTTCCAGTCCTTCACCTCAACAAATTATTTACTCTGGTTTCCTGAATACTCATCACATAGCTAGTGCTCAAGAGGGCCCTTAGCAGTGATTAACAAACAGAGCTGTTGAAAGGCTGAGTACTCTGAGCTGTGCTCTGTGGAGGAAACTGGGTTATGTTAGGTGGGAGGAAAGGTTAAGTAGTGGCATGTAATGATTTGTAGACAGACACCACTGTAAAACCTGTTCTTTGAGGCAGTCCTTCAAAGCCTCTGGAGTTTGCTACATACGGATGGATGCCTGTGCCAGTCCAGCAGTGCTGAAATCACCCAAGTGACTTCAAGTGGTGGCCTTGGTACTCAGATATTTCCAGAGGGAGTGTGCCCCATGGGCACCATCTGTCCAGGCACTGACTTTTACCTTGTTCCTTTACTTGGAGACTGTCAGATGTACCTGGTAAACACAAACTCTTTCAGGGTGATGGCTTGCCAGGTCCCCAGCACCTTGCACGGTCATTGGTAGGTGCTGGTTGACCTTCATGAGTTCTGTTGCAGATGATCAGTTTATGGAGCCAGCAGTGAAGCCTAAGTGTGTTTTTTCACAAGGTCATCCAAAGTTAAGAGGAATGCAGTTAACACTGCAAGTAAGAAAACCATACGGTCACTGTCCCAGCCACTGAGGCCTTTCCAGTGAGCAAAGTGTGATAGGTTTAAGCTCCAAATTTACCTCTCTGTTACTGGAATTTTCTGTTGCAAAGCACCTTCACCAGCACAGAAACAGCAGAGGCACTTTGTTGGGGTTCTCATTTATTCCAATTCACTGCTTTTAAGCATCAAATTGATGCAATTTGCAGAAGAAAATACTTTTGTGTCTCTGGTTTCCAATACTGTCCTCTCCCGAGGGATGTGAAAGAGCAATGGCTCTCTGTGCCTTTCCCACCAGACACTGCTGCAGAGGTGACACCGTCAGAGCTGCTCTGACAGCTTTGTCACAGTGTGGTCAGGAGAGGAGGGGCAGCTTGCTTTCCCTTATATTTTACTGGACCCTGGAGACCTGGTAGGAAGAAACCTTGTTTCTGTCATTGGGCTGAGCCAATGTGACTTAAGGCACCCAGGGAACAGATGCAGGGGTTAGAAAAATGCCAGCTTGAGTTGTTTTTCTGTCTTTTCTCATTTTTCATCCCTGTGAGCTCCAAGTCAGGACATGTCCTCTCAATCAGATGGCTTTGCTGGGTTGTGTATTGGGTGATAGGAAAATGATGATTCTTGTTCCCCAGTGCACGCACTGCCCAAGGAGAGGCTCTGCTGAAAACAGCTCAGCAGATCCCAGTGCCCCCAAATTTTGGCTTAAGTGCCATCCCTGGCAGGGATAAGGCTGTCAGTCCCTGGGCTTCCCCCACATCTCTACTGGTACTAACCCGGAGAAAAGTCAAAGGTTTTTATTCCCTGAAGCTTGACATTGCCGTTCCATTCACCTTGCAAGTGCAACTGTTAGTGGCCACAAAGACCTGTTGAAAGAGTATTTTCTGCCACCCTTTCGCTCTGCTTACAGCTTTTCCTGGTCCTTTTTGAGCACTGAGTGTGCCAGCATTGGTGGGGTGGAGAGGCTGTCAGGAAATCTGAGTGTTAAAGCTATTTCTGTTTGGGTCTTTGCAAAAGCCAGGCTCTTTCCAGCACATTGTGCATGAGAGAGATATTCTAGGCTTGAGAGAGTCTATGTGTGTGTGTGTGTGTGTCCGTGTCCGTGTCCATGTGTGTGTCCTCCCTGCGCTTGCTGGAACTTCTGGCCTCGGGGGAACCAGTACCTCATTCCTACTCCCTGACTCCTGCAGACACCCCAGCCTGTGTGTTCAGAGAGTTTCTGATGTTGCTTCATACTGAAGTTGTCTTCAGGACAGATAATCCCATCACCCTTATTTTCTGTCCCCAGGGTAATTTGAGATACAGTATGATCTAAAAGTTGCTAATGCTTGTACTGAGAGAAATAATGAGGCAAAAAAGATGACAGTTGATACTACTAGCCCTGCATGCAGTTGGCAATGGAAATCTGTGTTCTTGATTCAAAACAGAAAATTAGTTTCTTTACAAAAATGCATACCAAAAAGAAAATGAAAGCAAGCTTGTGTGTCTACAAAGGCTTTCGGAAGTCCCACCATGCCTTAAGATAACAACCCCCTGCTCTTTACTTCTTTGCTTTAAATTGGGGTCTGTACAGTTTTGCTCCTTGCACATCCTGCTGCCTGCTCTATTGGCAGATGTGTGGTACCCACTGCCATCTCCTCTTCCCTCCCCTTCACCTCTGCCTATCCACCTAGCAGCACCACCTGCCTGAAGGGCAGTCAGGTAATTTCTTAGAAAGTCCTTTAAAAGGGATTGGAATTAGCACAGACTCTGGTGATGTTTTTATCAGGGAAAAAAAGCTGACCCTCCTCACTCCACTTTTTTCATCATTCAATTAAACTCACTTTCGCTGTGCTTAAGTATGTATGAATACAAGTTAAAGCCTGTTGTAAGTCTTAATTACTGAAAGATAATTCAAACCGAAGTTGGAACCAAGAGGAACTGTACATCACTGAAACACCTACCATTTTAGTTCCCTGTACTCCTTATGCATAGTCTGTTTTCTGGCTTAATTTCCTCAGGCAAGGAACTACATATCTTCTATACACACTCACTAGTCCCTTAGCGCTACTGCAATAAAGCCTTGCTTGCTGAGACCCTCAGGCTGTTTCTTTCCTCTTTTCTTCTACTCTTACAACTCTTCTGTTCCTCTCATCTCACCTACAGCTCCAGTCAGGCAGCCAAGCAGGTAACTATACAATAATAAGCCTTATGTTTGTATGTAGTTGGCAATTTTAGCTCACAAATATGTACGTGCCAAATGAAGCTGAACATGCATGCACTCTGGCCCAGCACAAACCTGATCCAGGCATGCAAGGGGCACAGAAATTGTGATAATTCTTACATTGCTTTTGCTTGTTTCCTCCCTCTTCTCTTAGAAATGCTGTAGAAAATCCTTAGCTAATGGTCTTTTGTTAAGCCAATCCAAGCTGGGATTTTTCCTCCCTTCAGTGCATGCAGCTGGCCATCAAGGAGGGAGGTAAAAATATTGGTCTGCTGGAATTCCTGCCTCACTGGGTCACTTAGGAGAGTGGGTCAGAGAGCAGGGACTTGGCATCAGCAGCATTGCCAGCAATCTCATTTAGTGCTATGGTCTTGAGAGCAGGCAGCTAGGAGGTGGAGTCAGAAGCCTCCCCTGCCTGCTGTTTGGGGGAGGTGGGCTCGTTTGCCAATCAATGGAATCTCCTCAGGCCTTTAGCTGCGGCAAGACAGAAAAGCATGAGTCTTTGCAAGATTAGTAATGTGTGGAGTGAGACGCAGGGTCAGACATTCAGGGTCTAGGTTATACCTGCCTCCCCTTCCCCTAGACACCCTTTTACATTCCACCCAAAAGCAGTGTTAAACCTTGCTCAGGCCAGCAGTGCTTTAGCATCCATGCTCTCTCCTTTGGGGCTGCCTGTGGTCTGGCAGTGAGCAGTGCTGGTATGGCAGTGCCATAACCACAGCCCTGAATGGGCACACCAGCGCCTGACAGCTTGTGATAGCCGCTTCTGAGCATTTCTGCCCCGAGCACTGCCCTGACAAAGGGTAACAAAGATGTAAAATACATCAGCATTAAAATACTAAACCATTCTTCACTGACATCAGAGTTCTATATTAAGAACTGTCATCATGTTTACCTGTACATTACTGCTATCTTCAGCGTGAGTCAGGCTTTCCCTGAGACTCTTTGAGCTCTCCCTGCCACCAGAACTGCTGTTCCTTTGAGAGAAGCTTCAGCTCAGCAGTGCACACATGTGATTTCCAGATGAGGGGGATCTGCAGTTTGGGATGACATCTCTTATCCCTCAGCCCTGCTTCCCCTCCTGCAGCACTCAAAGGAGCTGCATCCAGCAACCTTGTCTTTCGTATTGTCTTTCAAGCCCCTTTCTCAGGGGTTTCAGCAGGGACATAAGTTTTTTCTGGTCAGTCCTGTTTGCCATTCAAGGCATGGCTATGTTTTGCCACCAGTACCTTTGAGAGGTGGAAGGAGAAGGCAGCTACCAAACCCTCAGGCCTTCACCTGGAAGGAGGAGGACATTAAGGAACATAAAATAGATGGCAATGGCATCCTAGCATCCCCTCCGCCATCCTCTACTGGCTAACACTGACTGATAGCAGCCCTACCTGAGAAAGCAGACGGGATCCCTTGAGGATGGGAAAAGGTTTAATCACTTATGATAGTTTGGGGCTAATTCCTGAGCCTAGGTCTGATTTTTCTACCAAAGCAGGGTCTGAGCTGGAGGAGGAAGGTGGCAGCATCCTGCCCTCTCTGCCGAGGCACCCTACAAGGAACAGATAGCAGCACCCGGTGAGCCCCATCCTTCAGAGCATGTGGCAAAGGATAAAGCCAGAGATGAAGCCATGAGCTTTCTCTAATCTCTTTGCAATGAGAAAGAGGAAAGGAGTTCCCGCTCCTCCCTGGGGTGGGCCACACATTCAAATCCAGATGAGAGCAGCATGGATATCAAAATGACAGGCTAGGCTCTTTGAAACTGTACTTGTGAGGTCTGCAGCTGCCCTAGATAAACCCTGCCTGCCTTTCTCCACAGTCTGGTGAGACTTCGGAAGAAAGGAGCGGGAGTCTTTGAGCTGCACCAGGTGTAACAACTGGGCTGCAATTCTCAGCTGTCCCCAAGGGCCACCGTGACCTGGTGATCTGGCAGACCCAGGTGCCACCCAAACAGCTTTTGCAGGTACTTCTGCAGCAGGAGAGAGAAGTATTGGGGCATGCTGCACACAAGGGTTCAGGCAGAGATTCCCAATCCTGCTCCAAGAGGAAATGTATTAAATTCGGCACCACTATCCCTCTGAAATAGAACTCCTGCCAACCTAATTAATGAAAGCTTAATCAGCAGACTGGTTAATCATAAACTTATTAAATAACTAATTGAACTCTTAAGGCTGTTTGTCAAATTTCCAGACAATGGCAGTCTCACTAAGGGAGAGATCAGGTCAGTAATCCTGTAAAGGGAGCAGGTTTGCTGCATGGGACAGCTCTCTGGCTGAGCCGCTACTGATCCAAGTACCCGGGGCTGGGGCTCAAAAATTGAATAGCAGGAAGAGGCACCCTGGGTTGTACATATCCTGTTCTCCCATAGAGATTCATGGTAAACAGTCAATTAATCTAGTGAAACAATGCCTGAAAGTCCTCTTCTGGGGAGCAGAGTATTTGGAGGGTAACATACTAAGTTAGTAACACTCTTTCCCTTTTCCAGGGAAGAAAACAGTAGGTATCATACTGCAAAGCAGGGATTTCTTAAAGCATGGTGAGATGAGTATCCATCCATTCAGCATGTTAACCAACCTCGTTGCTTTTCTCCATCTGCTTTCATTTTATTAGAGAGAAAATACAGAAGTTTGCTTGAAATGCATAGGGTTGCAGAAACTCAACACAGCATATGATAAAACAGAATGAATCAAATATATGACATTTTGCTGCTAAATCAAAGCCAGAAACATGGCTGGGACTTCAGCTGCTGTCCAGTCCTGGGAAGAAGAAAAGTCCAAGGGTTCTTTCCAAGCTGGATGCCGGAGTCAGTGAGCTGTGAGTCCTTTCCAAGCTCACATGCTGCCTGTGGCATTAGCACTTCTGTCCTTATTTGTTTTGGCTGCTAGATGGGAACTCAACAAGACATTCCAAGCACTGGTATCTGTAAGCCAGTGAAAGCTTTTCCAATTACAACACACTAAGAATAAATTAAATCTGTAGTTTATATAGGCTATAAAACACATGCTCTCTGCCATAGATCAATCGTTCAATGTATATTTTAGAGTCATGCAAGCATGGACATTTGACTAATTTGTATGCAGTTCAAGCCTACTTATGTCAGACTCTATTCAAGTGGTTTTTATACAAATATGCACTATATGATGATCTGTGTAACTGAAGGCTATGAGTATTCAGCTAAGCAAGTTTGTACTGTTACTTTCCTAAACATACATCACACTTACTACATGCATCAGTGACATTAATGCTTCTTCACAGAACATCAGGACCCATAAGAAATGTGTTGTGGCCAATAATACTAACTCTGTTTATCTGGTACATTATGCCTTTAGCATAAGTGATGCTTTAAATGAAGAGAGCTATTTAAATGAAGAGAGTTAAATTGCACTTACACTATACAGCAGGGTCAAGCAAGTGGTTTTGACTTAAACCTGTGTTCAGTTGAGTAGAAATGATGAGGGGGAATTTGTAGAAGTTCTTTCCAGGTGAAATAACTTAATTCTCTCTGTCCCTTTAAAATATGTTAAGGGAGAGAGTAGCTCAGTTTTATGGATTATATTTTGTAGAGTTCAGTTTATGAACTGAAACTTTTCAGCTGGGCTTGTCAGGATGCAAACACTTCCACAGATATCTAACTTTGTTCTTCTGGCTGGCAGGCAAAATATTCTTTGTAAAGTACATGAAAACACCAGATAAATCCCTTTCTGAAGATAAATGTGAAAAACGGGGAAAAAAACCCCAAAACCTGATGCTGTTCATATATTCCAGTTCTGTCAGTGATAAATGAAATCTTTATATGCAGTATTTTGCAGCCATTAGGAATAAAAGTCTCAATCCTTAAATATTAAGTGAAAAAGCACAGGCTGAATCACAACAAAATGCCTTTGTGAGCTGGGAACTGCCATAATAGATGTCTTTGAAATCAGTACAGAAGGATGTTCAAAGATGAAGAGAGATTAATTGCTGCCTGCTGCTACATAGTTGCAACCTGTCTAAATAAAATGGCTGCAGAGACAGCTCAGGCACAGGAGTGGGAGCCAGGAATCCCGTTCTGTGCTCCCCTGCTGCCACAGATGCTCTATGTGGCTTTAGGGTAAACCAGTTAAATAGTTTCTCCCAGCAGTAAAATACAACTTACTGTTTTACAAAGATGATTCGTGATTATGTCATGCCATGAAGAGGTGAAGTATTCTGTGTTCAAAGTAGTAATTTTTTTCCGCTAAAGTGTACAGCAATAAGGTTTTCTTTGCTAGATGGCTAACTGCACTGGATGCCCTGCTGTCCTGTGTGTCAAAGCCCAATAGTAGATATAAACAGAAAAGATATTCCTTCCTATAATCACATGAGGGTCAGATAACTGAGCTTTGGGGCTGGGGTAGTGTGGCTAGGGGATGGGGACATGCTGCTAGAACACAAAGCCACTTCTGGAGATGCTTGTGGTGTAAGCAGATGATAGCTTTGGTTGGGACTGGAGCGCTCATTTACCTGTCCTCCTTTGTGCTAAGGAATAGCATGGCACTTGAGCTTGGTGTGTGTTTTCTGAAGAGAAGTGCAAAAAGGAACATCAGCCAGGCCTTCAAAAACCTCTCTGTAACTTGTTGTTGTGGTTTCGGTTTGAGCCCAGCTGGTAACAAAGCACCACGAAGCCACTCACTCACCCCCCGCCCCCACCCCTGGCCATGTTGGGATGAGGAGAAAATACAAAGGCAGGCTCGTGGGTCGAGACAAGGACTGGGAGGGATCACTCCCCACTTATGGTCACAGGCAAAAGACAGGCTCAACTTGGGGAAGAAACAAAATCAATTTAATTAACTACAAATCAAATAAAAAACAAGGATATTGGGAAGGAAAACCAAACCTCAGAACACCTCCCCCCTACTCCTCCCGCCTTCCCGGCTCAGCTCCATTCCCTGTTCTTTCTCCCTCCTCCCCCCGGTGGCGCAGGGGAACAGGGGATGGAGGTTGAGTCAGCTCGCCACACATCGTCTCTGCCGCTCCTTTCCTCAGGGGGAAGATTCCTCACTNTTCTTCCCGAACTTCCCTGGCACGGGTCCTTTCCGCAAGCTGCTCTCCAGTCACGCACTGCTCCAGCATGGGATTTCCCATGGAGTCACGGCCATCTTCGGGAGCCTCTGCTCCACCATGGACCTCCATGGGCTGCAGGGGGACAGCCTGCCGTCTCACCACAGGCTGCAGGGCCATCAGCCTCCTCAGGCGCCCCTCCTGCCCCTCCTTCTTCACTGACCTCAGTATCAGCAGCGATGTTCCTCTCAGGTTCCAACCCCCACAGTGCTGGTTCCCCTTCTTAAATCTGTTCTCCCAGAGGTGCTGCCACTGTCACTCCCTGTCTGGGCTGCAGAGGCGGGTCCGACTCTTTGGCGCCACAGGAGCTTCTAGCAGCTTCTCACAGGAGCCACCTCTGCAGCCCCCTCCCCCACTACCTAAGAAAGCCGTGCCACACAAACCCATAACACTTGTGCAGGCAGTGCTGTAGGTGAGCGTTACCCCAGAATGAGCCCTGCATTGCTGTGCGTGCAATGCACTGACTACTGCTTGTAGTAGCTCCTATACAAGAAGTTAAGAGCTGCATCCTTGAATAAGAGATGCAAACATTGTCTTTGTACTCCCTAGGCATTTCTTTGCCTGGTCAGGCCTTCTTGGGAGCTGAAGAGAGTTTAAAACCACTCAAAGGCCATTGATGGTTGTGCCAGCTCTCAGCCATGCCATAGGGACAGAGCAGTAGCCAGATCAGCAAAACATAAGGAAGTGCAGCTCCTTGGATGTTTAAAACCTGGTCCAAGAGAGACCTTGGAAGATGGGTTTATATGCCTGCTTTTGCTAGCCAGTTCTCACAATTAGACATAGTTCACTAATTTCCCCAAGTTTGGCTGGGTCAGCAAAAATAATGTACTTCAGCTAAAAATACTATGTCTTGCCCAGGTTGGTAGTTGGATGACTTAGCTACCTGGCCCTTGCTTATCTGAACTGTCTTTTCTGAAGCTGGGTGAAACAATCCTGATTCAGATGGCCTGTCCTGAACAATCAACACTGATGCCCAGCACAGATCAGCTTGAAATCATATTCCCTGTATTCAGAGCAGGGGGCTGGCTGCAGACATCCTTTTTGTTTCTTCTTCCCCTGTTTAGTAAAAATAGCTTTTCTTTGCCTTTCTTTACAATGCAGGGAAGCACAGCCATCAGCTGCACTAATGCCACCCATGTGGTCACACTTACACTCTCCAAATCTCCCCAGGGAGCACAGCCCTCACCGGGATCAGTGTGGCCTCAGCACGCAGCTTTCTAATACCTTCCTTTCTGTACAGCCTGCAGGCAAAGTCCCTGTTGATGTACGTACCTTGAAATTTCTCCAAGAAGTGACACAGTCCTCGCTGAGAAATGCTCTCTGCCAGAGGTGAAAGGTAGTGAAGGTTTCAGTGTTAACTACATGCATGCTAATGTCCCTGAGCTAAATGATGCAAGTGAGCTGAAACCACAACTTGGGCTTGAAGTGGAAGTTCTAGTCAGCACTTCATTCTTTCTCCCTCCATTTGCTCACGACTCTGTTCATCATTCAGCAGGATCTGAACAGACAGATTAATGTTATTTACTGTGTAATTTAAATTCTCGGCTTGCTTGAGAAGGTAGAATTTGTCAGGGAATCACTGCAGCCCTCAGTCCCTGAAATGGTGCAGCTGACTGTGGGGGATAGAGAAGCAAATACATCCCACAATCTCATCTCATAGACCCCAAAGATGGAAAAATACAACTGTCAGACCAGATTAATTTCTCTTTGTCTTCCCACTGCAGCAAATCCCATGGACCCACACTGCACTGTCCCCCTAACAGGAACCTCTGTCTCCTCCTGGTCAGGCAGGTTCACAAGCAGAGTTAGCGAGGTTCAACCAGCAGCTCTCAGCAAAGAGACAGGAGCGGTCAGCATCTGTGTGCTTCCAACCCACAGTGCAAAGGAAGCAAATCAGCATCCTCTGCCACTGAATGGTGTTTGCACCAATCAGGCTGCCTCAGCTGATGGGGACACACATAGTCAGGCGCGGCGGCAGTAACAGGTGATGGCATGCTAAAGCACTCTCCACCCACCACTGTCTGACCATAGCCAGAATCATTCACATTCTTGGGACAAATGGGAACTGTGGATTTGGGGGGGTCTGACCCTCCAAATAGCTCTTCAGCATATTACAGGGTGATGTTCACCAAATTCCTGGGTTGTCTGCTTTGCCTGATACTGCAAAAGGAGCGGTTCTGCAGGATACTGAAGCATATAGCTACTTTTGTAATTTCTGGTTTGGGGCAGAGTATAAGCAAAACCAATGCCCCCTTACATAGCAACATATACCAAAGGAGCTGTTCAGCATTTCATTTTTAAAAACAAGGAAAACATTATTAAAACTGGTTAAACACTGTTTTAATTTAAACTCTAAAACAGAGGAGTAGTTGTAATGATTTATTCAAGTCTGATTTTTAACATAGACATATTCATGTTAAATTCATTCTGCTTCACTGCTTCCATTACTAGTTTCCCTCATAGCTAGACATCCAGCCAGCCAGCTGAACAGGTAACCATTTTAAATTGTAAGTAATACAGCAGTGCTTGAAATCATTCGTTAGGGCCACAGCTGTTCCCAGTCGTAAGGAGAGAATTTGGCCCCTCTCGACTTAGACATGATTTTCTCTAACGGAGGTTCCCTGGGAATGTGCTTCATTTGTCAGCATGCAGTTATTTGCCCTTTCTCTGACATATCCTAAATCAGGCAGGTGAAAGCACACCAGGGCAGGCATGGTTTGATGAGTGCCTAGCATGCTGGGGCACCATCTTATTGAGGACCTTTGCATGCAGCTATAATACAAGACCATTGCCAGACAGGATGCAAGGCTGCGCCAGTTATGGTCCTGATAATGTCTGCAGCATGCATTTCCTTTGCTCTTTTATACTTAGGTGTTTTTCCTGCCTTACTGAAAGCTCCATGGGCTTCTTTGGCTGTTGTCACCAGTAGAGCTTACCTTGAAGCAGCACTTGGAGCAGATGCTAAATGGCTCAGATGGGGTGAGCAAGCAGAACAGGCTAGTGTGAAGCTAGCATAAAGGTAGCAGCTTGCTCATTGAGCAGATTCATCTTCTTTCTTTAAATGATTTTAATATCATAAGAGGACAAAGTGACTTAAAGATGAAATGACAAGGTGGACAAGAAAGGAGAGGTGAGATGTGATTTGGTTGGCAAGTCCAGACAGAAGGCTGTCCCGCATGCTGTTCAGAGCAGTATAGTGGTGTCAAAAGGATCCTGGACCCTCTTCTCACATACATACACACACACACGAACACACACACGTGCCACTCCATGTATTCTTTTTCTGACACAATGTCCAGGATTAGCTTTAAGTGGAACTTGGGCAGCCAAATTCCCCACTGTGTCAGGCTGACAGCACAGCTGTCTGTGTTCTCTGAGCTCTTCACTGAAACAGAAGCTAATGCTGCTTTGCTCCACTCAAGCATGGAGCCAGGTAGATTACCTGTGGTGGGTTAACCCTGGCTGGATGCCAGGTGCCGACCAAAGCTGCTCTATCACTCCCCCCCTCAGCTGGACAGGGGAGAGAAAATATAATGAAAGACTGATGGGTTGAGGTAAGGACAGGGAGAGATCCCTCACCAATTACTGTCACAGGCAAAACAGACACAACTTGAGGAAATCAGTTTAATTTACTAGCAATCAAATCAGAGTAGGATAATGAGAAGTAAAACTAAATATTAAAACTACCTTGCTCTCAGGCTTAACTTTACTCCCAATTTTGCCTGCCTTCTCCCCCCAAGCTGTGCAGGGGGATGGGGAATGGGGGTTGGGGTCAGTTCATCACATGTTGGTTTTGCCTCTCCTTCCTCCATAGGGGCAGGACTCCTCACTCTTCCCCTGCTCCAGCGTGGAGTCCTTCCCACAAGAGACAGTTCTCTGCAAACTTCTCCAGCGTGCGTCCTTCCCACAGGCCGATCTTCAGTCACAGACTGCTCCAGCACAGGCTTTCCCATGGAGTCACGGCCATCTTCGGGGGCATCCACCTGCTCCGTCGTGGGGTCCTCCACAGGCTGCAGGTGGGCATCTGCTCCACTGTGGACCTCCATGGGCTGCAGGGGGACAGCCTGCCTCACCATGGTCTTCCCCACGCACTGCAGAAGAATCTGCTCTGGCACCTGGCGCACCTCCTGCCCCTCCTTCTTCACTGACCTTGGTGTCTGCAGGGTTGTTGCTGTCACATATTCTTACTCCTCTCTCTGGCTGCCATTGCTGTTGTGCAGCATTTTTCCCCCCTTCTTAAATATGTTCTCCCAGAGGCACTATCGCTGTTGCTGATGGGCTCAGCCTTGGCCAGCAGAAGGTCCGTCTTGGAGACGGCTGGCATTGGCCCTGTCAGACATAGGGGAAGCTTCTAGCAGCTTTTCACAGAAACCATCCCTGTAGCCTCCCCCGCTACCAAAACTTGCCATACAAACCCCATACATTGCCCAACACAGCAACATGCTAATGATCAGATAGGATCTTCAGACTCTTAAGTGAGCATGCTTCTTAATGTCAAAGGCACATGCAGGCTGCTTCATGCCTTCCCAATCTCCTCTGCTCTATCCTGCTTCTTCAAGGAAGTGTCTGTCTGGAAAACTAGTGAAAAGCTAGCAGGAACCTAGATTTGGTTAAAGCTGTCTCTCCCCAGACTGTACCAGCCCTGCTGGTATTGCTAATGATTGCCTGTTGGCTCTGCAAGCCATCACACCTGTACTCACAGTGTGCTCAGTCACCCATAACCATTTCATGGGAAGGGGGATGACAAACCACGGATGTGAGTATTTCACTGAGTTATATGGTAAGAAGTAGAACAGCCAAGTGAAATAGAAGCTAAACAACTTATTTCAAATACTTGCAAATGCCATGTAAAGAGCATTGTTGGAGCTCTGCTGTTATACTGCTCCTGCCAGTAATTAGTGATTTCTCTGAAGTAGCTGGGGAGCAGCCTTGTTTCATGCTGGCTTCTCCATGTCCAAGTCTCTGTCCTTCACCTCGTATCTCTGCTGTATTAGCTTTTCATTGATCATTCAACAGCAAACTCACCATACACGAAATAAGCAGTGGCTGGAAATCACAGTTTTCTGCTTTTTCGTTTTTTCTTGTATGTCCCATCTTCTCTGTATTTGGCAGGAGTGCCTATTAACCCTTCCTCATTCTTCCAGTGCCCAAGAGTTGCCCAGAATTAGGCAGTTTTGTAGGGTCAGCATCTATTTTCCATCAAGCTGCATTGCCTTCCTGGAAGTTCACTGCACATACTGGAATGCTGCAGGCGACAGAGGCAGTTACAGACATGGAAACCCTTTTCATAGCCAGCACCAGAAACCTCCAACTGCTGAGGACAAGCCATGCCTATGCCATCTGGTGGGACCATGCCCTCAATGTCTCAAGCTAAGCAGTGGCCTTGAGACTGGGGGAGACACATGAACACAGGTCTCATCTAAGTCCAACGGGGAATACCTGACTACCATATTGGAAAGTCTGGGATGACTCAGAAGGAAACTGCATCTTAGCTTTTCATTCTCTGAGAATTGCCCAGGTGCATAGTTGCCAGGTTTCATACAAAGGTTAGCACAATTGGGCCAGTGGAAGGTTGTGATGTTAGGATTCATGCTCATGTGGGTATAGCAGCAGCCAATATGGGGCAGATTGTAATGAAAAATGCCATTTGCTTGTCAAGGCTAGGCTGTAGTTCCTTCTGTCACCTTGTCTTTACTGTGCTGGTTACATATCTGGTCGCAGATTCTGTGAGAACTGCTTTAATTTGTGAAATTACAGGCTTTTGTTAAAATGTTGGACCCTGAAAGTAACGTCTTCAGAAGTGCCTAAATCAGTCACATTCCTAAAAAGAACTCAGTTACTTAGAGTTTGGGAACCTGGCCTTCAAACAAACATCTGGGGGCAAAAACCAGATCAGCTGTAAGCCGGGCAAAGAGCTCACTACCTGGAATCACAGAATCATAGAATCATTTGGGTTGGAAAAGACATTTAAGATCGAGTCCAACCGTCAACCATGCCCACTAAACCATGTCATGAAGTGCCCTGTCTACATGCTTTTGGAATACTTCCAGGGATGGTGACTCAACCACTTCCCTGGGCAGCCTGTTCCTATGCCTAACAACCCTTTCAGTAAAGAAATTTTTCCTAATATCCAATCTAAACCTCTCTTGCCACAACTTGAGGCCATTTCCTCTCATCCTATCACTTGTTACTTGGGAAAAGAGATCAACACCCACCTCACTACAACCTCCTTTCGGGTAGCTATAGAGAATGATAAGGTCTCCCCTCAGCCTCCTTTTCTCCAGACTAAGCAACCCCAGTTCTCTCAGCCACTCCTCATAAGACTCCAGGCCCCTCACCAGCTTCATTGCCCTTCTCTGGACACGCTCCAGCACCCCAATGTCTTTCCTGTAGTGAGGGGCCCAAAACTGAACCCAGTACTCAAGGTGCGGCCTCACCAGTGCCAAGTACAGGGGGACGATCACTTCCCTGCTCCTGCTGGCCACACTGTTTCCAATAAAAGCCAGGATGCCGTCGGCCTTCTTGGCCACCTGGGCACACTGCAGGATCATATTCAGCCGACTGTCAACCAGAACCCCCAGGTCCTTTTCTGCTGGGTAGTTTTCCAGCCACTCTTCCCCAAGCCTGTAGCGTTGCATGGGGTTGATGTGACCCAAGTGCAGGACCTGGCACTTGGCCTTGTTGAACCTCATACAATTGGCCTTGGCCCAGCAATCCAGCCTGTCCAGATCCCTCTGTAAATTGGAATTGCGGTTCACAAACTCTACCTGCTACACCAGGAGGAACCACTACGCAGAAAGCAGGCATTGAAAACCTCCTTCCCCAGTTCTGATTGACCTGATGGTTGTTGGTGTGCAAGGCTGGAATTTATAGCACAGAATTACTGCAAGAGATTGGCACCCAAAAGCTCCCTTGGGTGATGGTGGAAGTAGCAATAGTTCCTAATACTTGTAAGGCTCAAATACTAGGTTTCCTTGCCTCAAAGCCTGATATGACTCGTGCACTTCTCCACCAGCTTTCAGGAGCTTGTCCTAACACACCAAGGCTGAGTAGTCCTCCCATTCCCCTGGAAGCCATCACGTTTTGGCCACCAGAGACTCAGGATTCATAGGATCCAAGAGGGTGATGAACTGTTGATTCATGCCTAAGAAATTTGGCTGGGGATACAGGCATGGATGTTCCTACTGCACTTACATTGGATTGGGGTTGTTCACTCCAAGCCACTAAGTAGGTGAAAGAAGGGGATAAATAGGAAGTCTTGTATCATTCAGACCAACATACTGCAATAGGACTCAGTAATAGCATAGAAATAGTCATGGGGAGACCTACTGGAGGAAGAAGGCACTTAACAGCTGAGTCCAGATTCATCAGCTGAATAAGTAATCTGAGTTGGAGAGGACCATTAGTGCTTGTACCGAACAATCGATAGAAAGCAGAGAGCAATGGTCCTTTTAAAAGGCTCAGACAGGCCTTAGCTGCCTTGACAGAAAATGAAACCTGTAACCTTGTTTTTGAGTCAGGTGACTTTTGTGAGTTATACAGCCTTTTAAAGCATTGGCAGCTTGTCTCAGTGCTGTGTATTTGTGGTCAGTGCTGAGCTTCTCATGTAGATGGGTGGAAGTTGTGTTGTATTTAGGGTTGTAAACATTTGCCTCCATAAAACCCCACTTTATCCCTCTGTGTCTGAATAGCAAAATTCACGTGGCCTGAAAAATACCAGCCTTTTATTCTGGAGACAGAGCTAACCAATGCATTTGCAAGTTCCAGTCCGTCCTGAGGAATTACCCCAATTTAAGGTTTTGTCTTCGATCCTGTATCAGTCTCTTTGTTGCTCATGCCAGAGAGAGTTATTAATCCGACCCTTTTCCTGCCAGGTTCAATGAGCATTTATTCACTTCCTCTGTCAGCAGGCGCAGGGCTGGGCATGGTTTGTAGGAGTATATACCCTTTGCTGCAGCTTCCTCAGCCACACTTATTATCATGATCTCCAAGCACCTCTGCTGCTTATTTGTCCCTCAAAAAAGGCAGCCTTGGGCATGTGTCTCCCTGCTCTTACCTGTGTGGAAGGGACAGAGTTGGCCCACCTTGCACTTGCACACCCTGGTAGGCACACTGCTTTTCCATGACAAGTGGGAAAAGGTGCTTTTCTCTCCAAGGGGAATAAAATCTGCCAGAGAAAAAATGTATCGGCACATTTCACATACTGCAGGGGAAGCAGAAGCCAAATGAATTCACTCTTCAGGTTCCCCAGCAAGCAGTCTGGTAAACCCATTATTCAGACAAGCCACAAAAAGCCCTGTTATTCAGGCAAGCCACAAAAATAGTTCCCAATAGTTCTCACACTCTTCAGACCATTTTTAACTGGTCCCTTTCTTGCCTTACTGGCCCCACACTCAGGTTTTCCCAACAAGCCTTGCCTGGCATTGCAAGATGAGATTGGGGCAGTTAGCTCAACTTCTGTGGCCAATTGCTAACTCAACCACCTGATTTACCACAAGAAACGAGGAAGGACTTTGAATCAGAAAACTGAATATCAGTTTATATGAAAACCCATCATCCATGGGCTCCTATCCTTGCTGGAGGCAGGGCCATATTAATACAGCACAGACATTGCATACCTGCAGAAGGCTTAGGTTTAAGACCTGAATTGTAGTTGTGATTCTGTAGTGACAAGTTATTAAGAGAAATAGTCTTTCCTAAAGGAAAAGCTAATTTAAATCCCCTCTTGCAGTGAATACATAAAGAAAGCTTGACATACTGTCTGTGTTTTAAGGTACATTTCAGCAGTGAGTAGAACACACTCTGAAAATTTAAGCAAACAATATGCTGTTTAAAAATACAGCTGCAAAATGCTTCACTTTTTTTTTTTTTTTTTTAAACAAAGAAAGAAAGCTTCCAAGAATCAGTATGAGATAAAAGAGAAAGACACATGGGGAACATCACAGATTGCTAGGAAGAGAAGCAGGGAAGGCAGCAACACTTTCTGCTGTAGGGTATGTTAGTCTGGTGAGTTGCTGTCTAGGAAAACAGTAATAACTCAAGCCTGGTGTCAAGCTAGGCTGGACTAACACTAAATGATGGTGCTGCTTTGATGGAGACACTGTTCTATCTCCACTGAGTCCCTCAGTGGCAACCTCAACAGGTGGATAAAAGTTAGAAGGATAAATTCCCTTGCTTGGCACAAAGCACAGTCTTAGTGTCCGTGCAGGAGTCGGGTGCAGATGGAGGCAAGGTCTCTGCTCTTTTTCTGCCTCAGCTGGGTCTCATCCAGAAGCTCTGTGACCATCTTAGCGTGGCATTGTCAACAAGCTGCTGTGAGTCAAGGTACATTAGGTTTAGGCCCTGGTGACCTTGGACACAATGGGACACAGCTCATCCGGCCTTTGCAGTGTCCCACCTTGGGAGGTGGAGAGCTCATGTCCTTTGCTATTAACTCTGCTACACCTTTTGCTGCTATCAAATCTGTGTTTCTGCAGCTGTGTGGTGGCCAGCCAGGCTGTTGCCCTAATTTTGCTTTTCCCCTTTGTATCCCATATGCAGAGAAGCAGAGGGAGCTGGCTCGGAAGGGCTCCCTGAAGAACGGCAACATGGGAAGCCCAGTTAATCAGCAGCCCAAGAAGAACAATGTGATGGCACGAACAAGGTAAAAGACTGGAAGAGCACTCAGCTGTGCTCTAAGCTGCAATTCCTAATGGCCCTAGGATGGGCAAGGACAACATTCATTGCCATTTGCCTACTGCCAAACACGCTGCGAGAACATTAATCGCCATTCCCAGAGCTGGCAGGCCCAAATGCTCTGTGCTGTGTTGCATCCCATCCCCTGGGGAGACCCTAGGACAGCTGAGCCCAGGACCAGTGACAGTGCAGCCTGCAGGAGGCAGAGGCAGACCAGCCTGGTTGAAATCAGGGGATTGCCACAGCTGTCTTGCATGTTCTGGGCAGCCTCATGTAACACATAATCCTGCCAGCCGGAGAGGTACAGTGCTGCTTCATGTAATGCAAAGTGGTTTAGAGCTTAGTTCTTCCTTAACTGCTTTTATTGCAGTAGTCCTCTGGCTCCTTTTTGATGATGACCCCTTCCCCATACTGACTGACTTAATGAAGGCTTGTATATAATCCACCTCTGTGTGCTTTGCTCTACACTTCCTCCACACTTTGAACAGCACAGTCATACTTCATTGGAGCTGCTTTGGCACATCTCTGTATGACAGTATCAGGCTGTGCTACAAACCACTGTAAACAAAGATGTTCCTAGCTGAATACTTTCTTTTAGAATATTTCTATTTTTTCCATGCAAGCTTCTGTACACCAGTGTATTACTTACCTGCATTCAGGAGGCAAGAACCCCCATGAGCCCAGGGGACTGCACGCTTTGCATGTTACTAGAAAGGTGGCAGTTTTTAGCGGAGGACCTCACTTAAAATGTCAGAAGATTCTGTGTGAATGCTGGGTGTTTACTGATGAATGGGAAAGTTGCATGGATTACTATATATTAAGTAGAACAGGAGTTGCAGGTCAGAGCCTCTCTGTATGCAACACATCCAACAGATGAGGTTCCTTGTTCACATTAATTCCCCAAACCCAAAATAGTCATAAATTATGCCAAGACTTTGTCGAGTTTTATTTGTAAGCTCCTGCAATGTTGGTGGAATACACTGCATTGTTCCCTGCTCTGTGTTTGATTGTTGAGACCATATAAATGAGCCAGGCCCTTTGTGGCAGCAAGAAATTCAGCAAATGCTCTTAGCTGGGTTTTCCACGCCCACTGTTCCTCCCTGTCTCGCAAATACAAGCTGGAAAGACTGGGTTTATTTTGGCAATAGGCTGCATGTTAGCTTCCCAAGAGGAGTGGTAGCAGATTTGCTGCTTGAGAGATTTGGAAACACTGAAATTAGTAGAGGAAGATGGTAAGGGAGAGAAGATGGCATAAGTACGGGTGCCTATCTATAAAATTAGTGACTTGTGCTTGTAGAGCTGCCAATGGAAATAAGAGTGATTTGAGTGGGCAAGAGCAGAGCAGTGACACCTATTGACAAAAGCTTTCGAACAGCCAGCTCAGTTTTACTCCATTTGTGGACATTTGAGCACTGTTCGGAGGACATGTGGACCCCTCCACAGCCAAGCATAGCCTGGCAGCAGTAGACTTGCTTTTCTTAGTTACTTTTCACACAGCTTTTGGAAGCATCCCTTGGGATCTGCAAAACAGAGATTTGCAGCTATTGCTTTAGTAGTAGACATAGCCAAGCTCTGTTGTTCCCATATGGCTGGGAGGTGGGTCTCACTGGCCCAAGTCCCTTTATGCCGCAGCTCCCTTGGCTTTCTGGGAACCAAGCTACACTACGAGCACAGCCCTAGTGATACCTCAGAATGGTTCAGTCTGTCTTGCCACAGACCCGGCAACCCCAGGAAGGCAGAAATGCTACAAGCTTGTTCAAGAAGCATCTTTTTACAGTATAATGGTTGCAGTATAATGGGAGATACTCTAGTGGGATACGCTGCAAAATGTCCAGGTTATCATTTAAGTCTGAACTGTCGGCTTCCTCTGCAGGAGGAGAATAAGATAAAGCTATTTCCCCTTTTTTAACAGTTCTGCTGTTCTCATCAAATATGTTTTCCTTAGTTCAGACAAACCACACTGCCTCTCCTAGTCTCTACTCCAACTCCTCCTCCTTCTCCTGTTCTTCTGTATTATCTGGATGAATTTCTGGCATGCAGCCTCGAGTACCAGATTGTCTTCACCATTCAGTCTTCTCTTGGGGCAGGGGCACAGCCAGCCTTAGAGGTGAAAGGATCTGGATCCTTAACCCACTCAGTTTCCCTAAGAGCAAATAAATGTGAACAAGGTTGTGGTGATGCTGGGACACTTGCTATGAACACAGGCAGAGCCCACAACACCATCCGCACCACTTGGGCACAGCCAGATATTGCAGTCCACTCTGGGGATAACCTAAACTCAGATTTGTGTCATAGCATATTTCATGTTACGTGAGCAAAAACACCAAGACAAGAAGCTCATACTGGGACAGCTGCAGATGGAAGCAGCTATGGCTGCTACCAGGCTTTATTCCAAGGACAGTGGTAAGTGAAAATAAGGACAGTCAGGAGGCAAGGGAGAGACTTAGATCAGGGGCAGAGACATTGTCACAATTTTCATCTGTTGCAGAAAGTTCTGCGTTATTAAGAGAAAAGACATTTCTCCAGAAAAAGATGTAGTGGGTTTTTTTTTTTTGATCAAGTAAATAGCACCAGAAAGGGCTCTTCTCCTAGATCCCCTGATAGTGCTTTGTTCACTCATGATATAGTAACAACTGTCAGTGAGTATATATGGAGCAGTGACTTGAAAACTGGAGAGCGAGAATGGAAGTCAGTACTTCTGATATCTGTACAGGCAGGCTGCAGCTGCCAGATCATAGCTTCAGTTCCAGACATCTTTGCTTCTTGACTTCCTTCCTACATGCTTGAGGAGCAGAAGGACCGTTCCAGTGCTATGAGAAGGGGTATTGAATTTTGCAAGTGGGTCCCATTTTCTCCAGTCCTCTGGTTCAGCAGGTTGGAAATTCTGCATCAGTTTTAAAATTAGCTTCTTTAATCTTGTGTTTCAGTGAACACAGTAAGAAAATACAACTCATTGTGAATGTATATATCTGCTTTGTTATAACATTTGAAATATTTCACTCTCCCTGAGCCTGCCCATCTTCAGTGCCTGGCAGGCCTTTTTATTACTAAAATTATAATGGCTTCCTGAAATTTTCTAAGCAGAAGCAGAAAAACATTTCAGGTAGTTAGAGAGCAGTTGCAGCATGGATGAGATGGATTATCATCTTTAGATTCGTATTTCCCAGACTCTTAGTGAAGCATCATTGTGCATTTTGTGTTGTTAAAGACCAGTTCTTCATTTGGGAGAAAACCTCAGTTAACCCACTGAACAAGTTTATTTTCATCACTCTTACGGTTCCCACCTGCTGAACATAGAATCTTACTCCATTTGCTCAGTTTAGTTGATCTTATTTTAAATATGAACTAAAGTCTTTGTGGAGTTTTGTGGATCAAAGAACTCTGTTGTGAACTAGATATCATTGTATTAATGCATTTTCCTTATCCTAGAAGCTCTGAAGCCTGTATTCCATTTCACAAACTCTCACAAGCAATTAAAGGTGCAAAGTCATCATCACCTTTGTAACACTGCTGATGAAGTGAAAGTCATTATAAAATAATAAGATTTAAAAAGTGCTAGTCTGACTGGACTCTTGGGCTGCACCCACCAGCTCATATTTCTCATACTACTAAATTTAGGACTGAGACCTCAGAAGTGTTGCGCTGGGGGGGGCTGGGTAGGGACTTAGGCAGAAAGACCACATCCCTGATTTCCAATCATAGAATAGTAGGAGCACTGAGCCTCTGCCGTCTCCTAGCCTCCTTCTCCTATTTACTTATTGCTAGTGTCATGTACTCATTCCTAGGGAAAAAAAGCAACACAAAAATGAGCAATCTGATACAACAAGCAGTGCTAGTCAAACAGGTTCACCAGAGTGAAGCGCAGAGTGTCCCAAGATTTTTTCTTCCCAGGAGGAGCATGTTCCCAAGGCATGTCCAGCGTTCATCCCTGTGAAACTGCTCTAAGCTACGCGGAGACACAGCTTGCTCCCTCTGAATTGCACCCATTTAAACGTCTTCACCAATAAGGGAGGGCTTGCAAGGAAGTGAAACAGGGAAAACCTAACTATCATACAGCTTTGCCCTAGACTATGTGTGGTACTGAGCTTTACTGTGTTGTTAACGGACAAAATTTAATTATTTCAGGCTCGTCGTTCCCAATAAGGGCTATTCGTCATTAGACCAGAGTCCAGATGAAAAGCCACTGGTAGCCCTGGATACGGACAGGTATGCAAAGTATTAGTAAGATGGTATACATTACCGTGCAAGCGAGTTTTCATGCCAGAGTGCAGCACTGAAGCTAACTCCTGCTGAAACCGCTCTTGCAGGCTCTCACACTCTTCCTTGCTGCGCCCTTTGGCATATGCCATAACTGGTCTGTGTGTGTAAACAAGTAGGAAGCGACATGAGTAACGAGCACTGTGATGGAAAGATCTGAGGGTCACAGATGAAACGTGCTCTCCAGGCTCCCTTGATGTAACTTCTCTGTGCCTCAAGGACAGTTTCATGGCATGAAAAAGATAGGGATAACCAGGGAATACAGGTCTCTCTAACTGTTTCCTCCTTTGCTATATCTTGTCCTTCCCTGCAGTGATGATGACTTTGACATGTCCAGATATTCCTCATCCGGATACTCATCAGCTGAGGTGAGTTATACTCTCTCCTGCCATCCTTGCCATGAATGCTGATAGTAAAGCAGCCAGAAACAACTTAGAGTGGCCTTGTACTGCCAGAAATGGCTACAGAACAAATTTACCAGTGGTGTAGACTCTGTGAGTCTGGAAGGGGCCATGGCAGAAACTGTGTCATGTTTCTTTCTTCCCTGGTGATCCAGTTGGCTCCATCCCTGCGCTGCCATGGCACAGAGATCTGCCCGTCAGCTGTTTTCACAGCTACCTTTGGCTTCACTCAAGCTTTTCCCATTCTGCTTAGTCCTGCAGTGTTGGCACATGTGGTGGAAAAGTGTCAACTTCTCTGTCACGCCAGCTCTGCAACTGTATGCTTGCCAAGGACACAAATAAAGGATCTGAGGGTGTGCTGTGTTTTCCAGTTCTTGGGACAGTCGGGGGCACCCAGTGTGTGTTTACTTGGAGCAGGCAGAAATTCCAGAGGGACTTGCAGATATAAACTCTTGTCCTTTCAAAGGGAAAAGGCAGGAAGCTCAGGCTTTTTAATCCCTCTGTGTTGCTTCTGAATATATTCCCAAACTCTCTCCTGAATTAGTTGCTCAGCCTCTGGCTACTGCTTCTGCAGGATCTGATTTTACATCCAGGGTGCTGAGGAGCCATTCTGCACACAAGCTGCTGGGAGCTTTTACCCCTTGTATCCCTTCCTTGGGCAAAATACATCTGAAACACAGAGAAAAGGCCAAGAGCAGGGACCAGATCAAATGATCCGGGCCATGTCTGGGCCCTGATGAAGTGTTGTTCACCCAGGTCTGATTAGACAGCACTTGAATCTGAGATTACAAAGAGCTAAGGTGCTTTACTACCTTTCAACTGCTGTAGTGTGCCCCAGACTGAAAGGAGGGACTGTCTGGCTGCCAGTTGGTTTATTAACATTATTATTACATTACTTTAAATGAGGTCTTGTCTTCATGGAAAGATTATTCCAGAATAAAATAGTGTATCAACTTGCTGCTCTGGAATATCTCACTCTAGATATTCCTATTCTGGAAGAAGCTGGAACAGAAGGCAGCCCTCACCTGTGGTCAAAAACTGGGACTCTTACATTGGTGGGGCAGCTGCTAATGATGGGGAAATATATTCCAGAATAAGGGACCTTCTTCATCGTCTGACCATCAGAAGTAAGAAGTCTCAGGTGTTTGACTGTTTGTCTCTTTGTCTGTAGCAGATCAACCAAGACTTGAACATCCAGCTGCTAAAGGATGGGTACCGGTTAGATGAGATCCCAGATGACGAGGACCTCGACCTGATCCCCCCTAAATCGGTCAACCCTACCTGCATGTGTTGCCAAGCCACCTCCTCCACCGCCTGTCACATCCAGTAGTGAGGCCGGCAGGCTGTGATCAGTGCTTTCCACTATAACTGTAAAACTTAACAGCCATTGCTTCCTCCTATGGTAGGACGTGCACCTCTTTGTGTTCATGGAGCCAGGAGAAACCAAAAAATTCATTTTATGATTGGTTGATAAGTTATTTTAAACTATGATTAAACAAAAGAGAAGTTGCTCAAAGTGCCAGGCAGTGCCTAGCAGAACTGACTGGTCTGAAGAGTGAATGCAGGGGGGTCCAGAGATACCTCCTTGGTTTGTGTAGGCACTGGGGATGTTTTGTAAGGTGTCTTCCAGAATGGGAAGGGTCAGATGGGGCTGCAGGTAATCCTGCCCACCGAAACCAATCCATCTGCGAGGTCAGGGGTGAGTCTGAGGTGTCAGGGTGTTTTACCAGTGAGAGGAGGTCAGTTCTTAATTCATTCACTGAAGCTGTTTTGCATAACCAAAATGATACTGTAACTGGGGCACAGGAATGGGAACGGAGCAGGGCATCCTTTCTTACGGCATGGCTAGCCAGGACTAGCATGACACAGTTCATTCACTTGCAAAGAGGACAAATAGATGACATTTCACCGTGAGCCAGTACTAGCTAGAGCTGTCGTGTCACATACGCAATGCAATCCACCCTTAGTTCCATATTAAATTATAACCAAACACATCAGATTCAATCTGCAGTTCATCCATGCTCTTCAGGGATTCAGTACTTGCCCAAGAATACCATACTCCTGAGTTCAGTCCAGTCACATATACTGACTTCAGCCTATACTTAATTCCCATGAGACCAATCTGCTTCCAAAAATCTTAAACTTTGTTTAACTAAGAAAAAATGAGTCCTACACAAGACAGGACTAGAGCTGTACAGTCTGAAGGTCAGTGCTGGAAAAGCTAGTTGAAGGAAGCAGGTTTTTACAGTACTCTTCTGTTGATGTTCTCTTGACACTGTCTCTTGGTGCCTGTGGGAGAGATTGTTAGCGCTGAAGGCTTCTTGGGTGGTGGCGTCAGACTTGGAGTTTTTACCAACAGCAGGATTATGAACAGCTTCAGCTGAAAAAAACCCATGAGAGGAAACTACTCTTTATCCCATCCCTGCCCATTTGTGAAACAGGCTTGGTCTGTGTTAGAGCTGTCCCATGTTGAGAGCAATTGTGTTTATTTGGTGCTGGAATAGTCAGGAAACCTGATGTTACATTAGGTCACTGGACTGAATTGCCAGTTCACCAGCAGATTGTTTTGAATGCAAAATCATTTCTGGAATTAGGAAACATGTCCTCTCCCTGGCCGGTCTTACACTGCTGCCTTCAGCATATCTGGGGCTCAGGTGAGAGAAGATGGTCTGGCATTTTTCTTGGTGTTGAAATCTTTTGCCACAGGCACGACGGTGTGTTTTCCTGCCCTGCCAGGAGAAACGACCACTTGCCTTAGGTCATCACTTGCTTTATAGCCTGGAGAAGAGAAAAAGTGAGGGCAGTTCTGAGCTTCCCATCAGAATTCCTGAGTCACAAGGCAGAGCCTGAGCTCCATGCTGACAGACAGATCCCCCATCTGAAATCTGCATGATGAAGTAAGCTGAGTCTTTAAGAAGTGCTCTTCATGATTAGGAAGAGATTTATTTAACATCCTGGGGTTTCACTCTGTCCAGTGCAAAGCATGATACCATCCACAACATGAGCAAAAGAGCAGGCACACATTCCTGGGCTTTATTATGCACTAGCTGGTATGGACTACTGTTAAAGCTATGTTTGCCCCCCCTCCATAAAACAGCGTGCTGCCACCTTGGCTCCAGGCCATAGAAAGAGGACTGAGTGGTGCTGTTTACTGAGCATCCCTGCCTCCTCATGCAGAAGGGCTGGTTAACTTGCCAGCTCCTCTAGCAGGAGTGTTCCTCCAGTGAATTCCTCTCCCTTTCTCACCACCTGATAATGCTGAAGGGGAGTATTTCCAAAATATTTCTAAAGAAGCACAAAGCATCAGGTCTCCAATTCTACACTTCTTCCTTTGTGTGCCTGCTTTCCTCTCTAGTGCTAGCTTAGGTCGAGGTTAGCAAGTTGTCTGGAGGTGGGGTAAGAGCTCTAATAATGCTGTATAGAGAAAAAAAGATAAAAGGGAAAAAAACATTCCTTAAGGAGTCTTTTTTTAAATGGGGAATGTAGTCAAAACCTAACAGAAACACCATGGTCAAACCAAAGATTGAGTCTCTTTCAATCTTCACTCTTCTAAAGAGGGACTTTGCAGTTCAGCATTGGTATCATGCAACGTCTTCATCACATTTATCCTCCTGGGTCAGTCTCTGTGCCTTTGGGCTGGACAAGGTCAGCCTTTCCCACAGCCCTTGCTCAGGAGTTCAGAGTATTTCAGTATGCCTGCTGGAGCAACAAGTCATCTGTTTACGTGGGTCAGCCATGGAGGACTGCAGGTCCCACAGGTCTCCGTCATGCTGCCATCATGTTTGGTCTAGGACAGAGTGAGGCTTGCTGACACTGTATCTCCCAGGGTTAACGCCTCCCCTCTGAAGCACAGACCTTCCGTTATAACCACTGCCCCATGGCTCCACAACCAAGTCCTTTTATTGCACCTATTGCTGGTTTTTGCCTGCCATGTGCCCAGAGGCATTCCTCAACCCTGCAACTGCCCTCAGCCCTTTGCATTGTGTGATGTGCATCTGCTTCTAGCATAACCCTTGAGGGAGGGAGAGAGATGAATTTCAATGTTACACCCAGTGCTTCCTCCAAATACAGATCGAAGCACAAGCCAAGTGCTTTTCCCTGCGCACAGAATGAGTTGGTTGCACAAATAGCTGGTTTGGCATGACAGTACAGGACCATAAAATGGCAATTTTTTGGCTTCTCCTCTCTATGCTTTGTGTTCATATATTTTATTAGGGGAATAAAGTAGAAAGGGTGGGGAAAAGTAGTTACCTGTGTAGGGTCATTATCAGGAAGGCTGAATGGATTAAGGCAATGCACATGTGGCTATCATAGAAATTGAACCCTAACCCTTCTGAACTACAGCCCCTTAAGCAGGTTATGACCATGTGGCAGGTTTGTTGGCTTATTATGGAATATGGTGGACAGCCCATCAGTATGTATAAACTACAGATTGGGCTGGCTCCCCCTGTCTGGTCGTGTTCAGACCTTTGCTTCAGCCAGAAGGTTTTCCTTGTGCCCTCGTTGGACGTTAACGCTGTGGTGGCTTCCTGGGAAAGTGTATAGATATATGGCCATTATGGCACTGCTTTCCTTAGGCTAGTCTCTGCCTCCATGGCCTGGAGAAGGCAAAAGCAAAGAGCATGGATCCTGACTCTCTGTTGCAGCATTATAAAGCCCTAAAATTGGCAGAGCTGCTGGGCACTCTCCTACATGCAGACTGCATGCAAGAAAGCAAATCGTTCCTTGTTCCAGCCTTTGTACCAAACCAGATGGTCTTCTCAGGCCCCATTTTCAGTCCAAAGTTTTACAGAATACCAAGGGGAGGAGCACCATGGAGTATGAAAGGCTGCATTGCTGTCTATATCTAAATTACCATGGTGCCTCCCCAAAGGAATTTGTATTTGATGCCTCCTAAAGCCAGACTGGCTTTTTGTTAGGATTTTATGTAATTTCAGTCACCAAATTACCTGAGTTTAAGCAAGTCCTTTCCTTTTATCAGATGATAATTTTGTCCCTTAACATGAGCTGGCTTTGAACTCCAGGGTCTCAGCAATCAAGTCTGTCCCTCTGGTCTGCAAAGTCCCCATTTCCAGACGTCTGTGTGAGGAGGAACATCCTCCTAGTGTTGAGGAATGTCTTTAGATAGCATGGTCTAGTCTGTTTTTCTGGTGGTTGTAAATAAACTTTGGCTGAAAGGAGGCTGATGTCCAGGCAACGATCCTGAAGGCTCATTTGATGTCTTATCGGATATATCTTGAAGCCAACCTTGGAAGAGCCACTGGATTGTATCTGATGTTGCTGCATGTCTAGCCCCAACATGTACTCTTGGCCATTGGGTCTGCTATGCTGTTCTGGCTGTCTTGCCTGCAGATACCTTGAGACTGCAAAAGCAGGCAACCAAGCCTGCTGCATGGACTTTGAAAGGGACTTCAGGATGCTTCCCCATAGACAGGATGGATTCAGCTGCTTCTGGTTTGTCTCTCTAGCTTGTTTCCCAAAAGGAGGCACCCACTCTGCTCAGCTGTGTGCTGGCTGACACATTGGTCTGCGATCCTGAGCAGAATCCTTTCCTTTCTGTGCAGTCTGTCCTTGGGCTGGCCTGCAAGCTGTACAACGGCATGCAGGAGGCTTGAAAAGTACAGTGCCCTGTATGTGACTCAACAGCAACATGAAGATGCTTTTGAAGAAAGGAAGGATCCAGCTGGGCACCAGATGGAACGACAGGAAAAGGAAAACAAGCAGTAACTAGAAAGGTTGCCAAGTGCTGTCTTGGCCTAGGGCAGATCCCAGATGTCCGAGTTAATCCGTTTCAGTGCAGTGCTGATACCAGCGGGGAGCAAAGCTTGCTTTCAGATGCACACACCAGAAACACCGTGTCCCTGAGCTGGCATCACAGCCTAATACTACAGCGGAGGGTCTGCTGGACTGTTAGAGCACAGAAATGAGATCTGGTGTCCCTTGCTGCCGTTGGCCTGTGGTACACATTTGCTCTAACCTCAGGCGAGTCACATCCCCTCTTGATGCCCATTTTCTTCTGCAGCACAGGGGAGGAACCCGCCTTCCCAAGGTGCTACCACCACCCTACACGGATGTTGCCAAGTGTGTGACAGGCACCATTGATAGCGTAGCTCTGCAAGCAAGATGCAAAAAGCACGCCATAGAAATTTTATGCTTATTTTCAAAGTACTACACTGCTTTCCCTCTGTTAACCAGCTTCTGATGTTGCTTGCATGTGCCAGAAGGCTGCAGGGTGGAGGTTAGTAGAGAGATTAAAAAACTTTTAGGGAAGATGTTTGGCAAGGATGTCTTTCCCAGTTTTTTGGCAGCTGGTTCTTGCACAACTGGCTTCTCAATCTGCATGCTGCGCCAGGGAACACGTAAGAAGATTTGGTGGCCTAACAGCACCATCCCCTGCTAGTAGAATTAAGGAACTTCCTTAATTGTGCAACTGGGATAGCGAGTGCTGATGGGAGGGAAGAGACCACTGAAGGGTTCATTTGTGATATTCCCATGACAGTTTCATGCTCTTACTTTTAGCATCCATGTAATCATCTGAGGGTATAAACTGGCAGTTTTGCCTGGGCTCCTCCTTTACTTTTCCATTCTCCATTTAAGCTCACATGGGGTATGGCAACTCTTACCTAGAACAAAGTGGGCTTCGTCACCTGGCTGCTGCTTGGCTCAGCAAGCACAGGCTGCATGTTCAAAAGAAACATCTGCATAGATGGGCAGTGCCACAGGGCAAGCTGGGCTAGGTTGAGCCTAAGGGGGAGGTGTGGGAAGGTCTTAATTTTGAGGTGCTTTTCACCTCTAGGAGAACATTGCATCCTTGTCACTTCCTTTCAAGGCTTTCCAGTGAGAGGGATTGCTCCAAACCCTGAACTGCATCTCAGCAGCCAAACCCACCTTTGTTACAGAGCCACACAAGCCCTGAAGCAGAAGGGCCAGCAATTTAGCATAGAGGAAGCGGTTGCGACCCGGGATTACCTACTGAAGATTAATGCAGGTTTCTCACAGGGGCTGGCATCTGTATTTTAACTCCCTCTATTATGCAGCTGATCTGCTGCATTGCTTCCAAAAAATTACAGCTACATCCCCTTCTTTGCCCCCCTTGACACTGGTGGCAATCCCAGGATCACAGCAGCTAAATGCTACCTGGCTAAGCACCGCTTTGACAGCTTGCTGGGGAGGCAAAGGTTGGGGACTAATTGAGATTACATGGAGCCAGCAGAGCGGCCCATGCAGCCGGGCAGCAAGCAAGCCATGTCACAGAGCAGCATGGACACTGGCAGGACAGGTTGCAGATTTCCCTGGTGCCTGTGGAGAGCAGCTCTTCCCATTGCTTCCCGGAGCCATCTTCTGGTGGTGGTGGCTCTGAGCCTTTCTCTTTCTCTAAAAAGCTGCTCCAGCAAAAGATGCATTAGCTCCTGGGAGGAGCCCACCTCACTGGTTGTGCCTGGTCTGTGGAGTCATTTCCATGGTAACAAATGGTGATATAGGCAGTGGGATTGCATCAATGAGTGGAAGGTACAAAAAAAGCCTCATTTAAATCTGACCATCTCAGACGTGCCACTGAAAACCAGCACAGCAGGGACCAGGAAAAGAAAAGGCCACTGAAAGGCCGTGCTGAGATAAGTCCCATTACCTGCAGAGATGTTCACCCTCCCAGAGCAGCATTTCTCCCTTAGTAGCCCATCCAGCTGCTTCAGACGAGCTCACTGGGAAGCACTGCTCTCCACCCTGGCTGCCTTCTTGCTTTTGCACCCCAAAAAAGCTGTGACTCTGTTTGTTACCCACCTTCCTCAAGCCTGCATGATTTGGGAGATGCAAAGTTTGTTGGGAGATGAAATACAGACGCATGGCAAGAGCTGGAAAACTTGGACAAGATGTCTTCACAACAGCACTTCTGGTTTTTATCACCTTCATCTCCATCCCCAGCTCACAGATTTCTTGGCTCAGTTTCTTTGCACAGAAAAGCTGCCATAGCAGCTGTGTTCAGCTAGTAGCTGCCTCTGTCCTGAGACAAACCCAAGGCAAATGTCTGACCAGTGGGAGATCCAACAAATGTGCTGGTGGGTGAGCCAGAGAGCAGGCTGGGGTTTCTCTTCACCCACCTGAAGGCTGTGGGGCTCAGAGTTCATCAGGCTAGTGTAAAACCTTGGTGTGATCCAGCAAGCCAAGCCAGCCGCCTTCACCCTCCTGGTCTCAGTGCTGTGGGAGGTCTGGGACCCAAGCAGCAGGTCCCAGGCCTGCCAGCCCATGTGCTTCTGGTGCGGGCTGGAGACCTGCAGCAGAGGTGTGGGTGGGATGCCTGTCGGCTGTGCTCTTGCTGCGCTGGGGCAGGGCTCTGTAAGACATGCTGGTGGGGCTGTAGTTCTGCAGGAAGAAAGACACTTGCAGAGGATGAAGTCTTTGCAGGGGAGAAAATTCAGAAGGTTCCCAAACACACACTTTTTGCACATTTTTAACCATTTTTACTCCTTCCACAGAGGTTATTGAACCTTCAGTTTAATAAAGGAAATGAGCCACCGTTATATAGCTTTCTGAAGGGTCTGAAAGTAGGTACTGCTTGCATGCAGAGCTGGTCTGTGCCTAACATGGCAACTTCCAGACCTCATTGTACACCCTGTAGCTGAGTCACCCCGTGCGCTGTGTGGGGACTGGGGTGGGACAGTCAGCACTGGCCATCGTGCCAAGCAGCCGTGGCTTCCCAAACTGAAGAATAATCAGACCAGGAAGTGGGGGAAGGGTGAGCGATGGTAGAAGGATAGCTAGTTGTCACAGGTAATCTTTGGTATCCGTGTCCAGTGGTTAGTCCTAGAATTGCACATTGAATTCCTGTGTTCTATTGCACACGTCCTCCTTCCACTCCTCTTTTCTCAAAGCAGCCATCACCTTTCCTCCCTCTCCGCCCCATGCACTAGTGATGAGCATCAGAGACAGTTGCACCAAAGTGACTCTCAGCCCAGTTCTGCATCCCTCTCTCCCACCCAATCCCAAGACAGCCTGGACAGTTGTTGGCCATCACAAGTCTAGTAACTCCGCTTGGGTTTCTTTCCTTATGTAGCATAGTTTCATCTGCACACACTCTAGCAGAGCAGTACAGGAGGCTCTGAATGTGTCCCAAGAAGCATCTTTGCCCCCTGGCAGCACCTTGCAGACATGCACCTTATTGCGAATGTACTGGGTCAATGCTGGTGAGATCTGGCACTGCTGATTTTGCGTAGGTGGCAGCTGATGGGGATCCACCAGGAGAAGCTGGCAGAAAGAGGCTACTGTCCCTTTTCTTTTCTTTTTTGAGGGAGAGGGGGATTTTTTTTTTGGCATTATGATTATTGTCCACCTTCCAGTGGCCAAGTTCTGGGCTGCATTAATAATTGGGGTTCATTGGCTGTCTGGGCAGGTATGGAGCTTTGCACCAACCTTAATAGCAAATGTTGTGGCTATATCCAGAGGCTGGATACAAGCTGGGTTTCTCCCACGCTGGCAAAGTGCTTTCAGCAGGCTCCAGATAGACATTTCTGGCAGACAGGGAAACAGGACTCCTCCGAGTCTGGATCAGATCTGCACTTCCATTTCATGTCCTCAGCTTGGAAAAAATCAACCCAAGCAAATGCGTCCCAGGTCTCCTTTCCCCATGCGGTGCCTGGTGCCCCAGGGAGGGGGTGGCAGGAGGCATTTCAGGATCACCAAAAGCGAGATCCTTTTTGGATGTATTTGATGGAAATATCTTTCGGGAGGAGAGAACTCCCAACCTTTGCTTTAATCTCAAGAGCAGGAGATGAATTTCCAGCTGTCCTTGCATATAGTGAAACATAGCTGAAACAGCCAAGTGCAAAGTAGAGTTAAATGTAGGGTTTGACCTGAATAACCTTTTAATTAGGAAGATAAATTTGTTGTAGCTTGACCTTAGTCCATGTTAGGAACCTGCTAATCATTTGACATGCAGAGTGTATTAATGCTGCACTTAACTTGGCCATTGGTTTTATTACCTGGTTTGGGGAGTTTTTTTACTCCCAAAGCATCAGTCTGCATCTTGAATGGGTTTTCCTTTCTTTCTTTTTTTTCCCATTCAGAACATGTAGCACACTGTTGTACTTCTGTTCCTGTCTGCGTAGAGTATTGCCTTAAACAGATCAGTTGTGTTGTGATTTGTTTTGGGTTTTCTTTTTTCTACCATCAGTTTTATGCATTAATTTATTTTAAAATGTGGGGTTTTTTTTCAAAAACATGAAACATGTATAATATTTTTTTTAACATTTCCATTGCAGTATTTATCATTGTTACTGGTTGTGTGTAGTGTAACAGAATTAATGATATTAAAAAGCATACATATGAAAACAAGCCTGCCAGCCTTTCTCATTGGGGCGAACCCGGGTGAGAGTATACAAACAGCACCATCTCCTCTGAGACCCCAGCAATCATGGATACTGAAATCAGGGGGTGCCAGTGGTTCATGCTGGCAGCAGGGCCGGTGCAGGATTAGTTCCCCCCAGTCAGGATGCTTGGACTCCACCTCTCTGCAGAGCACTGCTCCCTAGATCTGTGCCCCGGGGTGCTCCAAGGCCACAGAGGTGGGGCAGGGGGGCAGGCAGCCCCACATCCACCCTTTCCTCCCAGCCTCCCACAAAGGGACGGCGCTGATCGGGAGCCTAAGCCTGGCTCAACAGAGACCAGTGGGGTGTGAAAATCAACAGCAGCTTGTTTTCTTCATTTTGTCTCTTAATGGTGCATTAATCACGTTTGCCTGGAGGCATTTGGGTGCCCCAGGCTGCCCAGCGCCACCACCACCTGCAGCAGAGGCAGCAGGTTGGCATCCACCCTGCCAAGATGGACATGGGTCTTCACTGGTCATCTCCAAAAATGTGGCAGCAGAGGGGCTGGAGCCAGGAGTAGAGCAGGGCTCTGAGCTGGCACTGTGTGACAAACCAGGCCAGTGTGAGGTTTCTGCAGGGCAGGGATTTCTGCCCAACTCCCCAGCTCATGGAAAAGCAAACCCAGTTCATGCAAATCCCTCCCTGCCATAACCCAGCTGCCTCTCTGCACTGAGATGGACAAGGACCACTCACTCTGCAGAGCCTGTCATTCAGGACAGAAGAGCAAACAAGCCACGCGGGGTCACGTAAACCCAGCTTTTTAATTAAAGGGGGGAGATAGAGTGGGTGGCAATTCTCCTGGCTACCCCAGCAGGCTGGGACAGTGGTGCCTGGTGCTGTGGCCCAGGCATTGGCTGCACTGGTGCGGTACTGCATGCATGCAGCTGGGTTGCTGCAGTATTTCCAGGGAAATACAGGAGAGAGGGGCTGAAAAAGCCACAATCACTGGTCCTGCACCTCCCAAAATAAAACTATCTTGACTAGGACCAGCTGAAACTGTTTCCTACCATTGTTAAGGTAATTGCCTGCAGGAGGGGAGGAAGCCTGGAGCCAGGACAAAGCCAGAAGGGTGCAGTCCATGGAGGGATGTGGGCGGCAATTGTTGTGCCCTAGGCTGGAACCAGGGCATACCTATGAGACTGACAGAAAGCCACCAAATCCCCCTGCTTCCACACTATGACATCACTGATCACATAAGCACCACCCTGGGCTGGCAGAGCAGTGCACCAGCCCTGTTCTCTTTCCTGCATGGGCTGCAAGCCCCCAGCCCCACATAGTGCTGCTCATCCAGTGGGGCATACCCAGGACCCTCTGGGATTCCAAGCGCTCCCATCCCAGGAAGCTGCTGTGCCATGTTACTCTACTCCAAGAAATACAAGACCCCTGTCAGCACTTACACTGACTCCTACCGCCCGCCATGCTCTGTCAAAAAGACCATCCAAGAGCAGGCTCCACAGGAGCTCTGGAAAGAAAACAAGTTTGTGACACAGGTAAATGCCGCAGGAGGAGACCTCAGGGTTTCTACCCCCCACCCCGCTGTGGATGCGAGGTGCCGGGCAGGGGTGTGGGATGGGGACTCATGGCGTGCCTCGCTGCATGTGTGTAAGGGGGAGGAGGTGTGCTCCCTGGTTAGGAAAGCATTTGACAGCCCATGGCCTGTGCTCGCTGGCTTCTTGTCCCCTGGAGCTGCACCCTGCAGTGGCTTCAGGCTCTCAGGGCTTGCGGTCACCAGCACAAGCTCTCACACATCAGCCCTGTCCATCAGTAGGTTTCAGAGTGCACAGGGGGCAGGATCTGCTGAGGAAAGGGAAACTGAGGCAGTGGCAGGGCTCAGTCCAGGGCTGCTGTGTGACATGGTGTCAATGGCGGGGGCAGATCGGGTGGCTCTAGCTGCTCCAACACAGAGACCGCAGGCTCAGCTCAGTTCTGACTGGGGGCCTTCCATGCCAGGGGACCATGTGAAGGGCTGGGGAAGATCTGAGCACTGAAAAAACCCTCCCAGTCCTGGTCCTGGAGGAGGAAGGATCCCTGAGCTGTGGCCTCACTGTGGGGGGTGTCTGTGGGACATGCAGCTTTCTCCACACAGGCTAACAAGCATGCAGGCTTTGATGCAAAGCATGCTGCAAACTGACTTATCTCTTGCAGCCTCATTAGCATGTGCATTATAATGAGGGAGCCAGCAGAGGGCATAGAGAGGGATGTCCCCACTGTGCAGGGACAGAAATAGCTCACACAATCAGGGCACCCATCTGCCGCACACAACCCCAGCCCTCTTGGGCTTTGCCAGCTGTAGAACATTGGTTTGGTCCTGTAACTCCCTTGCCAACCTCTGCTGGCCCCATACCTGGCAGTCCCAGTGCACCCACCCCAACTCCCACTCCGCAAAGTGCCCGGATGCCTATGGACACCCTGGGTGGAAGTGGAGAGGAGCCAGTGATGCCCAGCCATGCTCCGTCCCCTGGTTTTGGGTGAGTGGGAAGCTTGGGGTGGGGTGGGGATCATGGTGCTGCTATGACCCCCATGCCCACCCACTGTGAAGGAAGGCTTGGTGCTCAGGTATCCAGCTGTGTCCCCATCATTAGACCCTGCCCCGTAATCGGCTTCACCATGTGCCCCAACAGCCGTGACAGCAAACGCTGCCGCATGGCCTGGGTGTCTCTCCTCACTGTCTGTAGGGATTAACGATGCCCCCCGTACAAAATCCGGTGAGCCAAGGTCAGCCTGAGCAGCTGATTAAGGCAGCAATGCAGGAGTACTACAGGAACACCATTGACCCCGCTGCCTACTGGCCTGAGAAGTACTGGCTGGCCAGGTTCGAAGGTACTGCCGAGGTCCCAACTGTCCCCCTGTGTCCCACAGGGCACATCCCCATGGGGTTGGGGGGGCTGAGGGTGCTGGCAGCAGCTCTCTTCATTCCCCCTTTTGCATCCTGTGTCCCCCCACAGTGGTGAAGGGACCCTCCCTCGGCGTCCGTGCTTTGCTGCAGCTGCCCGTCCCCATCCCTGCACTGAGACTGTCCCTGTCCCAGGGATGTCTGCAGGTCCCCAGGGTTCTCTCCCCCTGTGGCCACTAAATACCCCCTGGTGGTAGGTGCTGCCTGGGGGACAACCTCCTAGCACCCCATAGCCCCCAGGGACCAAGGTTGCATGGGTAGGGACGAGTGACCAACAAGCTGGAAGTGGTGGGTGTCACCTCGACCACAGATCCTTACAAGGACCCGAGGAGCAGCAGCTCTGACATGTCCCCTGGCTCCATGGCATTGCGTTTTGGAGAGAGGGGAGACAGTCATGACTCTCCGGCTGTCCCCCCATGTCCCCAGCACCACAGGACACCCTTGCCTGTCACTTTTGTGTTGCAGAGAAGCACAGCCCAGTTTTTGTCAATGAGGACAAATATGTCACCTGGAGAACACATCCCTACAACAGCGCAGCCTGGAATAAGCACTCCTCTTACCTCCCACTCCTGCCCAAGGTAGAGTCCAGCTCCCTGGTCCCCCCAAACTGGAGCCACCTCAAGTGCCACTGGCACCTCGGGCTCTGCATCAAAAGGGTGGCAGTCTTGCAAAGGCTGCCATTGCTCCTTGCAGGTGACAAGGATGGAGACCTTCCTGCACAGTATACCCATGCCATACCCACCAAAAACCATCTGCCTCAATCAATTTGGTAACTACCCTCACCCTGTCCCTGTACTCCAGCTGTAGCTGCGCCTGTGCCGTGCTGGCATCCATCCAGGTGATGGGCTGGCTGATCCTCTTGGCCCTTACCCTCACCATACCTCCACTTGCAGAGAGGGAGGTGATCGCCGACACGCTGCACAGGCTGCCCGTGTACACTGTGACAGGGAGGGGACCCTTCCAGGGCTACTACAGCCCCTGCTCTGGGCGCCACTACTGCCTGCGAGGGATGGACTACAATGTTGATGGGGGTCCTGCCATCAGAAGGCATCTCCACGCAGTAGGAGAGAGGGCTGTAAGGTTGGGATGGATTTGGTTGGGGTGGAATGGGATGGGTTGCCTTGGGTTGGGTGGGGATGGGGATGGGGACGGGGATGGGGATGGGGATGGGGATGGGGATGGGTTGCCTTGCACTGGGATGGTTTGAGTTGGGATAGACATGACCTCCCTTGTCCTTGGGGTCACCACTCACCCTACCTCCTCTGTCTCTTGCAGGGGTATACCGTGCTACAGTTACAGCCCCAGAGCAATGTTCCGTGCATCTACACATCACCCCCAGCCATCCTCCCTGTACAGGAGCCTTAGGTGCAGACACATTCAGTGAGGGGAGCACTCCAAGCCAGTTGCCCTGGGGAAAAAGCCTATTAGTTTTGACTAATGCCAGCTAGCCACTAGCTCTCTTGTCATTAGGGTTTCATTCAAAATTGCTCAGAGGGTTATTCTGGGAACAATTGTGCAGACTGCAGACTCCGAAGGGTAGCGGGTCCCATCACGGTGCCCATGTAGGCAGCGATGCTGCTGCCACACTTCTACCTCACAGGCCAAGTGGATGTGACCAGGGAGGGCAGGACAGCCTTGCAGTGCTGGGCTGTGGAGCGTGTTGTTGCTACCCGTGGAGAAGCATTTGCCAAATTTACTCCCAGGTCAGGTGTTTCTATGCTTGATCTCATACAATGGTCCTTGGGATTGTACAGCACCTGGAATCTTGCTGGCACCCCTGAGCCTGGCTGCACGTAGCTTAGCATCTCCCAGATTTGGGGCCACACCAGTGTTTCTTGTGCTGCTCTTGTATTTTCTGTTGTCATTGTTTGCTCTTCTTATCCAAGAACCTGTTCCCTGGTCACGCTGTCCGTTACACGGTAATCAGCCCTGTCCTTCACCCACTGCAGGTCCGGCAACACGTTTTAATCCCCACATGTTTACCTTTTGGGTGTCTCCATTGCCAAGGCAGATTTTTTCAGCCCTGGGGAAGCAGCAAGGGGAGAGGGGAGGCTGTTCAACCAGCTTAGTCATCACTCTGCCACTGCATGAACCCCCCTGCGGGACAAAATTAGGCATCAGGCTTTGCAGAAAACGTGTGATTGGGTTTAAATTCCTGAGCTCAGAAACTAAAACCAAACCACAATGAGAAGAAACAGGGAGCACTGGGTTCCCCATAGATGTCCCTATGCTCCAAGCCTCAGTGAGATGTTTCTCAAGGTCTTCTCCACCGAGAAACAGCAGATTTTCCTGACTGGCATGGCTCTGGGAATGACGATTTTAGGAAAATGACAGTGCAAGAGAGACTGGGTGTTTGTAGGGTGGGAGACCCACTGGAAGCAGCTCGCTGAGATGGCAATGCCAGGGAGCTTCAACTCTTCTGCTCGGGCTTCCCTTTGTCCTCTGTGCCCAAAGACACACGCCACAGTGGATGGGGGCAGCTGCATGTCCACTGCTCACCCCTAAGCAACGCTGGCAACCAGGAGGTTTTCTGCTCTTCTTCTTCACCAGATTTTTGTCCTCCTGTGGCTGATAACTTTATCTGCTCTCCTAGGTGGGACACGAGCCACTTCAAGAAGACAGGAGGAGTCCAGAGAGGCAGCTACACCATCCACCCTGAGTTTATGTCGGAGGCTTACTCTGCGCCGTGGCACTGGTGAAGAGCAAAGATGGCCCTTCATTAAAACTGGCTTGGGCAACTCTTCCTCTCAGACCCTTTCCTACAGGCTGGGGAAGTTCCCAGGGAGGGGTGAGAAATGGCAACTGCTGGCTTGGTAGGCACTTTAACAGCCCTCAGGGGTTGGTACCCTGCCACCACCTGCAAGCTGAGACCAAGAAAGCACGCAAGGGAAAGCTCTCAGAGCGTAGTAACACAGCCAGAAATAGAAGCAGTCGTTGATACCCATGTTTGTCAGCTTTGCGCTGGGCTGCTTAGGACGTGCTTGCTTTTGCCAAGTTATCTAGGAAAAGCTGCCATCCATCTGGGATACTGAGCACGGACACGGGCTAAATAAGGAGGGGGATTTGAAAGCAGCGCATAACTAATGAAGGCATGAAATGCCTTTCTGTGACTATGATCTGGGAGGCTGCTGTCAGCGGGGAACACCACCCAGCGCCTTCCACATGCGCTGCCGGTCACAAACCCGCCAGGCTGCGGTCCCCACGGGCGGGATGCTCCAGCACGGAGCCACCTGGGGCTCCACGTTCCCGCGGGGCAGCACCCCAACCCTGACTGGGGCAGGAAAAAAAACCCATCCCTGCCCAAAAACACCCCGCCGCAGCCCCCCCAGTGCGAAAACCTAAGTGCCCCCAGCACAGCCCCAGGGGTACCCGCACCCCCAGATGCCCCCGGGGCATCCCCAGCGACTCCAACCCGGGGGCGGGCGGGGGCCGAACTACATCTCCCAGCGGGGAGCGCCGCGCCGGGGCGGG
>VYZV01017329.1:0-15087 GCA_013401275.1 Pandion haliaetus | reverse complement strand
TTATGTGTGCTCTATATTTGTTTTAGTTGAAAGCAAGCATTCCCCAATTTTGGTTTTACTCTTTAAAACTACTGTTGAATGATACCTCGGAATTTCCTGCAGCTGCTTTTTATTCTAAACTATACACTGCAAAATAATTGGAGTAAATATATACACCAGTGAAATAATATCAGAAAGTTTTGTTTCCCACTGTGTCACCAATCCTGCAAGTGGAAAACATTGCAACACTCCTGAATGCTGAGATCATTCCTACAGGAAAACTGCTCCAAAATGAAAATAACCAAAACTCACAAATTTCCAGAATACACAGATGTAATGTCAGACCTGTAATTTTGCCTGATCAAACAGTAATGGCTACATACTGAATTCTGACAAGCTTTTGTTTTCAAGCAGGCTTTAACGTTTGCCCTACTATAAAAACAAACCATATAAAATGTACCAAGATATAAGGTGGGACAAATATTGTAGTAGAAGGATCTGAAACCAAGAGCTGGAGTTCCAGAGAGCACACATAATTTGAACAGCATACCAGAGACACAGCAGCTTGCAGGGAATATATAAGAAGTAACAGATCTCAGTTCCTGGCTCCTATTGATTTTTAAATTCAGCAAGAGCCAGAGGTTTCCGCCTCGCACTGAGGAAAGATATTACTGACCAGCTGACTGGCAGCATCTTCCAGCTCTGTTTTTTCTCTGGCATAACTAACCTCTACTTTCAGGGCAGGGGAGAAAAAGAGGTGGAAAAAAAGTGTACTGATCTTGAAATAGCTTTGCCTCAAAATAAGAAGTGATGGAATGATTAATGGATTACTTTTTAATCATCTTCTGGTGCTATTTTACCAGTTTTATTAACAAAACACATATACAGATATACTTTGGATAAAACTTAGAAAGTAAACTAACTAAAGGAACTAAAAGGGAGCAAGTCAATAAGAGTTTTGAATTCTTCCAGTGAGATCAAGTTAGGTTGCATTATCTTACCGTGGGATGGGGTAAGAACTTGGTCACAGTTTCTGAAAGCCGCTATAACAACTCACAGCAACTTACTAAGCCACTGTAAACTGACAGTACCTCAACCCTTAAGAACTGAATAGCTACTGTGCATTGGTCTCATTTGATGTAAGTCTCTTACTAGAGAAACTAGTAATTTTGGTAAATATAGTTAGTTCACTATAAAACTTTCAGGAAAACTTGAGTGACTGAGTGAATAAGCCACACCAGTCTATCTGTCCAGGGTACAGACAGGAACTATGACTATTTTCTGAACTCTGTTATGCCTAATGGCTAATGCCATAACTACTGAAATGGCCCTCAGGTCAGGTAGAAAGTTACACCAGCATAACTAAGCACTCCTGTTCACTCAAGAAGCAAGATTAATGCAAAACATAGTATAACATGCACAATTCAACTGCTGCCTGGCCTATGACTTTATTCTGTCAGTATGTAAACCAAAAAATCCTGCAATGGATGTATTTCAAATCACCACGTCCGTTTCTGTTTAATGATAGCTCTAGTTAAACTGGTGCTATTTCAAATACAGACCAAGATCAAAAAAAAAGAATGAACAACTGAGAGACAAAAACAAAGACAGGGAAAGGTCTAGCCAGGGAAACAAAAATACTCCATCCTGCCAGGAACACTGCCTCTAGCTTCCAGACAGGAAACACTCAGTGCCTCCAGAAAAACCATTGGCGTCAGGAAATGGCAGAAGTACAACAAAACTTATCTCACAGCCTAACCTAATGTAGAACGAAAGGAGAACATCAGAAAAGGAAGGTAAAGACAAACCAACTAGCCACCAAACACACAGATCTTTGCTTACAAATACAAGGTGAAAATTTCCATCTTACTGACCCTTCTCGGGGGAAAGAATTAGTGGAAAGGATTCTTCCAGTCCTGCTGAAAATAAATAAGAGACCAGGCTGAAAAGATAGAGCCCATTCAGCATACACAGGGCAAGAGAAGGGGAATGATCTAGCAGCCTTTACAGACTCCACTAGCATTATACTGTGAACAGTAGTTAAAAAGCACAAAGCAAGAAAAAGCTGAATGCTTGTCATTTAAAGTACATCTGGTGCTGTACCTAGGCTGGAAATACAATAAACGCCAACAGGAGGAGCTACTCTGCCAGGACAGTTATTCCACCTACATCATCATATACTATACAAAAAAAATATGCTATGTCAGCACACAGGAGGGTTTAGTCTGGTTGAGGTGAGTTCTTCCAAACATTTTTCACTGACAGCAATGCAGTGTAACTGTAACACAGACTGGGGACTAAGCAGAATTTCTCTATGTAAAAAACTGCTATATCAAGTGCCTAGAAAAGTTAGTACAAAAACACCCACTTGTGGCTTTAAAGGCTTACTCTTGTGAAACTTACTTAGCCCTCGCTGCCTTGATACAACTCGGGGGAGGCTGTGAATCCCCTGCAAGCCACTGGGCATTGGCCAGAGGCCTAACAATTCTGCACATCAGGTGACGCGCTGGGTCACACAGTGCTGATGAAACCTTGGCAATGCTGCGATATTCTGGATTGTCAGAATGCTTCACACCAAAAACTTAAGAAAAAAAAGACTCAAAGGTTCCCTGCTGTGCTTAATACATTTAATAACAGAATACAAAATCAGAAAAAAAAAATACATGGGACCTACAGTGATTTTTCGTCTACCAGCTGAGGAGTGCTGCAGCAGTGCTTAGTGGCATACTCAGTGAGCAACTGCCAGAAAGGAGAAAAAAGTAAGTGTGGGTCAAGATGTATTTGCACTATCCCATTTACTCTATGACTTTTAAATTAGCAGGTGACACCTCCATTGCCAGGCCCCACAAAACAGGGTATATTTCTGAACTACAACTCCCCTGCCCTCATGCTTTTGAGGGGGCATTGCAAAGCCTTTTTCCCCCAAACACTTTCCCCCTCCATACACTCCCCCCACATTTACACATGCAAACTCACATATTCTAACATGTCTTTAAATACTTTAAATACACTTTGTTAGATGTTACTTTTTTCCTCCACATAGCATCATCTTAAACAGCTCTTTCTACACAATTACAGAAACATCATTAGTGAGGCCCCTTTCTGTGACAGACTGTGACACATGATCCATTTCATACAATTACAGGCACAAAAGACAAAAATGAAGCACGCATAATGCAATTCCTAGAAAAGCTTTGGTGCATATTTTCTCCATTACTTAGAAAAGCTAAACACTTTCTAATTATAGTCTCCAAACAAACCTGTTTTATTGCAGGTTCTGAGGTAAAACCACACTTTGTGGTTTTTAAATAGTAACACTGGTAACATGCCTTCAACTATACCCTTTTTAGCAAAACTTTAAAAAAAGCCAACACCTTAAGTCACATTTAAAAGCTTCCTAGACCACAGAAACATCACATTGGTAAACTGAATTAGTACAGAAGATGCTGCCTCAGGCCAAGAGGACTCGTTAGCCTAAACCTGAGACACAGTCCTCAAATGTCAGGATAATTTTTTCCTTTTAAATTTGTAAACACTACAAAAGCTTCTTGTTTATTTTTTAAGTCAGCAGCAATCCTCCAGCTTGACTTTGAATCCTGTCACAGTGACACCCACAGTTCTGCTCTGATGGCCTTAAATATAGCTCTCCTGAACTGTTTGCATCCAGATAAATCTTAGATGAAACAAATATCTTAAACTGAATATAACACAGAGGCTTTCATATTTATTTCCAAGTCAAAGATATTTGTTTAATCAGCACTAACAAAAGCCAATCCTCTGGTCATCTTAAAAAATAAAATACCATTTTCTCTGGCAGATCATAAATTCACACAGTGTCTTTAAGTCCTTGCTTTCTTTCTACTTGCAAGTTAACCATTATGAATTTCAACTGCAGTAGGTGATTACCGATTTCTTTTCTTTTTGCTTATCTAAACCTAGTGTTAACACTAGAAAAAACTCCTTGAGCAACACATGTATTTTGCTTCTGAAAAATATCTTCACTTGGAACACCAGCAAAGAACTGTTACTGTAATCTCAGTTTAAAGAGCTAAAAGCAGTATCCTGCAAGCCAAGAGCATCAGGCACAAATATTTACAAAATAATCTGAAATGTCTGTAATAAACAAATGGGGACAATACACAGTTTGTCACATACATTTTGTACCCACAAAAGATATACACCAAGTAGCAGGCTACAAACACCATTCACAGTGATTCCCTGTCCCCTGCCCCGGTTCCGAATTCTGCTTCAATTCCAACATGCCATTATCCACACAAACTGGAGCGACTGAATGTGCGCAATGCAAAACCTCACCCTAACTTTGCTGACGTCAAAGCTTTCTTGCCAACAGATGCTTTTGAAGTAGTTGCATAGCACAATGGAGACTTAATGTAACTCAGAGGTTGGATCCCTGAATCCGAAAACAAAAGCAGAAGCAGGAAGACAGGGAGGACAAATCCAATTTTTCAGTCAGAGACTACGGCCGTATCAGGCACAGTCTCCATGTGACTGGCTTGTTTTCCAGGCTTCAGGTAAATTCTCTGTATCAACCACAGCCAGGAAGAGAACAAAGCAGCAGTGGTAAGAGCTGAAGAGGTAAACTGAAGCAAACAGCTAAGCAGCGACAAGAGAACAGGCAAGGCAGAAGCACAGCCTGCTGCCTTGTTCCCATACTCCTGGCCAGTCACAGCAGCTCAGCAGGAAAGCAGTGCAACCCTTCAGCTAGCACACCTTGTCCCTTCGGGCCACACAGCTTGACCCAGACAGAATAAGGGCAGACAGCAGTGTATTTGTCATCTTTTCCATCTTCAAAAAGAAAACAGATGCCTCAAGTAAGAAACATTTGAATTATTCTAAAAGCAGAAACTGGAGCCAAAGCTAACGGTTTGTATATTCTGCAAATCACTTAAGACTAAGGGATTCCTGAAACTGCCTGCAGACACTGTGTCCATGATGGTGGCAGAATACCTCAACTGGCTCTCTGGGGAATGAACAATACTACTAAAAAGATCTCGAAAATTAACTCAAAAACTTCCTCTATTCACTCAGCCTTTTACAGCTACCAGGGGTCACCTCTGCTCCAATCCAACACCAGTAACATGCTGAATTTTTACTCAGAAAGGCAGCATTCACTCTCAGCAAGCCACATACAGACAGGAAGGCATGTTCACAAGTGCCAGCTCATGTCACAGATCCTCAAACTCGAGCCTGTACCTAAAAGGACATTTGTGGTCACCTCACTGCACAAGGACTTTGCAAGCTGTCTTCACACCTTACTCTCAGCTACCCCCATACACTTGTAATAAAAGGCTCCTCACTTCTATCAGTTTCTGCCTGACATACAGCAAGCACCACATGAAACAGAAGAACCCTCACAGAGGACAGCAGTAGCTGAAACAGATTTAAAACGTTATTTTACAAACCTGCACACGAACATTCAAGGCTAATGACACTTAGCTTCCACAGCCACTGACAACATGACTGTTCTTGAATGAATATCAGCTCCTGGGAGAAAAAAAAAAAGAGCCTCTGACAGAGAAACCGGACAAACCAGAGATGATATTTACATTTGAATGAAAACCAAACCCCAAGAGCTTCAGGTTTCATATTCAAAGAGCCACGTCTGCCTCTACATAAGCTGGTGACACTATCAAACATTACCTGGAGTTAACTGTGGTTTACTAAGATACTGTTCCAAGTCAGTGGACTGTGATCTGGACAAACCTGTGTTTGTTTTTGCCATCTCCCAGAAAGAACGGATCAATCAAAAATACCTGGACACGATGCGAGCTGCTCTTTGGGAAGCCCAGGTACCACTGCTTCCTTCCCCTGAGCTGTAAGGATTACTACACAGGTATAAATCCTAGGCTCTAGTCTCAACCCAGATCTTTCTTCTGGCTATTGAAACATTCAAAAAACACCGTATGTTTTCTCAGGGGGGTGTGGGGGAGGAAACAGCCAGAGTAAACAAACTCCAAAACTATTTAAGGTTTTAAGAATGGAGTATTATCACCAGCTCCATTCTTCAGGCAACACAGAAATGCCTACAGCAAAGGTGAAACACATCTGTGTGAGATTAATTTTTTTCCCCCCAAGTCTGCTTTATAACACAGGATGAAACTTCCACAGAATGAATAAATATCCTTGATGACTGTTTTGTATTTGATTTTAAATGTACTTCTCTAACCTTGTTACACTGCAATATGTGTGTGGTTTCGTTGCTACAGCTAGCATGAGACAAAAATGAATCATACACTGTACCAGTGCCAAAACAGAGAATAAAACAGGCCCGATCACTGTTACTGAGGAATAAGTCCCCTGCAAAAACCTCAGCTGCACATCTGTTTCCATTACAGAATTAAATTTCAAAATCACTGAAAAAGTTAACAACCTTACCCCAAAAATAAGGCATATAAAATATCAAAAAAAGTTCTAGTAGTCTAGAAGTGAGACATTTTAATCAGATCATTTTAACATAGGTAAGTTGTTAAAACTGGAATTTTTACAATTTAATAGTTATTTACTATTACCAATTACTCAACACTGTATTAAAAAAAAATCAAAAACTAATTGAAGTTATTCAGAAATTAATTCTGAACTTCTTTTAGCTGCTCTTCCCTTCCTTTTTTTCTCAAGTCTTTTCCCTGCTCATATCTTTTCAGATCGCCATTATCAATAAAGGTATTCATGACAATTCCCTTTCTGTCCTTATTTCTGACCTTTTTGATTTGCAATCCCACTATTCAGCACTCCTCCTCAAACCAATCTACTGACTGAAAGCTATCAAATACTGAAGGAACATAAATGATTCCTCACTCTTTTAAAGTTGTGCGCAACTGCAAAACACTTTGCTGCAAACTTTTACTCAATTATTATTAAAGAATTCTCCTTAGAAGATCAAAACTGTTGTTACCCAGCAAAAGAAAATTGTCACCTTGTAGCTATCACAGTTGTCTAACTGTGAGAGCTGTGCAATGCAATTTAAGGAAGCAGAAAGGCCAAGGCACATTCAAAAGGATTCCAGCATCAAAACAGGTAAAGAATATGAATAATAAATGCAAATAAACTAGAACAACAATCTGCCAAGTCAAGTCTCATGTCACAACATTATGTCCGAAAAGGAACTGTTCCAGCTTGCATTGCAAGACTTTCATTATTTACTTACATTAGCAAGCCTTAACTCAAATTGAAACGTGTACTGAGTGCAGCCTTTTAAAGTAACTGCTGGTCAGGCTGACATTGTTCCATACTGGGAAGGTAAAAACTACATTAAAAAAGTATTGCTTTGTTTAAATTTTTATATAACTCATGTAATTTATACCTGCCTACACTTCCCCATTAAAGAGGTTGCAGCAGCCTCAGCTACATTTGCAGCTTTTCAATGGAACAGCAAGGAGTTTGTGTCAGAAACTAGCAAGTTACTAAAACTTAACATCTTTCCCTGCCTAGGTACAATCCCTCTCCTTTCTACTTAACATCCTCCAAATATCCAGTCACACAGTCACCTCTGGAACCACAATCCTAGAGAGGATTGTGCTGCTGAGACACAAGCAGGGGAGAGGGAAAGGAGAAAGACAGAAGAAATATGAAATGGGTGCAGTGAAAGATAAGCTACCAGAGGTCACAAGTCTCTACAACTGGCACATTGATGCAGTATCATTTGTTCACTAATTTCACCTCACCAATAACACTATGGCATACAAATTACTGAGAAGAGGGAAAGGGGAGGAGGATGTGACACAAATTGTTCTCAGAACAGTAAGAAAAAAGTATAGATTTTTACAAGTTGCATTTTTTCGTTAGGTACTCTCTTAGCCTGGTGTAAAATAATTGCATGTGACATCTTCTACTCCCTCCTTAAGTCTGGCTTGATAACAAAGAAGGAAATTAATATACAAGTTCGGATCCTGCCTGCATTTCAGCATTTGTGACAACTAGGGTTCCTACTTCAACTTTCTATCTTAATAAGGACACCTTTTTGTTATGGGTTTGTGTGGCGCAGTTTTCTTTGGTAGTGGGGGAGGGGGCTGCAGAGGTGGCTCCTGTAAGAAGCTGCTAGAAGCTCCCCTGGCTCCAAAGAGTCAGACCCCCCTCTGGCCCAGACAGGGAGTGACAGCGCTAGCGCCTCTGGGAGAACAGATTGAAGAAGGGGAACCAGCAATGTGGGGGTTGGAACGGGAGAGGAACACCTCTGCTGATACTGAGATCAGTGAAGAAGGAGGGGGAGGAGGGGCTCCTGAGGAAGCTGATGGCCCTGCAGCCCATGGTGAGACGGCAGGCTGTCCCCCTGCAGCCCAGGGGGGTGAACGGTGGAGCGGAGGCTCCCGAAGATGGCCATGACTCCATGGGAAAAGCNGTGAAGGACTGTCTCCCGTGGGAGGGATCCCACAGTGGAGCAGGGGACGAGTGAGAAATCTTCCCCCTGAGGAAAGGAGCGGCAGAGACGATGTGTGGCGAGCTGACTCAACCCCCCTCCCCTGTTCCCCTGTGCCACTGGGGGGAGGAGGTAGAAAGCACTGGGAATGGAACTGAGCCAGGAAGGCGGGAGGGGTGGGGGGAGGTGTTCTGATGTTTGGTTTCCCTTCCTAATACCCTTGTTTCTGTTTTGATTTGTAGTAAATTAAATTGATTTTGTTTCTTCCCCAAGTTGAGCCTGTCTTTTGCCTGTGACCATAAGTGGGGAGTGATCCCTCCCAGTCCTTGTCTCGACCCACGAGCCTGCCTTTGTATTTTCTCCTCATCCCAACGTGGCCAGGCGAGGGGGTGGGGGGGTGAGTGAGCGGCTATGTGGTGCTTTGTTACCGACTGAGCTGAAACCAAAACCACAACACTTTCTAATCCTTTTAGATATGTCTAGAGTTTCAAGATACACCAAGAAAGCTGAGTTACCAAGTCTTTTTCTAGCAATCAGGACAGTAAAATTTTTGTATTAAGTAAGAAGGGTTTTTCAGTGTAGAATCAAGCATTTCCCATAGTGGACTTTCGTATAGTATAGTTAAGTACAATACAGCCATGCCATACCTGGCAGGAATTGCACAGCAAGGCTACCATAATCACATCACAAGTGCTAATGTGGTTACAGGAGACACAGTCTTATCCTTCTGCCCCCCAGAGAGTCATTCCCCCAATAAACACATTATCTGCTTCTGCCACACAACATTATCAAATAATCTACGGGTAACAGAGGCACACAAAGCTACACTAAGAACTGTTTGGACATTTAACACTACACACTTGAGTACTCAAGAATTAAGGATACCAGAATGCAAACTGTCCATAAAAACTAAATTCAGGATCCCCCATTCATCCACTTGATTGTGTAGTTGGTGCTTGGGAAGGCAATGCAAATGCTGGTCCAGTCTCAGCACACATGATGGCTGAATGTGAGTATCTGATCCTCATCACCACTTTCATGGTCATCAGGACATCTCTTCCCCTGTCCACAACATAGATCCAACTGCTAGGGTGCTATAGGCAGATGTGTAGATTAAGTAGGGCCAGTTGCTTCCCACCCAAAGAGCGGGCTGCTTACCATGGGGACAAGTTGCACGTATACGTAGGTGTACTCCAGTGAGAAAAGATGGAAGACTACTCCTGTTTGGATCCCACTTAGTGCTCTAACAGCCATTTTCAGGTCTTGGGAAGAAGGGCACCAAGCCAGATGGAAGTATCCTAAAGGCTCAGTTTGGCTTCTGAACTTCCTGTAGGATCACACAGACATACTGATGCTTCTGAGGCTAGCCTCATTGCATGGATGGCAATTTTTCATTTCCCTATTAAATGAGGCCCCATACCTTATATATTGTACATTTTTTGCTTTACAATAACATTATACAACACTGAATACACACATACCACACAAGTCTAAGATATTTTTACCAGACTAACGGCTTAAAAACCATTAACAAATCAGTCTTCAGAGTACTCCTGTGAAATCTTCATAATAATTCTGCAGTGGAAGATTATTTTTCCAAATTTGCAAAATGGGAAACAGACACCAAGGCTAAAACTGCCACCTGAAATAAGATTAAGATATTACAGGCTGCCAAAGTTGTAAGGCTATTTTGTGTCAGTATAGGACTGTACAGGTTCAAAACTTATGCTAAGCACTAGCAGCAGTAGCTATGTGCAGATCAACACCTGAATGTCTAAAGATGGGTGTACAGGAAAACAAACACCTAACTACTCTAAGGGCCTTGCCCAACACCACATAAGCACTCTACAAATAAGGCTACCACAGACTCCTCATTCTAGCATTTCCTATACTAAGTTTATACCCCAGCATGCTCCAAATAACATGGCTGTTTGTCTATGATTTAAACATCAACAATATTCTTTTCTGTTAGGACATGGGAATGTTCTCTTACACAAATGTTATATAATTTAGTAATGTGCAGTCACCAAATGAGAAGAAGAGTTAGCTAGCATTAGCTAGAATTAGTTTCTCTTTGAAACTTCCATCCCCGTAATGGATTTTATTAATATTGGCCAATGGGTTTCTAAACAAGAGAACAAACCTAGAAGAATGCTTTCCCTCAAGGAGACTATGGTCTGCTGCAGTGCTTTTTGAACTAGGGGTTGGGGAATACATCTCAGTGGAGGAACACAAGAAACTGTGAAACAAATCCATGCTCCTGCAGCAGCAGCAATGTGATGGTAGCTTGGAGGGCTATCCAAGGCTAAGCTTCGTTTAACCTTCCTACCCCTCCCTCCCAAGGAACCGAACCCACATGACACTGTGATGGCCCAGGTGTTGGCCAATATTTAGCAGGAGTTAAGGGTAATACCTGTGAACAGTCCCTTCTTTCCTTCTATCATTTCCTTTTGCAGATGCTCAAGTTTGAGAGCTACAAAAATATGTGTATGGCAGGAGGGGAAAAATAATGGGAAATAGGGAAAGCTATCATAGAAAGAGAGGAGATTTGATCTAAAAAAGTTTAAAAGCAGCTGTTTCAGTAGTTTCAGCCTTCATCACCCTCAATTTGTCTATCCCAGCATGCAGCCTTTTCTTCCTAGTCTTCCTCAAGGCATATACTTACCCCTTTTCTTTCTCCCTCCTCTGTTGCCTCTACCCACCACCTTTTCCTATACCTCCTCTGAACCAGAGGTGGGCATCTCCCACTTTGTCTCAAGCCTCTCGACCTAGCAAAGAACCAAGAGCAAAGGAAGCATTCCCACTTCTCACTTGGGTCTCATTATTGACTTGATGCCTGGCAGCAGGAAGACAAAAATTTAAGTAATCTCACCAATTGCTCCAATGGCTGAAAAAGTCTGGTTGTACATGAAATATTCAGGAATTTAGGTGCCACACCAACCAGTCTTTAAAGAAAATGCAAATTTTTAGAAAATGGTTTTGAGCCATTCTTTGCAAGTTTTCATAGGGCAAGAATAAAGATGGAACAAGGCTTCTTTACAGGGAAAAAAACCCAAAGGACAACTACCTCTGCTCCAAAACACAGACATTGTAACTTTCTCAGAGCAGTTGCAAGGTATTATATTTTTAAAACAGTAAGAAGCCTTTCCTCTGCATTCTCAGAAACAATATTTGGTGTGGCTTTTTGTTTGTTTGTTTTAATATCCAAGTTGAGCCACAAAATAGAAATGTTTCAGACCAACTATTTTGAATGCAATATCATCAAAAACCTGAACACTTGGTTTCATAATGTGAAGTATTAAACAATCTTATTTAGAGAAGATACTGTCAGTTCCAAGTATTGTATGCACATACAGCCATACAGTCCTAAAAAGATTAAGTCTTTGTTGCCTGCTTGATGATAGCGGCCCCAGTCAAAATGAACACCTACCACGACCATTTCCACTACATCATACACTTAGCATATGTGTAAGTGTCTTTCCATATACAGTGTAAATTCTAAAAACAAAGCATTAAGAGAAAGGACACATCGCTCTTATTTTACAGGTAGGAGGTTGAGCCAGACAGGTAGCACGACTTGCCAAACTGTCACACAGACAACGCATAGAACAGCCTGACAACAGACGAAGGAGAACGTGGCTTATCTCAGTTAGCCTGGGATTGCATGAAAAGTCAGTCTCCTACACCTGAGCTACTAAGCATTAAGCCACAATAACTTAACTTGTGCTCATTTGCTGTACCCTAATATATGTAGCACACCAACTCAGTCTCTCATCACCACGGCTATCCTTAAAAACATTCATAAATCCCACCACCATTTGGAGTAAAAATAAACCATGTTTTTCCTCCTTCATACATATCCCCGTAGTCTCTCTCAAATATCCATAGACTATGCCCGTACAAAAATATTATGTTTCTCCCTTTTATCCACTGCTCATTTCACAGTACAATAGCCTCTATATGACTGACATCACTGGAGATAGAGCCCTTAAATTTTTCTTTGCCTAGCAAAATACATGGTCTGTAATGGTAGCCTGGAGGTATTTAATGCCATTCCCAAGTATGACTCTCTCATCTTTGAAGGACCCACATGTCTAGAAGGAAAGACAAATACTTGATGAAAAAGGACAAAAACCAATCCCAAAGAACTTAATGATATTGCCAGTACTAACTTCATAAACTATAACAGAAAAAGATCGATACTTTTAGATGAAATTTTCTATACTTAAGCGCCTAATAAAACTTAATCTACACATAGAAAAGCTCACTATAAAAAGAATTTAAGAGCTTGAAGGCCTTGCTTTTGCTTCTCCAAAGTCAAACAGTCTTCCCTAACCGAGACATAAATATGCACAAGACCAAGCCTGCTACACTATCACTCAAACTAATTCTGAAATACAAGTTCGAAAAGGATTTAAATACTATACTACTGTAATCCCAAATTTAAATTAAAAAGCTATTTAAGCAATTACTTCAATTGGTTATGTCTTATAAAAGAGACTGCAAACTTTCAACTGTCTCCAAATTCATAAATTTGTGAAATACAGCATGAACTACACCACGAAAAAATACCCTGTGGGAAGTGCTTACTTTTTTCCAGGCATTAGCTTGAAAGGGATAGGATTTAGCTTTTATGTAAGACATACTCTTTCGATACGCCTTTAATATATATTGTATAAAGGCCAATCTGTATTTTACTCAAACATCATAAATCTTACAAGAATGTATTAAAGTGTTACAGTTTTAATACATTTCAAGGTATCAGTAACTGTGAGAAAAAACACACTGTTAAATTTAAATAGTCATCGACATTCCCCACTACCCTCAACGTTCACCAGAGCATAAGAACAGTTGCACTGGATTTCATGAGTACAGGATCCTGTCTCCAGAGCGTGTAAGACTCCATGGTGTATATTAAGGGTGAAAAATCTCCCACTGGGCCCATGCCCTAAACATGAGCTCTTGTCAGACTGTTTTCAAACACCAAAAGTAAGTTTATCTCCCTGCCAGTATGTTCTAACACTTCCTATATTGCCATCCATACAAACCCCAAATCTCTCTCTCAATGCTGTGAATACTCAAGAAAGTCTATGGTAATGAACTCAACAGCCATGTGAAACATAGCTCAAAAAAAAAATTACTCCTTTAAAAATCAGTATTTAATTTGCCACTGATCTTACTGAATATCTTCTTGTTCTCACATTCTGATATGAGAACAGAAGTTCTAACTTACCCTCATCTTTCTCATACCTGAACAGAATTGCCACCTAGAGGGATGTGAAGACTTGGAGCAGTGGGGTTAGCCAGGGAAGCAAGTACATGACCAGAGACTGACAGAGGGAAGTACTGTATAAATCTTTGCATCATTTACAGCTACATACAGCCACTTGTAATATAGTAAATTACATATTTTTTAGATTTACAAACACTTGAAGGATACTTGTTTCTGCTTTTGTCAGTGCATTAGCAGAAAAACAGGAAATGAATCACACTGAAATAATAAACCTTGAGAAGAAACACCATGAAATTTTTTGGTCTTACATAAGATTCATTCTTTTTTTAAAGTGACAGGAACTTCAATAGACAAATTGATCTAAAAAACCCCACAGTTTTAATAGACAGTAGAGTAACTATGGATTGTTCAGAAAAGGAGAACAAATTTGGGCCTTTTTCTTTATTATGGCATATCACAGGTCTCTCCCGCAGTCTCTGATGCATCACATTTTCAGCTGGCTATTGAATAAATGGAATTTAAGCGATCCATATATAAAGTGCACTGACTGATGGAACACCAGCCAAGATAAAAGATGGGAGGGCTGCCAAATAAACATCAGTGCCAAATTACAATGAACCCTTCATTTTCTTTTCAGCTTTACCACACGACAGGGTTTATTTTGAACTCGAGGCCTTCGTTTTACAGATACGCTGTTGATACTGCATTTACATTCCACTAAAGAGTTCCTTCAATGAACTTCAAGAAGTAAGATACAATGACAACAAAAATTAACCTCAAGTTCTGAAATCACTTTCCCATGGAAGTGCAAAATCCTGTCATACTTGAACACCATTTCTTCTGGACTGACCCATCTCTTAAGAGGAGTAAAAAATAACCATGTAAAAAAGATAGAGAAGTCAACTATTCAGGAAAATGTCTTTCCACAAAAAATTAAAATGGCAGTCAAAAGCCAGATTATTTTGACTCAGGATGTCAAAGGACATTTTAAGATAGCTGTCCAATTGCATATACAGAAGAAAAACAGAACCAGGCTATAACCCCAACTAGATACCACACTAATCACTTGAATTTCAACTGTGGACTAAAATATTTTTCCCCCCATAATCAAAACAAGTCTATCAGGGGAAAACCTGAACAAAACTGCATTCTGAGCAGGTATGGTTTTTGTCTTAATAATAAATTTTACAGCAAAATGACAGCACATTTTTTTCCCATTCGTGAAGCATTATTAAACTTGTGATAGGATCCCCTTGGAGCATGTTGGATGTCTTTCAGCCAACATTGGTATCTGTTTCAGTGATTTAATCCCAGGCTGCAAAGCTTTCACCCGCCACCTGCAGGGGTCAGAAATGAACGTGTCTCCCCAACCCAAGGCATAACTTCTGTCCTTTCCCAGTCTGGGCTGGGGAAGGGACTTGGATTCAGGCTGGGATTGTTTTAAAGGTGGAGTAGAAATTTGACCCCCTGTCAATCACTGTATTACCTACAAACAAAAAAA
>VYZV01017326.1:0-16297 GCA_013401275.1 Pandion haliaetus | reverse complement strand
AAAGAGTAATGAGCCACTTTGACAAAAATCTCCTTTCAAGAAATGCCTAAATAGCAATTTCCACAGCAGGGTTTTTAACTAATAGTATTAGCTCTGTTCCAATGAATAGATAATTTTTATTACTAACCAAGGAAAAAAATGAAGGAAAGCNAAATGAAGGAAAGCATTCCTAACAGATCCAGTTTGTAAATGTATTGTACTTGAATACAACTTATTCATTTATGCGTCTACTTAAAGGCAGAATGTGAAAGCGGGAGTCATATAGCATATGAATGGATGAAGAGAAAAATGTCTCTCTCACAGCATTCTTTTGTAACGCTTTGGTTTGAAAATGTACGTGAATGATCCAGCACATTTCACCATCACATCAGCCATTAAAAAAAATGAAGCTTATAATTACACTTGCAAATAGCTTATGTGCCACATGGTATAATTGAGAAGTTACATATGGATCTACATATTCTGGTTAAATTTTAAAGAGCAAAATTCAATGACAGAAGAAGTAAGCATTACTTGTCCCAGTTTCAGTGGTATCTAATCTAATGGCACCTTTAGCACTTGTGGTACTGCAACTGTTTTCATCCAGAAAACACCATTTCATATTTTACAGGCATGTTTCATTTGCTGTGGATGATTACCTCCTGCAATCTAATTGTGAGATGGTCTTTTTCTCAGCAAGAAGTAATATCTTTCTGACTTTCTTCTGAAATTTCAGTAGCTAATAGGAGAGCAAAGTATATGTGTCACTAATCCTTATTATGTTTCCTGGGAAAGTAAATGATTGTAATTAATGGGATACAGCAAATACAAGAATGAATAGATCCTATCAGCAGACTGCATCCTATACTTCTGACTATATGTAAGTTGCATTGCCTCCTTTTAGCTTCTTACTTGGCTTAAATTTACCAGTAAGATCATGAGAATGGCAAAATACATTTGGTGGAAATAACCTGTTGCGTCTGTGCAAGAAAACAAGCCGGCTGATGGGAAAGACATATTGGTCAGAAATATTTTGGTTATGATAACTTAAAGGAAACTGGAAACCTTAATAATGAATCTACTAAATTTTTTTATCAGGAAATGAACTACATAGGAGTGTGTTAAACTTGTTTCAGTGAAAGTCTTTTGAAGATTTTCAAAGTTTGTCTATAAAAGGTCACTGTAGAATTCTTTGTCCGTTTCATGAATGTTGATGACTCTGTAAATTCTTCCATCACATTGAAACACTAAAGTAATGGCGAGCAATAGTTTTTCTTGTTTGGAATTATAGTATGACAGCAGGTGGTTAGCTCCCAGGAACTTACTATTTTCAATGGTACAACAGCAGGGAAGAGAAAACAGCATGTCCCCCAGAGCTAAAACAATGTTAGAAGAAACGCTAAGATGCACAATATCCTGAACAGCAAACAAAGCTTTTGTTTGTATTACACAAATGACTTGTCTCTTGGTAGAAGTGGAGCAATATGACATGCAGAGGAGTATGGACATGAAAGAAAAAAAAGAGCAGCGACAGAACCACAGTACCTAAAACCCTGCTGGAAGCAGCAGAAAATATTGGAAAGTTCCACTGTCGAAGAACTCTGTCAGCTCCAAAGAGTCCATGCTGACATCTGTCAAGGGCACACACCATCCCCAGAGTTAATCTTACATACTCCACAGAACTGCAGTTAGCAAACATGACAAAATAATCGATGGGAGCCATCAGAGCTAACGTTGGATGAGGTAGCAAATATGAACATAGACTAATTTTTCTTTGAAATACAAGAAAATATGATTGTGCCCAAGGAATATGCACAACTTCTGCAAAGACCTGCAAATATAAATATTTTAACATTTGATTCACAAGGAGTAAGCTGGGATCAAAGATTGCAACATATCCTTTAATACGGCACCTGTCTTTCTGCAAATGAATTAGCTTAATCTCCTTTGTCAATGACTAATTCAATGATGGGATTTCAGAAAATCTCTGGAGCCTTCCTGGTCCATCAAATCCTGGTCTGAGAGGGAACTGGAAATTATTTTCCAAAATAAAGGGAAAGTTTCCCTGCAAAATTGAAATTTTCTCACTTAAAACTGTTATTTTGTGGGACATGCTATATTTAACAAAAATAACTCTAAATTTTCAGCTCACCACTATATTAAATGTATTCAGACAGCGTATGTCTGATAGCTTAATTACTATCTGGTAGAATGTTTTGAGTTTTTTGCTTATTGGTCAGATGTAGAAGAAACACACACCTAGAAACACACACAATGACCAATACAAACATTACAGTGTCTTGTTCCACAGTGTCATCTAATATCAACAACACTGCAAGCGCATTAACTTCATCCTGATCCCAAAGGAAGCAAAACATAAATTGCATTGCCAGTATCAGTTCCTGTTTAATGAAAATGTGCCTTGGAGGCTCTTTGATCAAGTAATAAACCAAAGTTTAGTGTTCTGCAAAATTTTTCTGCAAGATTGATGTCATTAGGAACTGCTATATGGAATCCTAGTTTCAAAGCCTTTTTTGCTTCCTGTTTACCTGATACAGCATATACTCTGTTTCTGGGACCACCCTGCCCTACTTCCCAGGTTAGCTGCAGTGTCTTTACTGTCTTTGTGGTCATTGACTGTCAGTATTAAATAAGTATGACCTTTCAGAAAATAAACTATTTTTATTTAATTTACAAATGTTCTTTTTCCTAGCCTTCCTAGAGTGTTGATGAACTTTCCAATAGATATGTTTTTATTTATGACTGATCACCATATTTCTTCAATACAGCTTCTAGTAGTTCTCTTGTACTCCCTTTAGAGCTTTTTATGCAAACACTGGCTTTGGTATCATGGAAGAAAACATATCAATGGAGTAAATCCATAGCAACAACAGTCAAATATGAGGAATAACAGGGTCAAAAGTGCTTAAAGAAGGTAAAACAACTCCAGAAAATATTCCTGGCTAAAGACATGACTGCTTTCTTCTAGGGAATGGAAGAATTGTATCTAAAGACAGTTTCCATAGGCTGCTGCTGGAAGTCTGCCTCAGTGGCTTTCTGTTTTTTAGAAAATCTCAATGACTGGATTAGCCTTTGAATGCTACCCACATGATTTTTTTTTTTTTATAGAATTTTAATAAAATCTCAAAAAGATAAAGAAAGAGAGAAAGCGCAGGTGAAAATGAATGTTGGAGATGCATATGATATATTGAACTGCCAAACTTTTTGGGACTTGCCTGTTCCAAGAATATGAAATCTTCATCAGAGATAAACCTATCCATACTTCTATTTATCTCTTTCTTTACATATGTCACATATTGCAGACTGTAAAGAGTAAAACTCAATATTGCTTGTCTGCTGTGTTTAACTCAGATGCGCAGTTCTTACTGTGTGCATAATTTAGAGAGGATACAGAGTTGTAACTATAACTGTATCCATATATTCTGCCCCTTCTCCCCATAGTTTTTCATCACAAGTGATAGACATTTCTAAAAAGAATGTGCTGTTTATTTCTTCATTTCTATGGTTCATACACTTACCTGAAAATGCAGAACAAGTTGCAATCATTTTGATATACAGAGGTTATCATTTCTTGTGAGAGCTTTCATCTTTTGCCACCATCTCCAGTGTGACACTGAACAAGGAATGACAGAAAGATTATTTTTATATGAAATTCAGGGTATTTTTCACTGAATGACAGCTATGAAGCACACAATTTGCAAGATAAAAATAACAAAAATGTGATTATTTCAAATGCCAGAGTGATGGTACTTTATAAATTATTGCCTAAAGCATTGAAAGTTGAGGACGGATGCCTTGAAAGTGTGTTCTAGAGATAGTTTCAGATGATGATGTTTCAGCACCTATTTCTTCACTTAAGAAAAATGAGCTGTTACTTAAAGAAACAGACCACGTATAAAACCAGAAAAGAGAAACAACAGCAGTGGCAACAACAACATAAATATTACAGGTGAAAGACAGGAACCATTTGTTTTCTCAGTCTGATTAATTCAGTGCATTTTATAGTTATGTATATTGCTTTGCCAAGAAAACAGAAATGAGACAGTACAGGTGACAAAAAGTAATACCCTGACAAAAATAATCACACCATGCTTGCTGGTTGTTCTATGTGCAGAGCGGTGCTACACATACTTAAAGTCTCTAGTATGGTACTCTGACTTCCCCCAGGGTTTTCTTTCAAGAAAGAACTGTGTTCATGATCCCCTTGTAATAAGCCTCCTTAAAACACACCATGCTTTGCTTTCAAGAACAAAGAGGATCAGCCGTCTGTAGGCAGAAGGCCTCTTTTTAATGAACCCTGTGTGTCCATTTGAGGAAAGTAATACTGTCCTAGACAGGTGCTTGCTCATTTTCCACCACTGGATCCTACTGTATACCTTTTAGCGCCAAGGCACCTGACACAGCTCCTGACCTACATTTGATGAGGTTGTGCTTGAAAGCCAAGCTTTCCCTAAGCAGCACTAATGACAGCAGAATGTTTTTTGTGGTAGGAAAACATCACTGCAAGTATATCCCATCTGGGTGAATTTCCCATAGATATGAAGTCAGGGATCAAAGAAAGGCCTTTTTTGGAGTGCAGAAGTGTAATGTCAGCTTTCCTGCCTGGTACGGTGGGGTTGAGCTGCCAGCTGCCAGGGCCAAAGGCCTGGTGTGCTACTGATGCAAATGAGACTCACAGCTCTCTGGTGTGGGGAAGCAACATAACTCATCCAAAAAACATTTGCATAATGTGGGACTTGCAACACATCCTGACCCAGGATGTAGCTGTTACTGTTGATCTGGTAAAGTGACAGTAACAGGTAGATCGCGGTTTTTGTTTCTTTCGGTTAGATTGTGAAATTTCCAATAGATAAAGCCCCTCCAACTGCAGGGGAGAGGGGGAAGGGGGGAGGTTTATGAAGTTAATTTTACAATAAATGAACTCATAGAAAGTCATAGAAGACACTGAACTGAAGAGACTGGTATCAGGTCATTTTTCAAGGATCCACAAAGTCTTCACTCATATCTGTTTTCCACTGAATGCTGAATTTGATACCAATCAGATATGCAATACACAGCCAGCATTACAAATTTCACATTGCCTTTTGGGTAAACTGAGTCAGGCTCTCAGAAAGAAAGACAAAAATGGAGGTTGACTGACATACCAGGTGTCCCTGTTTTCTATTCAGATATAAAATGCAAATAGCAGTGTGCTGACATGTAAAGAGATCAAAGTACTCAGTCAGCCAGATCTTTGCTGAGCAATTAAATGAGTCTACAGAGGTACTATTCCTGCACCAAAAAAAAGTGGAAAGTCTCCTGCATTAAGATAAAACAAATTATCCAACATTCTGTGAAAATAAGTAATTAGAATATCCTACAATGGATTGCTGGCTGTTGGCATTTTGTACATATTAATTTCCATATTTTAGTTAAAATACTGCTGAACCTGATGAATATTTTAATTACAATAAAAACCCCACATTTTTTTCTGTTATAGTCCTACTCCCTATTTGCAAACTTTTAGCATATGACAGCTAATGGCAGTACTGACTGGCACTACCAGAAGCCCAGGACATGGGCAAAAGTGGATCCCTATGAAGCTGACAAACTTCAGGCAGATACATCTCTAGGTAAGGATCAAGTTAAATCAGTATGTGCAAGTGAGCCCTCAGAGACCTACAACAAAAGATGATTTTAGGAATATCAGAAGCTGGTGCTTACTTTCTACATGACAGTCTCCATTAGTACTTCAAAATGTCTCGTTCTGGCAACAAGTCCCCAGAAGCTGGCCAAAGAACATAAATCCATATAATCTGTTCCACAAGATACAGTCTATGAGGAGAAGTTTAAGAGGCACATCAAATGCAGCATGCACTGTTCATACTGTTTAAATACAATGTCCTTTATCAAGGTGCTCATGGGTGGATGATATATTCTAATTATTACCATTTAAGACTTTGCAAGCTGTGTAAGGATGTTAATCTGTATTCCATCAGCAGTATCTGAAGAAGGTACTTGAGCTCACAGAAAGTGTATCTAGAGGAGCACAACATGTGAGTCATCCTTAAAGATAATGGTAGCAGTACTGAGACACTCAGATCATTTGTTGTTGTTCAGCACTTCTGTAATGTGTCAGTTTTGATACACTTCTTGAGGATAATCTAGGATTTTACTTGGTTTTGGAAACATTCTTCCATTCTCCAAACTGCTAGTTAAATCACTAGCCTGCAACTGAAACATACCCAGTCTGAAAAATTCCCTGTGTGCGTAATTCACAGAAAACAGGAAAGACATAATTGGGATACATCAGCTCCATCCTGTAACAGTGCTATCTGCTTAGCTTGCCTGTGATCAGAAATGATGAGAGAACCCAGGACTAAAGAATTTCTCAAATGAAATACTATACTGTTGGTCTAGAGCTGAACAGAATTTTCTTTCCTTGAAAACACTTCAAAGATAGCTGACTGGAAGTTCCCAATGGAATGAAAACCTGAAAATGTCAAAAGTTGCCATAGGACAGAATTGATATTCCCTCACGCACCATATCTGCAGAAAAATTGTTGATACGGGCCAAATAATGTTGTTGTGTCCTTTCTGTTTAATCTCTCCCAGAAAGAATTAACAGGTTACTTGAACAGTTAAAATGATAAGTCTTGCCACCTGGTGATTTTTTGACAGCAATGTGTAGGTGAAATTGTGGGAGTGATTTGGCTAGCAGGCTTCAAGTGTCAGTTATCACTGTCAGTATTAACGAGATGGCTCTGAGTGGCTACACAGTTTCAACAAAGTCAGGTTGTGGGCAAAATAAGCGTGGTTCTGTTTCTTCCTCTCACAGGACTCTTTTGCATTAGCAGCATCTCTGTGGATGGTGACCTTAGCGGTACATCAGCTTACTATGAAATCTTCATTTCCTACTGACTAGACAGCAAATTTAGACACTTATGTTAGGAGTTTTCTTAACTAGAAACATAGCATTAAAGTGCCAATTAGAGGCACTGGACACTCCAGTATGGGGCCTGGATCCCTCTGAATAGGAATCATATTCCTGTTTGTAATAGCATTTCAGTCTCGAAACACAGTATTATTCTTAATGACACTTCAACCAGCAGGGCCAAAAAGCACTATGCTGGCCTTCTCAAGATATTAATATTTCATTTATATTCCATTAACAGAATTTAATAAAATTAAATTGTGATGCTATTTCCATGCACTCAATGTATTCTGAACAGTTTTTGCAGTGATATGTTCCTTGATGAGTTTATGTCCTTTGCTTGATAACTTTCTTTCAATAGATCTACATGATAGGATTCCGTATTATAATGCTATAGGTTCTGTCTTTGTTAAACTTTCACCACAACAGTAGTACTGACATGTTTAGTGTTAGAAGTGCATAATGATCTGAATAAAATGCCTTAAAAAAAAAAAAAAAAAGAGAAGCAATGTGTCCTAAGTTAAATGGATAAGAAACAGATAAAAAAGAGTGAAAAGAGGGAAGAATTACAACAGCAGATATTCAGTAAACAGTAAAAAGGAAATACTGACCTTAGTGGATTTATATGCATGTAATCTACCATGCTTTCTCCTTATATATACAATATCTAAAAAGTGATGCATCACTTCGAAAAAGAGAATTTGAAGGTGATGTCTCTCAAAAAGAATCCAGTATAATGCAGGAAGACATTTATTATGGTATTAAGTTGAATAGATAATCAATTTAGGGACCTACACTCTGTGTGTATGTGTCTCCCTGCCTGCCTGTTTGTTTAGAACAACCCAAACGTATCAGGCCAGGGTGATCTATCTGCAGCAGGCATTTATATAGTAGCCTGTGCTTTGATGATGTAAACCAATACCTTTTAATTGTAGTATGCATCTCAGATCTGTAGGTGTGCCTAATACACTCAAAGTCTAACAGATATGAAGTTTAGGGACTGGAAGCTTGTCATCCTAACAGAACTTATTTCTCCTTCAGAGCTCCAGTACCCTCAGGGAGTCATCTAATGTAATTGTATTTTTGAATGGCTTCAGTGATTTTGCTTTAATGATAATGCCCACTAGGCTGCTCCACGCACTTCTAATCTTTTCCATGAAAAAGTTCTTCCTGGTATCTGCTTGGAGTTTGCTTTTTGTTAGCTTCCTGTTATTTCTAGAAGGTAGAAAGATCAAAATGTTTGATACTATGTCTATGTCACTTGTCACTTCATTTGTAGCATGCTGCTCAGTGTCATACTTAAAACTGATGACCTGATGCTCACAGTTTAGTGGAGAAGCCAATATGACATTATTTGCTAATGTCTGTACATGTCTATCTATATACAATGTGTGGGTGATGGTAACTGTTGATTATGATTTACTGAGAAGTCTTCAACAGATAGGAATGTATTTCCCAGAGTGCAACCAGCTTTATCATTTATGAACAACCATAAGCACTAGATTCTTCTCACTGTGAAGTTAATGCAAGGTTTTCTGTAAGATACTGGTGTGTCCTGAGTGTTGAGGGCATCCAGTTCTCCCTGAAACATCCAGGAGGCTACAAATTTAATAGGAAGAGTCTAATATCCAGATCACTAAATTATCACTGCCTAAAAAATAAAGCTGTCTGTTGTAATAGCTTGCCTGCCACATCCAGTTCCTGCACTGATATTTTCTGAGGAACTGGGAAATGAACAGAGAATGAATAGCTGAGAACTGTGATGAAGGTTATGACTTGGGCACAGTGCCTAGTACTGTAGCAGTGCCATGGAGCTGCTGTAACATTGAGGTAAATGTACAAAGCAATTCAGGTGTTACAGTGCTCCACGCAGAGGATCAGACTGAAAATCAAAATCCACAAAAAAACCAGTTCAAACCAGCCCATAACTTGCTTTTAAATAGCTCTGAACTGGAGTGAAACTCTTCATTGAATACAAACTGAAGCTAACCCAGCAGCATTTCTACAGCATTGTAGTTCAGCTAAAAACATGGTGAACCCAACAGCAGATGGTTTTAGATGCTTTCTCTGTGTGTATATGTATTTCTGTGCACATATGGATTCACCAGGGGCTTGAACATGAGTCTTCCTGCTGTTCCCACCCAGCCTTCATCCCTCATTCTCTATTTCAGAGCCCTATCCCCAGCCTCAGCCTAAGGCTGCAGTTTCTGTCCAGTTCATCAGTCCTGGGTAATAGACACGGGCAGAGCGGTGGAAGGAAATGGGCTGGGCCAAATGGTGCCCAGTGTCTGCACTGAACAGGAGTTGAAAGTTAGCATTTGCTCTGTTGTAGAACTCCTTGCAGTTTTATTTGTAGGACTTTCCAGTAGAACTGGTTTGAAGGACTTTAAAGTTAATGAATTAGGTAATGAGCCATTGATTACCTGAAATGATAATAAATGGTAGCAAGTTCAGGCACATGTGAATCTGTAAAAGAACTGAACTCCAAAAAAAATCTCATTTCTATCTCTTGGCTTAGCCTGAAGACACCCTGCTGTATTGTGTAATGCACAGTCCCAGGGCTAGACACCCAGCTTTCCAAACACTGTCCTGGATTCACACAATCCTGAGCTGATAAGGAATAGATCACAAACCCTTTTCAGCCTCAGGACTTAATCACACAAACCAGGTCTGGTTTCTTTGACAAAAAACAAAGAAGAAAAATGTATGATATCCTAACTGTTCAACATGAGTCAAATGATCTGGGATGGGGAAATCCAATATTCTAAACAGGTGAGTCTTGTCCACATAAAGTGCTTGACACGCCTTGGAAGACCTTCACTGAGATGTCTTCAAGACAGCATTTTATGGCATTTTTGAATACTTTTCAAACTAATGGTCAGCAAACATTTATTTCTTCTTAAACAGAAGTGGCTGAATCTAGTAATAAGTAGATTTACCACACCATAGCAGGAGATAGATAGGGTGTAAGAAAACAGCAGTGAGCAGAGTGGAAAAGTGGAGAAGCAATAACATACTATATGAGCAATAGGACTGACACTATTGAATGGAATGACTGAGGAAGTTAATGTATGTTGTTTATCTGTTTCAAGTTCTGTAACTCATAACTATCTTGTATGAAAGGAATTTCCCAAAAAATTGATATTTGCTAATTTAGAGGGATTTAAATGCTGAAAATGTAGCTGTCTGGAGAGTTTATATGATTCTAGTGGAAATTTAGAGGATCCATATTTGGATGAATCAAAGGTCTTTTGTGGATAAATGCCCAAAAGCTTTTTAGTTAGACAAGCCCCTCTTCTTCCAAGTACCTGCATCTGTGTAGCAAAATTTTCTCATTTAAGACCAGCAAGTACAGAAAGAGCATGGAAATGTGCATCTCCAAAGCTGTTGACATGTTCCTTAAGAAAACACTTCTGGCAAGCAAAGATTTGCAGAGAATCCTTTACCAACTCTGAGCTTTTAATATGTAACAAATGAGCTTGTTCTGCAATGCAAATCCTAATGAGAAGCTATAAAATAGTGTTTCAGTTAACTCACCAAGAGTTGCACTTTTTCAGTTACACTGACAAAACTGAAATATCTTTTATTCAGTAAAACAGATAGAGATGCATGCAGAGAGCAAATCTTTTGGAGAATAAGACAGATGTTTCCATTGTGAACATGGTTGTCTTTAATTTATATATAACTTGTCTGGAAAAAAAATTCTCTTTGGAACAGAATAAAATATTCTTTCAGTAATGTAGTAGCTTAAGGAAAAGGAAATTATATTAGAATTAAGATGAATGATGAAATGGTGGCTAAGAATATATAGCTTGAGAAACATAGATAAGAAAGTCTTAAACCTGACAAGCGTTTTGATCATTATAGAATAAAAATCCGAAGACTGATCCAATTAGCAGTCCTATAATGTATGTTAAAGTATCACAACCATGTTTATAATCAGTAATTAAAATTACCATTAGAGGTAAAAATTACATAAAATACATAAATGATAAAATACATAATGAATTTAAAAATAAAAAACTTAGAGCCCACTGTGTATAGAGATTTTCTTCATTAAAGAGATTGCAACTAGATCTGAAATCTCTCAGCTATTATACAGTGGATTACCCACCTTCTCAAAAAGCAACGTCTTTAGGTTGATATAAATTTGTTTCAAATGTTGATAAAAAAAATCTGTCTAAATGTTTCTTTAACAATAAAGAAGAAAAAAACCTCAGACAAAACAATATAATTATAGTAGTGGAACCACAAACTTGTTAGTAATCGAGATTTACTTAGAGATATTTGCTGCTAAATATTTTCTTAAAAGCTTAGTTTTAACATATATTTCTCTTCAGTTATATTAAAATGGATAGTAAGATGGAATACTCTATTTATTTTCCAACACCATGTAACCAAATTTTCTGAATAATCTCTCAAATCTAGGGACCTAGGAGTTCTGGTGGGCACCAATTTGAACATTAGGCAGCAGTGTGCTGTTGCTGCAAAGAAGGCAAATTGTATCCCCAACTGCATTAGACAAAGCATTGCTGGCAGGTCGAAGGAGGTGATCCTTCCTCTCTGCTCAGCACTGGTGAGGCCATGCCTGGAGCACTGTGTCCAGTTCTGGGCTCCCCAGTACAAGAGACATGGAGGTACTGGAGAGAGTCCAGCGATGGGCCACTGCAGTGGTTAAGAGATTGGAGCATCTCTGACATAAGGAAAGGCTGAGAGAGATGGGACTGTTTAGCCTGTAGAAGAGAGGGCTCAGGAGGGATATCATCAATGTATGTAAAGACTTGAAGGAAGGGTGCAAAGAGGATGCAACCAGACTCTTTTCAGTGGTGCCCATTGACAGGGGCAGGGGCAATGAGCACAAACTGAAACACAGCAGGTTCTCTCTGTGAGACAGAGGAAACACTTTTTTACTATGAGGGTGAGCGAGCACTGGCACAAGTTGCCCAGGGAGGTTGTGAAGCCTCCCTTCTTAGAGATATTAAAAAACCATCTGGACATGGTCCTGGCCAAGGGTGGCCTTGCTTGAACAGGGGAGTGAACCAGATGGTCTTCAGAGGTCCCTTCCAACCTTAACCATTCTGTGATTCTGTGAACCGTCACCCATTCAATTTGTGCAAACCTGTTTGCACACCAAAACAACCATTTTTAAGCCAAACAACTGAATACATAGAGATCTACTTGGAAAAATCAATACAGTTTTGCATGTACAAATGCAAAGGGTTTACTTTTGAGAATAGGAACATGTAAATATCTTTAAAGCTTAGAAAACATTTTTTGAGATCTTGACAAGTTTTCTGTTAAAGCCTCATTTTTCTTCTGACTAGTATAAACAGAATTACAGACATCTTGCAGCTTAAATCTGGTCCAAGTCCCGGGACTTCACCACAGTTAGTTTCTACTTCAAGATTTTACTAGAGAATGTTGCGATGAAAACACAAATTGGGGTATGGAAGGGAATTGTATTTAAAAGATAGGTATGAAATAAGGTTATGAATTATTTCTTGATATAGTCTGCAGGATTTCCTGTTCAGTAATGATCTATCTAAATTCTATTCACTAAAAACCAGTATTAAACTTCCACCAAAAAGAAATACATAACAGCAATATTTCAGGCTGTGGTTAAGGATAGAAGCACAAGATTAAATAGGCCTAATATCAGTAATAGGCAGACTTCAAGTGGTTCAGATCAAAAGCTTGGATTGTGATAGCCCTGGAACCTTTGGGATTTTACAAAAAAGTGGATTACCCAATGCAACTTCCTTTGATTCTTCTTCACGTGCCAATTTTATGTATTTATTTATCTATCTTAAATAACTAGAAAATGTTCAGAAACCTTCGAGGATCACCTTCTGAATATCTTTCACCTATAGAGGAAAAGCCATTAAGAATTAAATCAGCTAATTGGCTGATAGTGGATAAGAGTGACTATAAAAAGGGCTAAGCACATTAAGGAAAAAAAAAATAGTAGTGTCAACTAGTTAAATTGATATACATAAATTTAAGGAGGCAAGTTGTTCCACTGAAGTCATTGGGAGTTGCACACTTACCTGTATGCTTGCACATTTCACTGGATCACACAAAAGAATGCCTTGGCAAGAACATGCTCATGCATTTGAGATGTCCACAATGCCAAAGGGAAGCATGTCACAGTGTGATTGGATCTTGGAGGTATCGCAGAGATTAGAATACTACCATGGGCCTTTAAAGAGTTATCCTAACTTCTTTGCTTTATTGAAGGATTCAGTTTTAAAGGGCTAGAAATCCTTGTGGAACTGTCTGATAGAATTTGCTACCATAGACTGGAGATAGTCATATTTCCTTATTCTACATGGATGTAACCAAGGTAAACACATAAAGGCTGTAAGACATTCTAATACTATAGCAAGTGGGGCCATATAAATACACTTCTGTCTGGTTGAGGAAACTGGCCTAAAAGAGGCAGCAGAATTATTTCTTTGTTGGGTACAATAGCTGAAGCCATAAGCTTGCCCAAACCAGGAGAAATTGCATTATGTTTTTCAGTACTATAGAATAGGTATGCTTGGGTACTCAAACCATGTGTGAAAGCTTGAACTTGACTGAAATGAAATTATTTATTGCAGATTCATTATTATGTTGGTTGGATGAATAATACTTATTTTTTCTTCTGATACAGCAATCCCTCCCTTTTTCCTCTTCTGGGAAGGCATGTATTCATGACTTCTCCTTGGTGATGCGAAATGGGGCTGTTTTATTTCTAAGTTTTTTAACATATGTTGTATGAACTTTTAAAAAGAAGGTGTTGTCTAATATATACCCGATGTTTTGAAACTAAGAAAAATTGTTGTGTTCATTAAAAAAACCCAAACAACTAATTGCCTGTCTAGCTGGCATACAACATACAGTTACATTTACACGTTTCAATGTCTCAAAAACTTTGCACTCAAGAGTATTAAAGATAACATGAATTTAAATGAGAAATAATAATAAATATACTATCCAGTTTAAAATACCTAGCTTAAAATCTTGTGTAAAATGCTAAAGGAACCGGCAGTTTCCACAGACTTCAAGACTATTGAGTTGGTACAACTCTGGCTTGCTCTATGTTCTGTAATATGTCACCTTCTAATTGTTCAGTTCCTAATTCAGTTCTCATTCTGGCAGATGAGCTGAACATCTGGGAATACAAAAGATTTCTTTTTCTTGTAAACTTAACAAGCTGTCAGTGAGAGCATACTGATACTGAAAGGGTACAAGAGATAAGTTATCCAAAGCAACCACCAACAAAAAATCCATGTAGAATCTTATTCCATGGGCAAGACATTACATAATCTTGATGGTGATCACAGCTAGGAAATAAATGCAGAAAAACCACACTGTAATTTGTAATGGGCTGTATTCATGCAACTGCATAAGCAGTCACCAGCTATGCAGTGAAATGGTATATAATAGGAGTCAGAGTGTACACAACTAGAAACCAACCAGAGAGAATAAGGCTCAAATTCACAAGGGGATTGCATGTGGCAGTACTTAAGCTTTAGGCTTTTGGCCCTGCGGAAGATTCCACAGACCTAAATCAGCTGCACAGATTCCTCAAGAACAGAACAGGGAGAGTGTCTCTGAATACACTTTGCAAAAGCAAAGGTCCTGGGCGGGGAGCATGGCTAAATTATCTAGTAGGAAATGCCGAAGACAAGAGGGTCCCCAAAATCTGTATCACAGCAGCATGGGACCTTTCAGCTGCTAGGGATTTACAGCTCCGGGCTCTCTTCAGAGACAGATGCACTTTCTTTAGGAATCCAAGGTATGGAAATCTAGGTAACACTAAGTTTTCTGGAAGATGTGACAGGAAGATGTTCAGTACTGAGGCACTCACTCTTACTAGTGATGTAAGGAGCCTGTCTTTGCCTGGAAGCACTCCATTCCACAATGCCTGTCTCTCATGGTGTAGCAACTGCCAGGTTATAAAAAGTTATGAACATAAGCACGACATGACAGCAGGGAGGAGACAGAATGGAGCATGATCAGCCTCTGAGGTGGATTTACTCTGAAGAAAATAACAGTAGATTTGTTGGGTTTCAGAAAGGAAGAGGGATGAGTATATTTCTGGGTCTCTTCCTGACTCTGAGGGAGGAGGCTTTTGCATATTTACATTAAACAGCTGTAGGATAAAGCACATAAGCAACTCTTGGTCTATGCAGATTCATTCCACCCTAAAACTGATCTCAAGGGCTCAAATATTTGTTGTACAAGACCTACTCCCGATATGTCCCAGCTGCATAACTTTGACTCAGACTCCTGAGGAAACAGTTTAATTGTGAGAAGTATCTGTGAGAACACCAGCATAGTAGAACCATGCAGGATAAGGATGGTAAAACTGCAACAGTGGCAGGATTTTTGAGATGATGAGTATTAGCAGCTCAAGAATAAAAGAGAAAAAGTATTAATGTGAAAAGATAAAAAAATCTTAAGGGAAAAAAACCTAGGAGATAGCAAATCAGCAATATCAAGGGTGAGGCCACTCCAAAGAACATCAGAGTCAACCTTTTCCACCTGAGTAGCATCTGCCTGGCAAAACCAAAAGTCATTAGCTAACTTTTGGGAGTGGTGAGTATGTTAATGCTTAACCCAACAGTTAATCCTAGCTATCCATTGTGTGCACTAGACAGAGAGTAATTGTTTTATACTAGATTGTGTTTCCTACTTGCAGGATCACTTCGCCCAAGGTAATTGTTCTCTGAACAAAGTGACACAGAGAAGGAGAATTACACCACTTTCAGTTCCAAAATTATGTCTGATTACTACAATATATGAGCATATTTACATTTGTATGCAATCTACCTCTGACCCACCAGAGCTCAGCATAACACACTACCTTTGACACTCGCCCTTTACAACCAACCTATCTTAAATATATTTTTGCTAAGTAGAACAGCTTTGGAAAGAAGGGATTTTGTGTTTGGTGACTGGGATGCTTTCATTCTAAATAAAGATGTAGAATTTGATGTAATCTGCTTTAAAACCCTCTGCAAAAAAAATGGGCAACTCATCCCTTTTTTCTGTCCATCCTTTGAAATACAAGGGTAGCTATCACTGCAGCTTATGCAAAATCTAACAAATGATACAGTACCTCACACATTCAAGGATTAATAGATTGAGCTTCTTGAGAAAAATAGGCTAATGAAAACCAAATATATATGCATCTGCAATAGACATAAGCTAAATGCTCAGCTGATTGGCTTTGTTAGGTTTGAAGTCACTTTTGAGCTAGAAACAAAACAATGGCAACTATGATGTTTTCATATCAAGATGTGGATACCTGTAGATTTTTAGACCTCTTTACAGATTTGTTTAAGTTATGGTTTAAAGACAACAAAAAAATTGGACTTAGATGCTTAAGTTATG
>VYZV01017322.1:336-13356 GCA_013401275.1 Pandion haliaetus | reverse complement strand
TTCTGAATAGTATTTATATAGAACTCTACTTTCTTATTCCATTATTATGCCTTTACAGGTTTTGGTTTTTTTTTTTTTGCCTTCCTTCATCACATGCATATGCATATTCAGACTTACACATTATCTCTTTGCTAACAAAGTAATTTATTTTAAATAACTGGAAAAAACATCTTGTTTGACAAGGCCAGTGGTCTGATGACCCTCTTGTGATGGGAGTCCCTGATCAATAATAATTTACGTAGCTGGATGACTAGGAATTATCGTTTTGATCTGAATCAGACCCAGTGAAACAACTACGTTTTTACCAGGTTAACTAGGAATCTTGTTATTCATTCATGCTGGCTTTATGGTCTTATTTCAGCTTTATGCTCACTTCGGACAGAGAATACATGAGAAAGCATAAAGGTAGAGTGGTATGGCTAGACAATACCTGAGCCGGTATGTAGCCCTTCAAAGAAAAGTTATTTGAACAAATCTGAAGCAGAACAGGTTTATATAAAATCAGTACTTTTCATCTTGTGGTCATTGTGGTGCTGATCTGGTACAAGGAAACTTTACGGTAGATACAGTACTGCCAAACCACAGCCTTAGAATCTGGGGTTTGGTTGGGTTTTAGACTTGTTAAGGTACGTGGAAGAGAAATAGCAAAAATAGAAAAGGTGAGGGAACACTACAAGGATAAGTACACAGGCATAAGATTAAGGCCCAGAGGAAAAAAAAGCGTAAGAAAATTTCCTGGTTTAAGTGTTGGCAGGGCAGAAAATGACTTAGAGAACAATCAAAGAAACTGTTTCCCTCTGTGTTTCAAGAAACAAGACTGCCTGCCTGCCTTGAAAATGGGGGAACAAAAAATAAATAATCTCTGAAGAAGGGACTCAGTTAGACCCCAAGTTTATCAAAAAGAAATTGTGTTAATTTAATACACAGGTATTTCACACTTTTATTTGAAAATATCAAAAGCAGATAATCCACCATTTTTCTTTAAAGCTTAGTTCAATACTTAATTGTTCCTATTGCAAGATTTTTATTTTGTCTGGCTTACAGATTCTTTCTGGCCTATTTAATTGCATAAGAGCAAGCCCATTAAAGGAAATAACTCTGTACTAGTCATCTGAGAGTTTAGTTGAAGAAATGAGGTTACACGAGGGATCAAATCCAGCTTAGGAAAAAAATCTTTACTATAATCAGTGATGGGCAAAAAGGAGAAGAATCCAATGTGACTTTCAAATCCCAGGTTGAGATTGAGCTCGAAGTTGAAAAAAACAACTTTCAACTTGCAAACACTTGTGATAAAGAAATCTTTGAGGGAAAAGAAGTAAGGTACCCTAGGTTACTAGGGGTATTATTCTGATTTTACAGAGTCATTATTTGAGTAGAACTAAGTTATGATATGATCTGGTGTGAAATAATTTTGAGATATGAATTGTCATTTTAAATTCACGTTTAGTAAGAGGATTCTTTTGCTTCCATCAGTTTTCTGTAATATTTGGAGGTGGCCAGAACTTCATCAGGATTTTCTAATTTCAAACAAGGTACCCTACTTTAAACACCTTCTAAACTAAGCACAGTAAGAAGCTTGTAGTTCAGAATTTAGAATTATATTTAAGCGTTGCTTATGCAGAAAATAGTGCAGCTTTAAGCCTGTATTCTTATCCCCATAAGATAAATAAGACTTAAGCATGTGTTTCAGAGTTTTACTTAACTGCTGAAGTACTTTCCTCAGTGGGTTTCTTTACCTGGCTCAAGCCCTTCATGCCTTGAAGTGCTCATTAGCTGCCTATTGATTCTGTTAAGAGACTGCAGTCTTCCTGGGCTTATCCAAACAATGATGAAATCACACCTGACAGTTCTCTTCTCTGTGTTATTGGATGCTGGCTGCTGATGCTATTGACAAAGCTGTTATTTGAAGAGAAATAAAGTAAATGCTAAGTTTGCATTTATAGGCTGTGATAAGGTTAAAAGTCACCTTTGTCACGCGAACAGCTTCATTTCTCTGATTGTATTGTGACTGTAGAGCAAAGGTGTCACAGGTTCTTCAACGAACCTTTATCTGTGGCTTTGTTGGAATCATGCCTTTTCGGTCTTGCCCTGAAATTAATAATTTAGGAAAAATATGCCATTAAAACTATATATTCCAGTCTTGGATTTTCTAATCCTTAAGCAAAAACCAGTTGTGTACATTGAGTGTTTCAGATGTACAGTTTTTACAAGATGGGTTTATATCACAAGATTATATACACACACATTTAATTTTACTAATGTAAAACTCTAGATCTGCATATCTTCACAGAGAAATGCACAATCTGCTATTGAAAAGTCTGAACACAACCAGTATAATAAGGATAAGTATATATAAATTTAAATCGCCTTGGAATTTACAGTAAATAAAAATCACTTTTGACAGATTAGATTTGCATACCCAGTAATTTATAATAAAATAAGAACATCAAATAAATCTGTTAGTAAATAAATTTTTCATCTTTATAGTAGAAGTACTTGAAAATTTTGAATAAGTTATTCAAGATCAAGTTCCTTTAGTATTACTGAGAAGAATAACCTGCCCAGACAGATAGGTTCCATTTGCAGTAGAGCTTACCTGAGAAATCTTTGTAGTCTTAGAATATAGTTTTCAATTTTTAATCCACAATTTGTACATACGAGTAGAAGCAATCATCACTCAAGCATTTTTAGATGATGACGGTTGTATTAAAAATCTAACAAGAATGTTCGTTCTTTGAATTTATTCTTTCTCTTATCATAGTAAGTGGGGGGAAGGTTAAGGGAAAAAAGGAATGTGTTAAGACATCAATAAACTCAGATCTGCTGTTAGATCAAATCCCTGAGTTCTTGCATCAAGATCCTCCAGGGCATTAACCATATGCAGGTGGGAGATCAGATTAACTTCAAATAGTAATACTCAGTTGAGTAAAACCACTCTGTAACATAGACCCACCATAAAGCTTCATTAAAACATTTCTGGAAAAATAAATTGATTAAATGGCAAAAACTATTTTTAATGTTCCTTAACTGGAATTACATATTACTTAGTCTCCTTCAGAATTACTTTTCTAACCTGTAGAAATAATTTATTTATTGTAATTATTCCATATTTGTTTATTGTAGTCTTTCCATATATAAATGTCAGCTTCTAGCTCAGCGGGTCTGAAAACAGGTAAATAATATTCCTGGTAATTCACATGTAGAAATTATGTTTCAAGCTGTGAACACAGCACTAACCTCTGTTTTATGAACATGAGAAAACCACTTATCACATCAAATCAGAACTTATCTCATGCTAACAGATGGGGAAATCCTTGCCATAGTTCTCTGTCAGGAATTCACTGGAGTATTATTATATACTCAAAAAGCTGTCTTCAACTATTAGGGGGGAGGATTATTTTTGTTAGAGATTTCACAGGATGAGAGAGGTTTTTCGTGTTAGGATAGCTGCTTTCATCATGCTTTTACAGAGAAGTAGTGGATTTGTGTACAGACAGAAAAGATATTTTTTCCCAGGAGTGTTAGAGCAAAATTGTCTAAAATTAGATTCTTTCAATGCTGTTTTTTTTGTTTTTCTTTTCTTCGCTTAAAAAGAGAGCGTTTTAGGAATTAAAAGATCGAACTCAAATGTTTATCAAAGACATTGAACTTACTGGCATTTTTTTCTACATGATCCTTCTCAGATCATTTGTAGTTAGGATCTGCATGTTTCTTTTATCATTGTTAGTTTTATGACACTCCTATTATATGTAAAATCAATATTCACACATAAGACAATTGAATATGTGTAACGGAATTTATTTAGGATGCAGGTACTGAATTCTTAACTTTCAGATTACGGTGGGGCGACCTTTGCTGGCTGCCAGACCCCCACCCAGCCGCTTTCTCGCTCCCCCTCCTCAACAGAATAGGGGGAGAAAATAAGATAAAAAAGCTCATGGGTCATAATGAAGACAGGGAGATCACTTATCAGTTACTGTGTCATGGTTTAAGCCCAGCCAGCAACTAAGTGCCACGCAGTCACTCGCTTAGTCCCCCCTCACCCAGTGGGATGGGGGAGAGAATCGGGAGAAAAAAAAAAAGTAAAACTCGAGGGTTGAGATAACAATTTTTTAGTAAGTGAAGTAAAAGAAAATTTAATACTAAGAACAACAATAATAAAATGTAATAATTGTAATGGAAAGGAATATAATAAATTTTACAAAGAAAAAAAAAGAAATTGCACAATGCAATTACTCACCACCCACTGATTGATGCCTGAGCAGTGATCGGCCCCTCCCGCCAACTCCCCCCAGTTTATATACTGGGCATGACGTCCTGTGGTATGGAATATCTCTTTGGCTGGTTTGGGTCAGCTGTCCCGGCCATGCTCCCTCCCAGCTTCTTGTGCACCTGCTTGCTGGCAGAGCACGGGAAACTGAAAAATCCCCAACTTAGGATAAACGCTACTTAGCAACAACTAAAACATCAGTGTGTTATCAACATTCTTCTCATACTAAATCCAAAACACACTGTACCAGCTACTAAGAAGAAAATCAACTGTATCCCAGCCAAAACCAGGACATAACGACAGGGGCAAAACAGACTCAACTTGGGGAAAATTAATTACATTCATTGCCAACTAAAAATGGAATTGGATGGTGAGAAACAAAGATGAAAATAAAAATCCCTCACCCCAGCCCCCTTTCTTCCACGGCTCAACTTCACCTCTTCATTCCCAACTACTACCTCCTCCCCCACCTGAAGTGGCACAGGGGGGATGGGATTTTGTATCCAATTGATGTATTTAAGCAGTGAGTATTAAAAATGAGTCTTTTCATATTCAGTGTTAGGATCTTTTGAATCATTTGAGCTTAGAGAGTTAAGATACTGTGAATGCAGCATTTATTTAACTTCAGATTCTTTTTAGATTTTTCAATACAGACTTTAAGTGTCCAGGAAAACTTACCTGGGCGTGGTTCAGATCCAGACAGTGTTGTCCCATGGAATAGCAACAAGTAGGTATCAACAATGTAGCTGGAACTAAGGGTCACATTAAGGAAATGCTGCTATTTCCAGTTGTGACTTTCCCATATATATTTTTGAGATCAGCATGGGAATACCTTTATAGGCAAGTCATAACTACTTTCTTTTTTTAAAGAAAAAACATAATCGTAAAAAATGAAATCTATTTCAGTCTAATCCAAAGCACCTCTCCCTACCTCCTTTTTTTCCAAATACTGGTAAAGAAACCCAAATGAGGATAGAATAGTTGAAGAATAGTTTTTCAGCATTAAGCTGTATGTTTATAGTCCCCTTTCATCAGCACTGATACGGAAAATATTATTTGGAACCTGAAGTCTAATTTGAGATGGCACTGATAAAGCATCCGACATGACTGAATCTTATTTCACGTGTTCAAAGTTTAATTTAAAACCTATGACTATCTAAAGGTTTTAAAAATATCCCTTTATTTGAGTTTATTTTAAAAATCTCTGAAATGTAAGGCTCTTGGTAGATTGTATGGTGAAGATGAATCACTCTTGAATCATACACATCAGGTACTACATCTTTTATGTAACTTAAAACAATGAATGTAATGTTGTCTGTGGCAGTCATTTTTACCTTCACATATCAATAACAAGTCTCATAATATAGTATTTTAAAAAGGAAGAAAAGGAAATTGTGTGAATATTATTATGGGAGTTTTTATACAGCACAGTTTAATTATTTGGTTCAGTAATGTTCAATAATTATTTCAATGTGGAAAGCCCTCACAATCCTTCCCATCCCTTCAAAAACTAAATGGTTTCATTACCAGTAACTAATTTACAAGGCAATTTCAAAATCTCATGACTCCTTCTCTGTCTGAGATTTACAGTCTCTAATAAAAGGCCCTGGCTAGGAGATATGAATTAACAACTCATTAAAATGAGAGCACATATTCAGTATCTTCATTTTCTGTGCGCTCTCTCACTACTGGCTAACAGCCCTGTCTACTCATTCACCTGTTAAGGGAGACAATGATGTGATTCTACAACACTTCTGTCATCCCATGTAAAAGTGGTTTGGACTACAACCCTGTGGCAAGGTTTGGTTTGGTTTTGTTCTTTAATGTCCTGAAATAGTTTATATTCCAAAACACTTTCCATGCGGACAAAACTCATTTTTCTGTTTGATGTCCCTCAGGGGCTGTGAGTGCAAAATCTTTCTCCTGCCTTGAATGTAAGCTACTTCAAAACTTTTTGATCCTAGGAAGATGATTTTTTTCTTTTTTCCTCAGAGACTGGTTCTGGACTTTGGGCTTTAATGTATTTCTTCCTTAAGAGACTGAATACTCTTTTTGGAGACCCAGGATCTATTTCTGGCTTCAGGTGTAACTTTGTTTACATAATTAATTATTTCATCCTTTAGAAGGGATCTAAAATCAAATTTCTGACTGTTTCAACAGCAATCTTTTTGTAACTTAAAAAATGGAAATAGTAACCCTGTATTTTTGCTCTGTTCCAATGTTCAAGTAATACATTCTGTCCACCTCTGCAATTTTGTCTGCAGTTCTAACCATTTAGTTATGCTCTTCTTAGCAAAACTGCAGTAATATTGTGACCTTTAATCCCTTTCGAATCCCCAAATCTTCTACCATATTATGTGTCACTTAAAAAAAAAAACCAACAAAAAAGAAAACCACACACAACAAAAAAAACCCACTTAGTTTGATCTTTTAAGATTCTCATCAGTTCTCAATGATTCCAATTTTCTATTTCATTTGCCTTTGGGAGAATATCTCCCATGGTACTATCTTCAGATGTATAACAGCCTAAGATCTTTGTTGTACTCTGTTGTGTGGAGTGAAAACTGCCTGAACAGCCAGACCTGGAAGATGGTGATGAGTGGAAAGCAGCTTGGCAGAAAAGGCCCTGGGGGTCCTGACGGACACCAACTTGAACATGAGCCAGCAACGTTGTCCTTGCCGCGTAGAAGGCTAGTGGTATCCTGGGCTGTGTTAGGACAAGTGTTGCCAGCTGGTCGATGGAGGTGATCCTTCCCGTCTACTCACCACCAGTGAAGCCACAGCTGGAGTACTGTCTCCAGTTCTTATTTTAATTTCTAAGATTGGTAACACTGAAGGAGAGAATTTATTGAGACAAAATATGGAATTAACAGAACTGTAACCATAGGGGACTTATCTGCTCTGCCTATTCACCATTTAAAATTGCTCTCATACCCCTTCCTAGTATGTATGTACATCTGTGAACACACAAACTTGCCCCCAAATTGCCTAATTCACATGTTTTAAATCAAATAGAATCAAAGCTGTTTATTGATTTAACAAAACATAATTAACTAACAATCAGTGAACTATATACTCAGGATTGATATCAGTAGTACAACAGAGAAACCAGAACACTAGTCACTTACAAAACATTGATAAACACCTACAAGTTTTTAAACACCCTTCTATAACTAATGTCAGAAAATTCCCCACACCCTTACGCATGCACACCTTTACCATTACACCCCACCCCCCCCGCCTCTCACAGCTGAGGGTGTTACAAGCATCCCCTTCGGAGTGGTGGTTCTTCTCCTGTGGGAGGGGGCTCTACTTTTATGTGTACCCATGCTCCTTCCTACACGCCAGTGACCCCCGTGCCATACGAAAGTGCCACCCCAGCTCAGCCGTGCACCCTGCGATGCAGGTCTCTCCCAGCTGTCCTCGGCACTGTCAGCCCAGCAGCTGGAGTGCAGCCCTTCTCATGCTTCTTGCATACTTATTTTCAAGTTGACGACTCCCTTGTTCCTCTAAAATCTTGTGTTAATCCCTTAGTTACTCTTTATATGGCAGATGGTTGCTTTAACCAAACTTCATAATTGTTGAGTTCCTCTTTAGTCATAGCGGTTTCTGGGCAAAGACCCTCTCAAACACTTGGGGCTGTCCTATTCACATACACTGATGACACATTCCCATCCTATCCACAGATGGTACCTGGGCCACGTACCCCAAAAAGGTCACGCGAATCCCTGCCCACACACTCACATACAGTTTGTCTGTATCTTAACTTACAGTTATGTCTGAACTAACGAGCAGCTGCATTAACTCAACCCACTATCTGTTACGATTAATTTAAGGATACTTGCAGAGCTACACAAATCAAGTGAAAAAACACACTACTGGAAGAATAATGGGGGTTTTTGTTTCTCAACTAGCTCTTTGCTTTTGACATTACCATATGCAAGTGAGAACAATGACAGCCCAGCAGTCAGTTTCCTTGACTTTCAGAAGGGGGAATTTGAGAGCATGCTTGGCAATTTGTTCTTGCTACCGTTCAGTAAATTGTCATATTTACGCGGAGATACCTGAAGTATCTGGAACAATAATAATAAAAAAGTGTCAGCTCTCTGTACATGCTAATGGAAGATGACTTTTAACTTGTTTGTGCACACTAACAAAACATCAAGTATCTTTATCCCCTCAAACTGACCAAAAGATGAATTTCAAACCCATAATGGCATTAAAATGCATCAGAAATGAAAACAACATAAGGATTCATCATAGGTCAAAAAACAAAAGTGCTTTTAAACTATCAAGAGCGCAGTATATGCTATTCTAATTTTTTTTCCACTTCAAGTTTCTGAAATATTTATTAAGGAATAATCTGTAGAATAATGAATATTGCTTTCCTATAGAAGTACAGAATGCATGCTATATTTCTGCTATAGCATCTTATTAAATATGGATGTTGTGCTTTTCTAGTCACTTTGGGGCCAGCTACTGACTGCTGTGTCTTTTAGCAAACAGTGCTAGTTCAGCTAAGGTAAGAAAACTAAGGCCATTAGTTTAGTGATGGCTTCTCAAAACTAAAAACTGTATCTTTTCTATGTTTTGATGGCTTGGGGATATTAGAAAGCTACATATCCAATAGGGTATTTAAGCATTTTAATATTTCATATTTTCCACAAATTTAGTGCATCTCACTGTCCAGATAAAAGGTAGATTTAATGTTTGAAAATATTAAATGTTTAAACAGAAGGATCTTGTGGGACTCTCAATAATTAAGCATATAATTCCTTAATACATAAAAAATAAAATTCAAGAACAGTAAAAGAAAGCATCTAGGATGTGTTCAGATAGTAGAAAAGTAAAGTTAATGAGCATTACTAAATTTCTGACTACAAAATCATAGGAATAGCTACTTCAAAATAAGAGAAAAAAGTGAAGGTTTGTTGCGTATCTGGGTATTTCTGTCTTTTTCATATCCTCTGAATGATACATATTCTTTTCCAAGAAGGTAAACTGTGAAGTAACCCAAATGAAATAAAAATGCTTTAAAATAACTGTTTTTATGCAGCTGCTATTGATTGTCTGACAAGCCACACCTGTTTATTATTTTAATTCACTCTAAGGTTTCTAGGTTGCCAGTTGGCAATAATAAGGTCGTTTAAGGACATAATTAGAATATGCAAAAAAAGCCAATAGTCCCCAGGATGATTGAGGATAGTTAGACCTTGGATCAGGGGGTATAGAAACAATCCCAGTAGCTCCAGTTCTCAAAGAAGGACTGACCGCATCCAGCCTGCACAGTAGGCTGCATTTACAAAAACACGTTACTGAGTCTGTAGCTGGAGAAAATCCTGTGTATCGCAGCATAAATTAGTGAATTCTTTTACTTCAAAAGAAATATGATATGAACAAAATAAATGGTTCTTGGAAATGCAGTTGTCCATCTGCGCGAGGCATGCCACGCGTTCTGCCTTTTCACTGGCTGGTACAAAGCTCTCTTCCCTTCCAAGCCGTGTGGAAGGATGGGCTGCTTGTTGACATGCATTACATGACCCTTTCGTGGATTATTGTTGCTTTGAGGGAGGAAATCACAAGATTGGTGAGTATGCAACGTTTGTGCTCTCTCTTCCCAAGATTGTCTTCCTAGCCAAGCCTCTCCACTGTTTGCACTCCTGCCTGAAAGGGTGTCAGGATTTTCCTGACTGGAGATGGTTACCTGCGCAGATGCTGCTGCTTCAGTCTGTGTTCTCTGTGTGCTTTTAGGATCACTTTTAGGATCTTTAGCTGAACTAATTCTCGCTCAGTTGTACTTGGCAACCTTGATTATCACATTCAGGTTTCTGAAGGGTTAGTCTGTATATTGAAGTATTGCTGCCACATGCTGCTGCCTCTCCAGCAAGTTTTCTGGAATCTCTTTGCTATTTGGGTAATCTTATTTATGAAATTAAGGACTTGGGATAAATTGAAGTGGTTTATGTTGTGTTGCGTTTTCCAAAATACTGAGGGGTGCAAAAGACTAGGAGATTCTTTTGCTAGCCTCAGGGTTAGCCTTCTGAAGGAGGATGGTTGAACTCTGATTCTACCCTTTGTCATATTATCAGGTATGTAGGAGAGTACACACCATCTTTAGAGGCTGTCACAGCTCTACTTCCTTAGCACACTACCTAATAATTCTTGCTATGATAGGCAGAAAATGTCCCCAGTGATTTCTGGGAACCAAAATATTTCTGCAGACGTGTCAGTAAGGTCTGTCTCCCTGAAGTCACAGCTATAGTTCTCAGTCTATTAGTAGTAAAATGCAAAAAAAAAAAACCCAAACTTTTTTTTTTTTTAATTTCTTCTTGGATACACTAGGCCTGTGTTGACTGACATTTGAAAATCTGAAATAAATGTTTGCTTCTATTTATGATTTAAGATTTTCATAATAATATATTTTGTTTTCTAAATGAATAACAGCTAAAGGAAGAAAGTCACCAATATATTACCTGGTATTTTTAAATTAACAGAACAGGCTTATAGAAAACCTTATTAATAATGTAATTGATACAAGTAGGTGCAATATCCATCAAATAGGTCATTACGGCAGAGATGGGGATTTTGCTGTTTGTATTAAAGGTTCATTTCAGGTCTGTGCCAAGATGGTTTTAACTGCATAGTTTTATATTGCTAAATTGGGGAAACACAATTTTAATGTCTCTTTNCTTTTTTTTTTTTTTTTTTTTTTTTAACTGAATGCAGGTGTCTGGTACTTTGGAAAAATCTGAATTAATGGTCCTGGTTTATCTACATATACTGCAGGAACATTGTAATTTAAAGCCAATTATGTTAAATCACTGTGTTATTCTTGTGACAAATGCAGTTAGTTAAAGGGTGTACTTCTATCAGTGCAAAATCTTCATTTAGTGTTATTATTCAAACCACTCTTTAAATTGCCTTCATAAATATCTAGCTGTAAGAACTCTAGCATCTAAGTGTGATATATAGATAAGGACAGCTTCTGAAAATGGCTTGTAGCTGATATCTAAACTTTGCTATAAATAATTCACTGAACTGCATTTTTCCCCACAATATTTGCAGCACTAACTGGGAATTTCCGCATTTACCACCTATTTAAGAAAACTTGGAGTCTCTCCTCTGTTTTTTATAAGCAGTACTCACAAAAAAAGACAGGTATTCAAATATAGTCCAAATCTTTAGTTTTGCAATAGTGTAAAAAATCTTGATTTTTTTTAAAAAATAATTCTTAGGGCTAAAACACAGTATCAGAGTGGAAAGACCCTTAAGAATTAATACTCATTTATGGGGTGGGAGGTTTGCTTTTCATTATTATAAAGCACAGACCTGGAGTGGTACTTTTGCATCATCTGCCAGCTGAAGAGGGCCGTATTAAGTAATCTGATTAATTTCTAGTTTTACATTGATATTCTTGAAACAAGAATTAGCAGTATTTCATGAAATTTCAGAAGAAGGAAGGATAAACTTGCCTATTCAGAATTTGAACATCCAGATAAATTCTGATCATCTTCATGTGATCCTTTAGTAATTCTGATTCTTTCTTCACCTTTTTTCTCGCATAGCACTTGTTCATTTTCCAATAGCAAAACTTCTCCTTGGTAGTCTAGTAAGTTCCTTTAATGTTTAGATGTTTAGATTACTACAGTAGTACTTTCTTGCTAGCATTCTGTTGTTTCCACTAAAATGGTGACTTTCTTCCAAACCTCCTGTGCTGTTATTTTATCAAATTTTCAGTCTAGTCCTTCTTTTTTTTTTTTTTAATGGGTCTTTTCACTAGTAAGTTAATAATATGTGCATCATGAAGAGAGCAAGCCAGTAACTTTGAGAATGAAATTAATTTTTTTTGTACATCAGAATGAAAGCTGAGGTGACAAGGCCAAATTTTGGATAATTTCAGTATTTTAGAAGTAAATTTGAAATTTAGTTTATCTTTCTCCATATTAAGCAAAACTGTGAAACAAACACTACTGATTATGCTATGCAGTTTGTTTCTTGCTGCAAAATGTGTTACGTACAGCCCTCTTCTCTCTGAAGAGCAACTACCAGGATATTGAGCATTATCTGCAGCCTTGTATCAGTAGTGAAGTTGATCAAGCAACCATTGTTGTCAGTAACAGAATGTAACGTAAATCTTCTTGCTGTTGCAGTCCAGCAGTCCAGTCTTTGCAGAATCTGGACGCAGAAACAGGCTGGAGAAGTTTTGACAGTAAAGTAAATTAATAATTAAAAAAGTTAGCTTATCTGCTTGACTTTGGCATATGAGAGATCAAACTGGATTATCTAATGGTGTTTTCTGACCTAAGAAATTGTGAACTAGTCCTAAATAAGACTTTAGACATGGATTCTACTTTGTAATGTAGTGAATTTATGCTAAAAGGATATGTCCAGGATATGATCTTGGACTTAATCCTTTTGGTTAATTTACCTTGGTAACAGACTTTAAATGCACTGCCACTTTTTTTTTTTTTTTAGACTAATTGAGTTTATCTTGCACTATAGACCTGGATATAAGCAATGGTAAATTAGGGAGCTTTTGAAATATTTAGTATGTCCTTATTTAAACCATTATATGTATAGTCTGGCCCTACATCCAAGTTTACCATTCTCATAGCTTCTGGACAGTTTATAGATGGTAGTGTCTCACACTCTTAGATTTTAGATGATACACTGAAGTGTGCTTAAGCATCAGACTGATCCTTTGCATTATGTCTTGTATTCAGCTGTTGAGAAATGAGGGTAAAAGAAAG
>VYZV01017316.1:68415-94354 GCA_013401275.1 Pandion haliaetus | reverse complement strand
GGGTCCATCTCTCTTTGCAGCCCTGCACGCAGACGCTCGCCTCTGGGACGGCGCCCGCGGGAGCATTGACAGCAGCTTGGGGTCCCTGGGACGCCTCTTTGCACCCCCCCTCCCCAGGGTGCTGCAGGTATTTTGGGGCAGCCCTCCCTCCTGGGCTTGCACCCCCGCTGGTGCGGATGCCGCAAGGAGCCCGTCGGGTCGTGCCGTGCCAATAAAGCTCTTTCGCTGCGGGTTCCCGCATCCTCTCCTTTGTTCGCGGAGGTTTCTCGCCCGTTTCTTTACTGCGGCGGAGGCAGGACCCCCCCCCACCCCCGCGCGAAGGACCCATGCTCAGCACCAGGTGGGGGGTGAATATTAAAATCCACCCTAAAATAAAAAGCTCAGCCTTTTAATTTGGCAGCCCACGGTCACCCGCTCAACCCTGGGCGGGTGCCTTCGCATCCTGGACCTCCAGGAGAGTCTGAACTGCCAGAGGGCTCCTGTTTAATGAATTAAAGGGGGGGGGGAAGAGATTTGGGGTGCCTTCTATTTGGGATCTCCTCCACCCCCACAGGCAGATCCCTGCCCCGCCGCGCTATGCGCCGAGCATCCCTCTGCAGCGCCATGGCCCTCACCCGGAGAGCTAGCGAAACAGCTTTGCCATTAATGAGCTGTGGTACAGGAGAGAGAAACAAGATCTAAATAACCCCAAATAAATAAACAACCCGTTTATTGCTTGCGAAACAGCTGGGATGGAGAGACGCCATCACCTCGCAGCCGAAGGCGGGAGGCCTGGTACCCCGCCGGGCCCGGCTGACTCCCTCGGGCTCAGCTCGGGAGCATGGAGAGGAGGGGGCAGGAGGCTCTTATTAATATTAATCCCAAGAAATATTGCTAAGTCCTGAATAAATCAGGCCGGGGGTTTCTCAAAGACCTTTGCCCCCTTGAGATGAGCTGCAGTGCGGCCCCTCCTCTTCTGGGTGGACGCTTTGGGTAGGGAAATGGTGCAGGGGGGTGGACAGATGCGTTTGATTTTTTCGCTGAGGGATGGAGGAGGAGGTGGCACGATTTTATTCCAAGCACGTCACCTCCCCCCCTCCCGCCCTGTCCCCTCCGTCTCCCTCCACCCGCAGTCCGATGTAAACATAACGGCTAGAAACCTGCCAGGCTCCATCCCCGCTTGGATTATAGGGGGGGAATTAAGCAGCTTGTGCGAATGTTTGATTAACACAGCGATGCCCCCAAATAACCTTCAGGCGTCTGGCCTCAAGGTCGCACGCTGGAAGGGGTCGGTGGGGCTGGGGAGAGGGACCCTCCGGTACCCCCGATGCGGGGAGAGGAAGGGGATGGATGGAGCGGAAAAGCGGGGCGCGCAGATCCTGCCATCTGCGATTTTATGCCATTTTTATTTCTTCCCGCCCACGCCCACCCCCCTGACCGATTCGCTCGCCACTGCAGCGCTGGTTTGACTCGAGATGCTCTGGCTCTGCCTGGGAGGTGGAAAGGAAGATGTGGGAAATTCCTCTATTTCCCTCATTTCCTGGCTCTCAGTCGAGTCCCAGCCCCATCCAGCTCTGCTATTCACCCAGCCCCATGAAGGATGATGGTCTCCATGCGGAAAGGTCTTTTCTTCCACATCCCCGCAGAATCCAGCTCCTTTTTTCGGTTTATTTTTACGCCGTGTGCCTCTTTGAAACACAAACCGACATATCTCCTAGCAGCAGCAGTCAAAGTGGGCATTTTACGGGGAAATCTAATCAGGATTCGAGGGGAAAATCCTTTCTTAATGTCTTGGCAAAGCAACGAGCTCGATTAAATTGCTTAAACTACAAAAAGGACCAAGAGTCCCATATTTTTTTTCCTCTCTGCTCCTCCTGGACAGCACTGTCATCTCCGTACACCATGCAACCGTCTTCAAAGCCCAAACAAGCCTCAATGACACAGGACTCGCATGTCATTCCCTGACGCCCGGCTTGCCCGCCTCCCCCCAGCAACAGAGTCACAAATCATCTCAAACACTCTAAATTTAGACCGCCAGTGAGACCACAAACAGGGATTTCGGTGACATCAGTGTGGGAAATTAAGGGGTCAAATAGGGAAGCCAAACGCGGCGCCCTGACGAGCGGCAATGGAGCTTTAATGATGCTCCCACACACCAAGGCCATCCCGTTTCTCCTATTAAGACATCTCAAAGCAGCCCCTCAAAATATATTTTTCCCATCACCCAAAATGCCAGAATCGGACATGTAATTAGGTTAATTCCAATCAGGAGCTGCACTTAAAGACTGTGGGGATCCAATGGATCAGCACTGCCGAGATGCTCAGCGTGACCGGGTTTGCTCCAAGCCTGCGGGCGATGAGCAACCAAACGAGCAAAGCCGATGAGCTTTGCCCGGCGCAGAAGCTGGGAGGAGAGGCGACTCGCATCTTCTGCTGCCCCAGAGCTGGGAGGCGGGTCCAGCATTTGCTACGCGGCTGGTGAGGATGGAGGATACGCCGTTACTATGACACTTGCACAGTTGTGCGTGCATACGGTCCCAAGTCGTGCTGTGATTATGGGGCGGTGGTGGTACCCCAGTATCTATAGCACTTTCTGCGTGCTTTGCTCTGCAGTCAAGGCTCGGAGTGAAAAACCACTGCACGTAGGGGAAAGGGAGCCAGGGCTGAGTCCCAAGGTGGGAATGGGGCTGCTCTGAAGTGAGAGGTCCCGTAAGAAGAGGGATTCCCGTGGCTCCTACTGCGCTGCAGTTGGAGGGGCAGATCCTGACCTCCGCAACAAGATCAGGTGGGTTGGACGGCAAGAGTTTGGTAAGAGGAGCTCAGGAGGCACAGAGAATTCAGAAACTATCTGGACCCTCATCCAAAGCTTTAGCAGTGACGTGATACCTGGTGAAATCACAGTTCTTTAATCACTACCAATGCCAGCAAGGGTTTGAATGGTATCACCCACTCACGTGAACCTATACATTGTGATACATAAACACACCTATACTGGCCCCAGAAATGCTGGTCCATGAAATGTCCATCCTACCGTTCAGTGTAAACATCCTGATTTTAGGACATGAACCTGTCCGAGCACTAAAAGCTACGTTAGCTGTAGCCCAGACCCTTCCTGTCCTGCAATGAGGACACTGTTTTCAAGTGAGAAGGCTGCAACTGGGTCTCTCTTAGGGTGTGTTGGGACTGTTTCAGCCAAAGTGGAGGCTAGCAAAAGGATAGAATGTCCCAGTGGTTGGTCACTGGAGGTGGCCAGCAGCACAACCTCTCCCCATACCCAAGGCAAGCTCCGAGCAGCCTGGCTAGAGGATTTATCCGCCTCTTGCTGTCTTTCTCCTGAGGGTATTTAGGGAGCTGAGGGCAGGCTAGAGGCTCAGTAGAGGACACTCCTCCTATCCCTTGTGGTATTTTAAGCCGGGTCTGATCCTCAGCAAGTGTTTTCCAATTGTCCCAACCTCTCTTCAGCAGCCTTTAGGTTAGCAAGGTAGAGGAGTTGCAGAGGTAGGATTCACCCTACCAAATCTCAGGTGCCCAAAGGTCCTCTCACACCTGTGAATCACATTGTGTGAATGTCCATTGCTGATGGACAGTTATCCCTCGTCTCCGAGATGAACCACCCTCTGGAGATGCCCATCTCTCTGCCCACCCAGGAAGCAGTCCAGCAGGCCAGTGGAGACTATCCACGCACCTTTCAGATGGGTGAAACTAAGAGAGATGTTCCCCAGTCTACGAATATGAAAACAGTTTGGGCAAGCGTTAGAGTCCAAGGGGCCCAGCTCTGCCAGGGTCCTAGAATCACAGAATCACAGAATGCTTTGGGTTGGAAGGGATCTCCAAAGGTCATCTAGTCCAACCCCCCTGCCATGAGCAGGTTGCTCAGAGCCCCGTCCAGCCTGACCTTGAATGTTTCCAGGGATGGGGCAGCTACCACCTCTCTGGGCAACCTGGACCAGGGTTTCACCAACCTCACTGTAAAAAATTTCTTCCTTATATCTAGTCTGAACCTACCCTCTGTTAGTTTAAAAGCAATTACCCCTTGTCCTATTGCAACAAGCCCTACTAAAAAGTGTGTCCCCATCTTTCTCATAAGCCCTCTTTGTATTTTGAAAGGCTGCAATAAGGTCTCCCTGGAGCCTTCTCTTCTCCGGGCTGAACAACCCCAACTCCCTCAGCCTGTCCTCATAGCAGAGGCGTTCCAGCCCTCGGATTATTTTTGTGGCCCTCCTCTGGACCCGCTCCAACAGTCCATATCTTTTTTGTGCTGAGGACCCCAGAGCGGGATGCAGGACTCCAGGTGGGGTCTCATCCGATCGGAGCAGAGGGGCAGAATCCCCTCCCTCGACCTGCTGGCAACGCTGCTTGGGATGCAGCCCAGGACACGGCTGGCTTTCTGGGCTGTGAGCACACATTGCTGGGTCATGTCCAGCTTTTCATCCACCAGTACGCCCAGGTCCGTCTCTTCAGGGCTGCTCTCTATCCCTTCATCCCCCAGCCCGTGTTGATACCGGGGATTGCCCCAACCCATGTGCAGGACCTTGCACTTGGTCTCGTTGATCCTCATGAGGTTCACACAGGCCCACGTCTCTACCTTTGTCCAGGTCCCTCTGGACGGCGTTGCTTCCTTCAGGTGCGTCAACCGCACCACTCAGCTTGGTGTCATCTGCAAACTGGCCAAGGGTGCAGATGAGATGCTACTGCCACAAATTACTGCTGGGGGGCCATAAGCTCTTGTAAAGTCTGGTGACATCCAAGACAGGCTGAGATGATGCTTTCTGGGACCTGCTGCTGACAGCACTTACATCCTTTGGTGGTCGGTGACCCTTCGTTACCCTCCCACTTGTGCTGTGGTTTTCAGCAGCCCTAAAAGGCTGGAAAACGCTGCCTTAGCCCTTTGCATTTCACATTCACCTTGCCCCACTGCTGACAAACAAAAAATAAACCAACAAGGCAATCATCCCTTCAGCATCAGTTCCTCTTACAGGCACAGAATACAACATGGTGGGAGAGAGGGAGGAGGTTGGGTATGGAAAGACAGCAGCCGTCAGTGCCTAAATCTGATATAAATTGCTTTGGCCATGGCACCGTATGAGGATTTCTCCATCGCCGATACACTCAGTGGCAATTTTATGAATGTTTACTTATTTGGATGGAGACTTTTTATTTTAAACCAAGATGGGCTGAAGCGTTTCCATGTGGCACCAGCTGTAGAGATGAGCTAACACAAAAAAAAAAATCAGTCATTTCCCTGCTAACATGGGTCTTCCTCTGCAGTCATAGTTGCACCGATAGTATCTTATATAGGGAAAGACAAAAGTAATGTGTATGCATGTGTAATTTTCAATGTCAATGTGTTCAACTATGAGTTGGAATCATAAAAGTTATTTCATTTATTACAATCATACATAAAACCTCTTAGAGCTGCAGACTTGGAATAGGCAATTATGCCCATAGGTTAATAACATACAGCGATTTGACTGACAACTGGAATTAGATTTAAACACGGCAGAGTGGCATGCTAAAGGCACTTTATTAAAACTGTGGCTGGGGATTTGTTCAAAATACCAGTTGCATACCTTTCCTGGTAAAATATTTATAGATAGCACTATCTTGTGGCCTATTGCATTTTCTTCTCCTTTCCCCTACTACTTGGAGTTCTGCTATATAGCGAGGAATTTAGCTGGTCAGATTTTCTTGGAGAGAAGGCAAATGCCCTGGGTTGCTTAACACGGGGTGATGGGATGGGATGTGATACGCAGTGGGAAGGGGCCATGTAGCAGTGATTATAGCTACGAGGGACCTGAATTTACCTCTCCATCCTCTCTCCGTATACACCCCCCAGTGCAGCATCCCCTTAACGCTGCCCTCGTTAGCACGGAGTTAATGATCCCAATAGCCCAGACTAACCTAGGATTCAGTTACTGATACAGTCAGTAAAATAGATGTTGTTTGATTCAGTTGATACTGTGAGCTTTTCTTATCCGGCTACCAGGAGAGTTTGCTCTCATGAGGTTAGTTTAGCGTGGGGGTGGATTGCCTGCAGCTGGGGTGGACTCTCTGCTCCCGTGAGGTTTTAGTACCAGGTCAGAAAAAATGTGTGTCAGGAATGACAGAAGAAAATACTTGATCCTGCCTTGGGACAAGGGGTTGAATTAGAACCCAGTATTTCCCACCATTCTTGGAAAACAACCACTAAATGACTTTTAAAAATAGCTAAGGACCAGCAAGGCTTCTGGGGCTGGACCAAGTGACATCCAAAGGTCTTGTTCCAATCTATACTGGTCCATGAGTCTAGCTAACCTGTAAATGAGGATTAAAATCCCAAAGACTCTTTGTGTACCATTGTCATTACTTGCAGCCAACGGAAAACACAGGTTACATCTGAAATGCCCATAAAATTAACTCTTAATTCCCTTCTCTTTCTTTCTTGCCTCGTTTGCATGGTGTTGAAATTATCTATATAACAAGAGCTGGTTTGCAGCATAATCCAAACCAGCAGCCATCTGTGAGCCAGGGGTTAAAACCCACCAATCCAGATGTGCTGTATTTGATTCAAGGATTTCTCTTTAAAGCTAGCGAGACCAAAATCAGCAGACAGCACAGGGCAATATGGTCTCTGGAGAGGAAGAAGGGACAGTCCTTGTTTTTAATCCACTGCAGTCAGATGGTGCAAGTAGACCTCCAAGCTGGTGGCCAAATCCAGCAAGGTACAAGGAGGATTACAGATGTGTTTAACCGAGGGAAAACTTCTCACCCAGCATATCCCTGGTAAAACAGAATATATAGTCCAGGTCTCCTGACTCCCATTCTTCTAGAACAAGATCTAAACGTGTAAAATCAAAGTTTAATCAAAAAGATTTTCTTTCGTTTCAAGGAAGGGGAAGCTGGAGGTGCACTCTGCTGAAAGAGGAGCTTGAATCCACCCCTCCTTCCTCACTCCCTGCCTGGCTGAGCAGTGTAGCCTGGACAAGCAGCCATCCCCGGGCCAGGGGTCCCCAAGGGTCCCCGGTCCCAAGGGTGAGGAATAGGCACCGGCAAAGCTCTAGCTCCAAACGTCGGTCCTACAGACCTCTCCTACCAACCTGGGGACCCAACCCCTAATTTCAAAGCCCTTATTACCCAACAATCAAAAAAGAGAGTAGCCTGAGAGCATCACTTATAAAAAGATCAGCCCGGTGCTCCTTCTGCATTAAATAGGAAGGCTCAGAGCTTTCCTGTGATGCCACGGCAGGCAGGAGAGCAGGTCTTTGGGCTGGGATTAGTCGGTGGTGGTCCTGCTGCTGCAACCTCTCCCCAAAGATCAGCCTGTTGAGCAGCTCCCCACGGGCTCAGCAGTGCCCACGGCAGAGGCTGCACCGTCCCCGCACACACAAACGCCCACAGACACTTTCCCAGCAGCTTTTTCCAGCAGATTTACTGAGCGACAGTGCTGATGGGAGCTTTGGAGGAAAAAGTGCCAAGAGATGAATTAACCAGAGGCGGGTGCGGGGGCGCGTGGTGGGCACCGACTCAATCCCGGGGCAACTTGCTTTGTTAAAATGCCCATGGGAAAAAAGGCCTCCTTTTTTTTTTTTTTTTTATGCTCTGAAAGATTTATATTTTTTGTCAGATTCTCCCCCTATCACTGATAAAACTCATCCTGGCATGACTTCAGCCCAGGATCAGCTTTTAAAGCATGGCAGAGAAGACGTCTGTGATTTAAAGCAAGCATCTAGTCCTTGGCGGTAGCCCAGTCCGAATTCAGGGACGTATCTAAATGTTTCAAGGCAAGGGAAGGGGGTGCACGTGCGAAACCCACCAGCAGGTGACATGAAGGATCAGGGCTGACAGGGCTCGATTTAGCCGAGCCAACGTTTGCCCTCTCATCTCGGTCCCAGGCAGACAAAGCGTGGTGCGTTGGGCATAGGTGGTCTGTCACCCTTTCAAAGAGATTCTAGTGACAGGGCGGTTGTGTTGCCAGCTCGTGTAATTTTACCATGCATCTCATTTTATGAAGGTATAAATATATGTGGGAATACATATACATACATATATGTTGTTTTTCTTAAAGCCCCAGGACCTGGAGGCAACTGATTTTTTAAAGACCTCAATTTTCAAAAGGTTTGAGGGATGAGCTGAGTTTACTCTAGCAGCTAAAAAAACAGAAGGCAAATTCAAAGCACATTAGAAAGAGTACTAAAAATACGATCAAGGACTTCAAGCCAATTTTGTGATCTGGGGGTTTCTGGCTGTGATTTCTGGGTGTTTGGGGTTGGAGATAATGGAACTGGGAGCGGAGGGCGGCATGGTTTTATTTCAGGATCAATATCAGGGTGGAGCAAACGGTGTATTTATCTGCTAGCACACGCAAGTCTTAAAAGGTCTAATTGTACCCTGTTTTACACTAATGCAGCTCTGTGGCATCACCAGTGAGTACCAGGGTACCCAAAATGTGCTCATTTTCCAGTCCTCCCCTGTTTTTTGTCACGCATCGTGTCCGTCCCGGTGTCACCCCATCGTGCACAGCGCGTTTTCTGGGTTATTGCAAGTATGCCCAAATCTGCACTCCATCCCTTACTCATGCCTCAGGGTAAAGAAGGGACCAACGTCATCTTGTAGGAGTTCCCACTAGGAAACAGGGTCCATATGGATGATCTTAATTGCAGGTAGACTTCAAGGACATACCCAGACCGGCAGAGATATCCAGGAGCAGTAAGTGCTCGAGGAGCTGAGATTCCCAGGGAGACCCAGCCCAGCCCCATGGACACGAAACCACAATTGTCATCTGTGATGAACAACAGAGAGAGGAACATACAGGAAACAGCAATTAAACCATTAAAGTCTTGGGCAGCTTCCCAGTGACCGGCAGCCCTTATAAATATCTCACATGGCATAAAAGGAGCTATTCTCTACCTGTGATATGCCCCCAATGACCTTCAAGAGGGACAAGTGGGTAAGGGATCATCACTGGACACACTGAGCTGGGGTCTTCTGCTCCATCTGAGGACTGATGCATCTAGAAGGGGATTTGGTTCCCTTCGGATGAGGATCTCCTGCTCCCCTCTAGCAATGCTCGGCTGTCTCAATGCAAGTTGAAATTATCCTATGGCCTAATTACTGCCTAGATCTGCTGCCTATAAATACCTGGCTGCAGCGTAGAGAAATAACCCGCCTGTCAACGCAGCCAGCATTGGGTGGTACCAGCATCCCTGGTGATGGGGAGCCTGAAGGAAGGCAGTGGGGTTCCTCTGTGAACATGAGAAGGTGGCAAATGTGCTATTCTTAACATATTCAGTGTTAAGATAGAGATTTTCAGAGTTAATCTGAATTTTTTATATTCACGTTTTGTATCACACCCCAAACACCCTGTGTCTCGGCTCACCCCAGCCTGGAGCAGATATTATAACACCTGCTATAATGTAAATCATCACATACATATATGTGTGTGTGTGTGTATATATATATCTCTATCTATATCTCATATAATACGCGTCCATGCACCAGCACATGAGGAAATATTAGTAGAGCCAGAAAGAAATCATGGCTCTCATTCCTCTTTTACCCTGTGCCATGTGCAGAAGCCAAGGCACTCTCCTGCCGTCTTAAATAGAGACATCTCCAGAGGCCCTGCAAGGACAGGGTCATGCTGTGCACATAACCTCCAAGCCTCAGCTCCCGGATTCAAGGGATAATTTCCACTTCTCTGTTTTGCTTTTTTAAGCACACCACCACAGCAGGAAAAGGCTGGGAGACGCAATAGAGGCTCCACGAGAAGCAGCAGAAGGGAAATCAAAAGAAACTCCTTTTCATACGGTTAGTAGAAAACAGTCCCCATGCAGGGACAGGGGCAGCATGGGCATGGGACTGTTCCCAATAAACAATTTGGAAGCAGCTACCCTCTTAGGAGGGGAGAGAGTTTAATAACCTCCTCCTGGCACTGGTTAGTTTATTGGTTAATAACTAACTAGTACAGATGTAGCTTTAGGGGAACTGGCACGTGGGCTTTGCCCTACCTGCTCTGTGTAAGGCAGTGCACATAAGTTTGGCTCATTTTGAACCTAATTTTTTTCTTGATGCTAAACAGAGAAATCTCTCATAAGAAACAACGGGGAGGCAATTTTTTTTTAATCTATATGTTCCCTGCAGCAACAGACACACGAGCACAGCTTTGTGCCGGTGCCTGAGAATCAGCAATAACTGGGAAATTGTCCAGTTTATTTTAATAGTCAAGCTGAGTGAAATGCAAAAGAACTTGATGACTGGTGAAAAATTTGGTCAGTAGTTACAAATGGTTGTCCTTTAATTAGCCAGAGGAATGGCCCTGAGACTGAGATTGGAACCAAAATAATCCAGGGAAGTTCCATGATCATAAAAGACAACTACAACTCAAGTTTTCAGTAATCAGAAATCATTTTTGGCATTTATCAGCACAGCCACATATTCTGCTTGTTGGAAGAGCAGTTTTGTGGATAGATACCAAGACTGATTGCTCCATTCAGTCTGGACAGGTTTTGTTAAAACCATCAACAGAAGGTTTAGTGGTGGTTACATTTAAATAGTCATCCTGGGTTTTCGAAGCCGTTTCTCCATTGAGGGGTCTGGATCTATGAATCTCTGAGATGAGCGATACCGCACACACCTCTTGGATCAGGCACCAGCAGCCCCCAGCTGATGTATTCATACCAGGTAGTGTCAGATGTGCTGTTCTGGTTGTACCTGAGCCAGGAGATGTTATCTTGCACCCCTGCATTAGCCTCGTCTTCCCAACTTCTATGCAGCATCTCCCAGCTGGCCAGAAAAACGCTACTATATACTGTTGGTACAAGATATGGTAGTTTAACCCCAAGAATGGCTGTGCATACAGCTATGTTGGCTGAGCTCCATGGTGATGGAGAACTAGAGATGTCGATGGCGGTCCTGCATGCTGGGTGGCAGCACTTTTCCCTTCCCACCAGCTGTGGAGGCTTTCACTGCAATTCCTCCTGCTGCAAGGAGTGATGCTGCAGCAAACAGCATGTCTGCAGGATGATGAAACACAGAGGAACTCTAATGAGATTTAAAATAAAGCCAGCTTTTACCCTGGCACATCTGGTCTGCATGAATCCAAAACATTAGCGGTACAAAACCCACATAAAGGAAAAGCACCCTTGACCAGACGTGCAGCGAGTCCCAGACGGGAAGCCCGATGCGTCTCTCCCCATTCACACTCCTCTCTGCCAGTTCAGGAGGACAAATCCTGCATTGCAAACAGCCCATCTAAATCAAGAAACAGCAGGAATCACATCAATGTGGCCGAACCCCATGAAATGCAGCCAGTGCACGGCACAAGTGGAGCGTGTGCTACGGTCTGGTTTCCCAGCCCGCAGGAACCACGGACCTCTGGCAGACAATCTAATTTTGGCACCGCTGTCCATTCCTGAGCAGAGATTAGCCGAAATGCAGCACATCCTTCGACGTTTCAGTGCGGCAGCCACTAGAGGGAGGGTTCAGTGCTGTACAGCCGCAAATTCAGTCCGAGAGTGGGACTCGGAAAATTCCTGCAGCCCTCGAGAAGAAGCAGCAACATGAAACTCTGCGTGAAGGAAGGCAGGGGGCTTGAGAAGAAGGACCGATGCAAGCGATGCACAAAGGAAACTACACCAAAATGCCGATATGGTTCACCATCATGCTCTCTAGCCATTTGTTAAATACTCATGCATGCCTTTGCAGAAAGCTATACCCTTCTAACAACACCAAGAAGCTGCACAGCTGGAAGAAGGCAGCAGAAGGAAAAAAATGAGCAAATGTTTTCAAAACAGAGAAACAGAGCAACAATTTGTTAGAGAAAGCTGCCATAAATATCCATGACTACATCCCCATAGTCAAGCTTTTACTTTCTTTGGAGAAACAAGTCTCAGCCATGGAAAGTTGCCAGGTCAGCCACATGTTTAGGATGCTAAAGCTGAATGGACAGATGATGGACATATCTAACTTCTCAGCTAAGTCACTTCTGAGGTCTCTCTGCCTGTGAAATAGCCCAGGCTGGAGGGTTTGCGGGGAGGCAAGCAAGGTGCTCCCCTCTGCAGCACCCACCCTGTCCCTGATTGACGTGCTCCACACACTCTCCATCACTTCACATGGCTTATAAGAAAGATGAGGACAAACTTTTTAGTAGGGCCTGCAGCAATAGGACAAGGGGTAATGGTTTTAAACTAAAAGAGGGGAGATTCAGACTAGATATAAGGAAGACATTTTTCATGATGAGGGTGGTGAAACCCTGGCCCAGGTTGCCCAGAGAGGTGGTAGCTGCCCCATCCCTGGAAACATTCAAGGTCAGGTTGGACGGGGCTCTGAGCAACCTGGTCTAGTTGAAGACGTCCCTGCTCATGGCAGGTGGGTTGGACTAGATGACCTTTGGAGATCCCTTCCAACCCAAACTATTCTGTGATTCTATGATCGTGCAACACCTGGGTGCCAGCAGAGAGCTGGACCTACAAATGCCTCATATTGCTCATGCTGATGAAAATCCACACCATCCCCAAATGATCCTCTATGAGCCAAAGCAGAGGTGCTTCATATAAAGACCAGGTCTGTCCATCTCCCATCTGTTTGTGTGCCCATGTTTTTCTGCAAAGTTGTGGACAGCCCTGGGGTTGCTCTTGGCTTGGGGCAGGGAAGGATGGGGCTTTCCCAGGTGCAATAGCTGCTGCAGGACAAAATGGTACCCAAGCATCCACGCCGCAGTATCCTCATGGTGGTGATGCTGCTGGTTGCTAGACGGATTGAGGTTGCTTAGCAACTTCTTAGCACTTGGAATGTAGGAGTGGGGCTGGAGTAGAGGCAGTGCTGTCTACCCAAGGTGCTTCAGCACCCATATCCAGTGATGCTCTGGCGTGGGAGCTCAGCCACACTCCTTGACTCTCCCATGGACAGTAACCCAAGCCCAACTGGTCCCCAACACACCAGCTCCAGAACACATATGCCATGAGGGTGCAATCCAAGGTCAGCCAAGAAATCAGGTCCTGGGACACCACTAGAAGTCATGTAATAGGGAAGGGCAGCTCCAGCTGGAGAGTCCTGGCTGGGAAGTACTGCTAGCAACTCCAGCACCAGAGCAGCACCCAGATAAATGAGCATATCTGGAGAGGGAATCTTCTAAATCACTTACAGTCAGTCTTAAAAGCAAGTGTGTAAAACTTTGTTGGGCTAGCTTACAGTTTTGCCAACACAAATCTGAATTTCCTAAAGTTGGTCCTATAGGGCCCTGGTGCTGTAACCTTCTGTTGCAAGTGCTCTTAGGACACAGGCAGGAGAAAACTTTCAATACAGCCTGAACAGTTAAAAACATGACTGTCTCCATGCCCAAGAAAGTGCTCAGCCATGAATTTTGTCTGCTCCTCCAAGTCCTCCGCAGCCTGGGTTTTTCCAGTTTTGCTTGAGTACTGAAAAGCTGCCTCTTCTTACCCCCATGTAGAAGGTGTCTCTCACTTTCCCTACTCCCTGAGTTCTGTACATGGAAATCACATCTCCAGACCGGGAAGCAGGATGATATACACACACCCTGTTCTTCTTCTCTTCCCTAGGCACCACTTATCACCATGCTTGGCGACGGGATCCTGGGCTAGATGGACCTCCAGCCTCCTCCAGGAGAGCCATCCTTGGGATCCAGAGATCTACCCTTGTCTAGTACCTACCTCGCTGGAGTGAGGAGCAACTTCTCTACGGGCTATTGCTCTTTTTACCTACATTTTAACATCATATATCCATTATTCTAAGGCTGCAAAGGCTTTAAACCATGCAGTCTTCTCACAGTATACTTTTTAAATTTTTTTCACGATGTTCATGTGAATCCCCAGCCTCTGTGTTTCTAATCCAGAACTAACAGGCATTTTCTAACAGCATAAGCAAATAGATTTATGACACCTAAGAGCAAAAGCCTACAGATTTCTTAAATATATTTACCTTTACAACATAAACCTCTCCTCTTTTGTCTGTTTTTTTTCTGTGCTACAGTTTTTCAAATTTCTCCTGAAAGAAGGATGAAGCTCTTTAATAGCACAGTAATATCCTTCTCTCCATCACTTACCTACCCAATGATTTCCAGATTCCCTGTCAATCATTTGATACCCTGCTCTGCTAACTGCTGTCATTAGACTATTTTTCTGTCCTTCACCATCAAATTATCTTGGTGGCTACAATTTTTTTCTAGTATTATATTTGTTTGCATTAAAATACCTACAAAGATACAGTTGTTTAGAGTACAACATTTTAAGTAATTCAATATTATCTTATTTAAGTATCACACTCACACTATCATCTTGTGCCTTCGTTCAGGGATGGATTTTGGATAGGAATGATTTTAAGCTGCAGTATAATGTCCCTGTGCATCTCAATTGCTCTATTACATTAATTCCTGTGGGAAACTTTGTTTTCCTTTCCATCAAACTACTAACCAGCATACTTTTCAGGACCACAGCCTTGCTGTTCAATGGAGCTCCTCTATACTAACGTTTTCTACCTTAATTTTTATTTGTGGCATTTTTCTTTTCAAAATGTTGCCTTTCCTTTGCTATTTCTATACTTACATGTAGGGCTGCATTTTATTTATATTTTTTGCTTTCTATCTCCCTGAATTCCAGTTCCTCTGCATATAATCCCTACCAGTACAACAGACTCTGACAGAATTTCAGCCTTTGAAGCGACACACCATTTCCTGAAATGATTTGCAGTTTAGCTTTTTGAGTTTATCTTTACATCAGGTGCAGAAACACCAACACTAAGAAGTATTTCTCCACCATGTAGTCCGAAACCTGTCCTTGTTCAACAGGATGAGGTTTTTCCTGGCAAAGCTTGCACTGCCATTTCAAATAAAAGTTAATTTATACCCCAGCATCCAAGTCGTACGTAATAAGAATTCAGTCTGTATTCTTCGGCAGATTATATTCTGTATTCCTCAAATTCTCACTCCTTCTAGTTCTAAGGGATCTCCTACCAGCCTTTAGCTCAGATTTCCACTTCCAGCTCCCACTATGACCTGAGATCCCTTTAACCCTCCAAACATGCATATTAATTCCACAGCCTCAAAACCCTTATCATGATCCAAATTTCTGACATAGAATTGATAACTCTTGGGAGTTTCACTCCTTCCAGAAGTACGTTGTCATTACATTTCTGCAGCACAGCGTGCTCTTCTTCGTTTAAATGGAAGCTGTGAAACCAATTTAATTCCTCAGACCTATAAATTATTTTTTTTTAGTGGCAACATTTTTGCTCATCACCCATTTCAGCAGCACCATTTTCCCCCTTGAAAACACAAGATTCTTGCTTGGGCATTTCCCTGCAGCCTCCTGATCCTCTGGGGATTTTGCCTGTGTCCACGCTGCTGTGAACCCCTGCTTGTCTTGTCCGTTGAAGGGAGCAGAGCAATAACCCAGGGCTGAGCTGTACACCATGGTCACTGGTGGTTGTCTGTTGGCTCCATCCTTCTATCCTTGTGAAGACATCAGGAAGGAAAAATAAACCAGGTTCTTTCCTTACAGGGGCCACATAATTGCTCTTCAAAGATCCCTGATGTTGCCTTTGGCAAGGGCAGATGAGACCTGGGCACAGTCCGAGACTGAAAGCCAGCACAAGATGAAGCTGGTAATGAAGTTCATCTCCTTCGGGCTCACGGAAATTCAGAAATATCAAACAGAGTGTGTGAGCACTTCCAGTTCAGGTTGGTTTAACACATGTTAGGTGTTCATTAGCCAGTTTCTTGAATACAAGGAGCTACATGAGCAAAAGGACTGCTTGACTGGTGTAACTGCATCTATGCAGTTCTGCTTGCATAGCCAGGAGAATGAGATAAAACCACAGCTCTGACTAATAAATCTAAGCTTGTAGAACTCCATGGTGTATACCAAATCCAACACAGCACAATTAACCAGGTGCAAAAAAAAAACCCCACTCGTACCTATGGTGTGCGTTAAATCTAACCTGCGCTTATTTTAATGTAACTTCATGTGGTCACAAGTTTTAGGGCCAAAATCTTCGCTTGAGTCATTCACAAAAGTATTAACGGCAGGCAGCAGGTGGCTAATGCCACCAAAGGATAGCACAGATGGTGTCAAAGCCACAAGGCAAAAGTACCTACTTGCTTTCAAACTCATCAGAAAGAGCAATCCAAGAGGTCCTCAGACCTAAAACGAACTTAAGGGTTTCCCTGGATGCAAATGGATGGACTAAAATGTTAGTTATAAGGTGGAGAAGGAGCTGTGACTGAAGGACATGATGGTGGCATGCTTGGGAGCTTCTGCACTGAGAAAGGATTTGAAGGGGGTTTGGACAGTGATAAAAAGTCTGCACAGTGCCTTTATTTAGCTGCTCATCCTGACAAAAGTACCCTACAAAAGCCCAAAGCGTTTTTAACAGTTTAACATTCACATGCATCCTTAGGAAACATCTGATGTACTGGTTCTATACAAATAACCATAGTAGTACGGTACAGATGACTTCTCTGGTTTCCAGTGGGTGTGTAAGTAAATTAGCAAAAAATAAATGTCATGTGGCTATGACTTATTCTATTTCTAAAGGGTCTGTTTTCCCTCTGTATTTTTGTTTGTTTAACGAGTTCTTAATTAATTTCTGTTTTCTAGCATTTGAACTAACGTGATGACACATGATAAAGTTGTTTAGAATTCAAATCTTCCTTGATTTCTCATTGTTGCAAAGGAATAGATAACAGTAATCTGGGCTCCTAGTTGTATGCGTCTGTAACATCAGCTAAGCAGAAGCTCTCATGTTCAAAAAAAAAAAACCCTACTGATCTGATTGCTTTGTATCACTATTTTGAGCTGCTTACACACAAAAAATAATGTATGGGCTCCCCCTTCTGCCTGAGAACATCAGTGCATGAAAAGAAGGGCCAGGATGACTTTCTGAAGTGCCAAGTACTGACAGTTCTTGTAAAATACACCGGGAAATGCGTCAAGCATCTCTGAGAAGCAGGACCAACCTGTTCCCAGAGCCGCACACCTCTTTGTTAATCATATCGGTGCTGGTGGGGTAGGCGAAAAGCAGCTCCACTGATTTCTGCAACGCTTGGAAAGACGGCAACAGAGAACGTGGCAGATTTGCAACCTGCAAATGCAAAAGGGCCACCAACTTGTTTGAAGTGGGATTTGTTTCCCTTTACCAAACTAAAAGTTAGGTCCTCTAAGTCTTCCCTAAGCAGCTCAACTCTTCCTATCCTCCCCAGAGAGAGACCAGCACCAGCAAAAGGGTGATTTATCCCATGTATCTTTAACACCTATTTTAGGAAAGGAAAATTGTCCTCCAGGCACTTCTCTCTCCCAACTGCAGACAGGGTAGATAACTAATGTCAATTGGCTGCTATATTTTTAGGAGCTGAAGTAAGTGAGGAAGGTGCTTCCCAGTGCCTATCTCATCCTTCAGCAGGTTTCAGAGCATCCCTGTAGAAAAAAAAGCATGGAGTGGGAAGCAAATGATCTCGACTATTTAAAATACAATTTAGATCATGAGGGCAGAATGATCTGAAGACTAGAAGAAAAATCAAAACTGACTCAAACTGGAGATAAAGCACCAGGAGCTCTAATTATGGAAAACATTTAAGATTTAGGGAAAGAATCTGTGTGCAAATTCATGGTTTATGTAAAGCAGAGGGGTCAGAGACCTCAGTGGTCTCTCCTGGCTCTAGGATATATCATTAAAGGCAAATTCTGATATGGGGTAAATCTAGGTGTGCCCTGGCAAGTCTAGAAGCACCACCCCAGTATTTCTGGTTCTGCTGTGAATTAATGAAAGTGCGCTCCTTGTGCAGGGTAATTTGTTAAGCTAATTTGTGTGAATATTCAACTTGCAGGTGTCTATTACAATCAAGTACTGCCCTCTGGTATGTGTACACCATCACCGGTGAACTCCGATGACTTGTGGTGGTAAGAGCGAAGGATGGCCATTTCCCACACGGGAGCAGTCGAAAACCAGTCGACAAAGGGATGTGCAAAGCTGAAAGTAGAGGAGCTCCCGTGGAAGGCAACGGGAAAAGACCCCTCTAACCTCTTGATTAGCAAGAGGGCTTTCCCTCATTTTTTTTAATACTGACAGTTCATTATTTGACCACAGCCTAGCAGTGATTTAGCACTTGGAGCACGTACAGTGAAATGTTTAACGTTACATGAGCTCTCTCAAATCATTCGAGGCAGTGAAGGCTGGCTGCATCTGGCAAAGCCCTGAGCACATCATTTCCATGGGAGTCCCCAAACACTTCCGTTGTGAAATATCTGTATCAGCCTTAGGACTTGTTAACTGGTTGATTCTTCCTGATGCTTTACATCTTGATGCCTTTATTTGGCTTTTCCTTATTTGAATTTCACAAGGGAGAGAAAGAAACAGAAAAACTCAGGGAACCGAGGTTCTGTATTGAGTCTGAGCAGGGATTTCTGCATGACCTTAGGGCTGTGTATTTCTGAGATAAAGGTTCTGAAAACTCACATTTTGCTACATCTTCATCAGTAACAGTACTTCATGAGGGGAAAACAGAGATGGAGGCAGAAAAGGGAATGGTGAAGAAGAAAAAGCCACAGGGCAGCCTGTCACAGAAGAACCTGGGGGACACTTTCATGCTGGAGCCCCTTTCTCCAGATGCAATTTTTTGATCCAATATTTGCTCAATATTAGGAGCAACATTGTAGCTGTGAAGCTGTTTGACTGTGGAAGAGCCTTTTAAGAGACAACATCCTCCAGGCAAGCAATAGGCCATATGCTATACAATGCAACTCTGTGCAAGAGGGATGTCCCTGCAAAGAGATGGGCCTTTGAGCTGCGGGGTGGTGGAAGAGGTGGCTTGGTCCTTCTGGCAGCGACACACTGCTCCTCGCTCCCCTGGTCACGATGACCTTGTGCTATGCAACAACCTCTCCTTCATGCTCTTTGCTCATAATAACATGGTTCCTCACCTTTTTGAAAACTCTGAAAACTTGTTGGCACAAAAATGATGCTCCTTCCTATCCCAGTTATTGTCATTCAGGAGAGATATTCCCAAATTTTAAGAGAAAATACTTTTGTGTTTTCTTAGTTTTGCAGCCACCCATGAGTGAGGGACCAGAGTACCTTGACCTGTCTCTCCAACAATACTCCTCTGCTCCAGGTTTTCAATTAGAAACAGCATCAGCGAGCTCCTAAATCCAGGTACCAGCAGCACCAGTGAAGCAGAGGTCTGGAAGCAGAGTCAGCAGCAAGGTCCAAGTATCAGATTTGGGCTTCATTTTCCCAGTAAGCTGAACTGAAATGCTCAGACCCAGACCTCAGCCTGAGCTCCCTCTATATAACACATCGAGAATAAGGATAGGTACCTTAGGGAACATCTAATATCAAGGCTCACCCACACAGAAATACCACGGGGACTTTGGATTTAGGAGCCAAACTGGTTTGTTTGTTTGATGGGCACGCTTCCAGCAGAGGCCCACAACACCAGCTTATAGCAGTACACTGCCAACACTTGACATATATTAAAGCCACAGCTCAGTGAGTGATGTAATTACCTGGGCATTTCCATTTTCATTTTTACTAAGTCCAAATTAAAGTTGAAATAAAGCATGTTTTTCACCAAAGATTACTACTTTTTTTTTTTTAACACTTTCCTTGAGGTAGTTAACCATTCATAATAGCCATCAATAATCACCTCGCTGAAGGTATTAGGGTTACATCCACAGTAGCAGTCAAAAATGCTGTTTCATTCTTTTTGTCACTTAACCTTTAGTGTATGATAAGCAATACCTAGTAGGCACAAAGCAAAAAGGAGCCCCCCGCGCCCCCCCCAGTATTTACCTCTCTCTGATAATCTGTGCTAATGAGTGTGTTGCCATTTTAGATGAAACATGGTTAAAAGAAATTCCATCTCATGGCCTAATGAGCGCAAGCCCTGAGCCTAGACAAACCCTTGGAAGGGCCACGTAAGGGTTCCAGCAGGATGAGTGGAAATCCTCTGGAGAAATTCAGGGTGCCAGGACCACGTCTGTGCCTCCGTGCTTGGCTGCAGCATTTTAGGAGCCATGGGAGGGTTGCCAGCATCCCCTTGTTCTCCCAGTTACACCCCAAAGGAGCTGGTCCAGGGGAATCGGTGCCACCAGGCGATGGGTGCTTATGCTGCAAGGGGGTCGAAGTACTTCCCTGTCCCCAGCGCTTTCTTTAAAAGCAGTAGGAGAAAATGAGTAAATAAGGACAGGAAAGGGGAACATTGCAATTAGACCCAATTTTATTTTGCTCCTTAGCCACCGGGTGTCACTCTTGTCTATAGAGTCAGAAAGGACTTTTTTTGGTCGCTGTTAAAATCCTGTTGCATCAATTAATTCTGCAGCTCCCAGCAGTGACAGCAGCATTCCCATTTATCACAATTTCCCAGGTTTCAACATCAAATCACCAGCTCATTAAATCTGGGGGTATCTGGAGCTGACATTTTAGCCTGTGGCGCTATTTGCTAAACATAGGCAAAACACATAAATTTTTTTTATTATTATTAGTGTAAGTGCAGCTGGAAAATTTAGATCTGGGTTTGGATTAGGAGCTTGGCCAGTGTCTGGCGGTCTGGATCACTAGGACATGCCTTGAAGCTGTACACCTTCTGGAGGGAGGGAAGGTGAAGAAGAAAGTGTGGATGGGCAGAAAAGCAAAAAAATGTGGCTTTTGCAGGCACCTGCTCTGCAGAAGAGGAGCAAGAACGACATAATTCAGCAGATGAAGCTATAATATATCCCAGCCTTTGAAGTCAAGGCAGTTCAGCTCTCACCGATCATGTATCTCAGAAGCACTAGGAGATAAATGCCGCAAACATTACACAACTCTCTAAAGACACATTCTTCAGAGTATCAGCAATTGCCATCGTGTTGGGTTTTTTTGCTTTTCTAGGGCTACAAGCTTGTCTTGCAACCACTAAACATACTCTCCTGCTAATTTTGTATTTTTCAAGTTCTCTAGAGATTTTCCATTTTCTCCAGAGACAGAAAATCTATTTTATTTTCAAACAAATTAAATCCAATGTCAAATCTTTATCTGAGGAGAGAACCGCTCAGATAAAATGCAACACGGCTGGTAAAACCAGTTGCTTTGAAACACGCTGTATCAGCAAACTGAACAGCTGATAAGAATAATAAAAATTTTTAGTCAATGAGATGAGAAAATTCTCTTCTGGGGCCTCATCCTAGCAGCACATAAATTGCTGCTATTACCTGGCCCTGCGTTGCTGTCAGAGGTATGAATTTGTATTGAAATCCCACTGTGTGGGAGAAGCACCCTAGCCGAAGCGTAGCTATAAGAAATTGCACTGCCATAAATGGGGCACGTATGGAGTTTACAGAGAGATCAGAGCCTGGCTATCAATTTGTGGTTCCCCCTGGATAATAAAGGAAAGAGTATTATGTCCTATAATGCCACGAAATTTATGACCAGGACTTCAAACTTCAGAATAACTTTTTAAAAGTGGGGGCTGTCTACAAAGAGTTTGTTTTCAGGCTTTACTCTGTTATAATCTAGTACTGCAAGAAGACTTCAAGAGCTCATTTATTTGCCCAGTGTTCACAGCGAGGGCAGGAGGCCACACTCAAATACTTTTAAAAGTCCATCCCAGGATCAGCAAAATTCAGTTGTGAATTATCCTGGAAACAATCAATCCTTCAATTTTAGAAAGTTCCTATTAAAATAATAGAGCACCAAATGTACCTTGCTAAAATTAATGTGAGTCTCCTGAACCTGTACATTTGAACAAAGTGTTGCATGAGAAATTTCAGCAATTCTTTTAAAAAAACGAACAAAATTTTGATATCAAGCAGAATTTTGACACAACTGATTTGAGGAAATTGATTTTCTGTTTTATCCAGATTTCTTGACCTGTTCTTAATACTGATTTCCCTGGGTGCTTTCTTTCTGGCTTATAGTTGAAAGAAATTTATAACAAACTTCATCTTCTGTTTTTGCCTACAAGTACCTACAAATTTCTACTACATTTATATATTTCTATCTCCGGACTGAAAAGCAAGATAAACCTGAAGACAAAATTAGCGTACCGGAATAAAACTCATTACCACAGGGACGGGACAAAACACAAATCTGTGAAAAACATGCAACAGCAACAGCTCTTATTTTTTAAATGTTTCACCACATACTTTTGTGCTGAGGACCTGATCACTGAAGATGCTAAATTGCTGCTGGATGCCCTGAATGCCTTCCAGTCTCTGACTGGGACTGTCCCAGTGGTGCTCAGCTTCTTGCAAAAGTGGGCCCCAGTGACACTTAAGAGTTTGCATACAACTGACTAAACACTGGTAAGATCCTCTGTTTTACTTTTCCAGTGCCTGAATGATTTATGGGCAGAAACTAGGTCTACAGTAAATTCATAATTGATGCATCTCTTTTGATTCAGAGTCTAACAAATGAAAAAATAGATTTAAAATACGCTTGATTTGTTGCTTGTTATGATTTGGAAGAAGAGACATCGAAAAGACTGTCATGTTTTCTGGCTTGCCCTGAGATACAATTCTATCTAGATGATCTGAGACCTAAACCATTCATACCTTCATCTAGATAAAAACAAAAGCCAACTTCTTCCATGGCAGCCTGGTGATACACACACCCCAGCCACCGCAGTAACATGGGACACATGAAATCGTTTTGACTTGGTTACTTCTAAATAAAATCAATCAAATTTAGTTGCTTATAAAAAAAATTAGACGAAGGACCTGTTTTTCTCTCCTGCACATCACTGCTTTAATCCCTGCTATGATCAAGTGGGTATAACAATAACTGTGGCTCCTCAACCTGATGAAAATAGTGTTGCATTCAGAAACTCGATAAATTAATGGGAGGGACAAGTAATGCCCCTTCCCCCCCCACACACCCCCCGGATGTTTTGTTAATTAAATTAGCATTTAAATAGCCAGAGCTAATCTGGGAAGTCAGCCTCTCATTACAGTAACTAGGAAGGGGGAAAAGAGCTGGAGACAATTTCCTACAAGATGGGGTTAAGTTGGTGTTTCACAAACTATTTGCCCAGCCTGTCCCTCCCAAGTGAAAGCTCCCACCTCCCCCCTTCCCCTCTCACTTTCCTCCCAGCATAATTAGCATGTTCCAGTGCTGTGAATGGAAACAATATCCTCCTTCCAAGCTGTGCCCCTCCAGGGAGATGCTTCCCACAGATTGTGAAACACTGAGCCAGGGAAAGGGTTTGTCGAGGAATTCACAATGGGGTAATTACACTGAGGTAGCTTGTGACAGTGCAAGATAAGTTGCATTACTGTAATTCATTGCAGGAGGCAGGGGCTTGCATAAAGGACAAGTCCAGAGGCAGGACTGCAGAAAGCCATGAGAAGTTATTGCTCCCAGAGCTCCGATAAAACCCAAAATCGAAGCTGAGGATGGCTCTTTGGGCTCCAAGGATGTCTCCATCTTTGAAGAAGTTTGCAGAACATAGAAACGATTAGGTGCAAATCTAGTTTCTCTTTGCCGGTTAGAACTGAAGGAAGGCTAAAGGGTGATTTTTCAGATTTTAAAATAAATTCTTCATTCCAAATAGAAAACTGGAGCAAAGCTTGCAAAAATTGTATGCTTGCATCTGTTACTGCCATCATGTACATGGCACTTAAAACACGCTGGCACCTCTTTCTAACAAATTAAAAGGTGGTATGCAATACTTTCCCCAAAAGACTTACTGTTTGATTATACGTATAACACAGAGAGACCATCGGTAACTAACACCAGAGGAGAAGATACAGGAGGAAGAACTGGATTTGGGTGACACCTGTTATCCCCAGCAGCACACACATCTGGTGGGTTTCATCCCTTTTGTTTCAATTAGATTCCAGGTGACTCAACCTGATGTAAAAAAAACCCCACCCTCCACTTGCTGCTCATCCTGCCCAGCTGTAAAGCCATGCTTATATTTATCTCCATCGAGAAGTGCTCAGTTTCAGAAAATGTTCATGTGGTTTGCTGAGGCCCCAGCTGGAAAATACCACAAGAAGTTCAAAGCTGGGTTTCATCCTGTAATTGGATCCTCAAGTTCACAAGTGCAAGAACCAACTGTGCAGGCTGAAAGCGGGTCATCCCCTCTCCCAACAAGAAGCCTCTGCAGCATGGGGCTGCAGGGCTGAATCGTGAGTGCAGCATGCCAAGGAGCTGATACTTTCTGCTGCTACAGGCAAAAACTCAAATTTTCTTTCAAGCTTTTGCCACCCTACTTGGTCTGACCTTCTGTTATTCAATTTTTTTTTTTACTTCAAGTCATCTTCATAACCCTCATTCTCACTTGGGATGCTCTTAAGAACATGGACATTAATCCCAGTGTTACTTAAATGCCAACTTAATTTTCTCTCTGCCTTGACAAGATATTCTTCAGCTCAGGCAGGCATGAAATGATAGATACCGAGTGCAATTCTTCTGGGCAAAAAGTGCTACCTTCTGAAATCTTATCTCAAAGCCACTTGGAAATGTGTGATTTATTTATTTCTGTCAGCAAGCCCTGTTCGATGTTGAAGGGCCAAAGGATTACAACTCTGAATTTGTTTTTTTTTCCTGCCCTTGCTGAAATCTGGCCTTTCAAAATAACACAGAGAGAATCCTTGTTTTGAACTAAAATAGCAGCTGCAAGGGTTTTCAACCATGACCATTTAAATGAGATTTTTTTTTTTCTTTTTTTTTTGCATCTTTGCATTATCGTTTCGTTCTCGGTCTTTGCAATCAGTAGCTGCGGTTGAGCAGTCAGGCCGTCTAATGGGAATAAACCGTAATACTGTTCAAACCGTCTCTGATTATTACTGTTGAGCTCTCTTCGTGAGCTGCCTTCGCTAAGCAAATTGCAACGGGCCCGTTAATAACCGCGTGTTGACAGAGCATCAGAGGTTGCTCTGTGAAGCCGGACTTGGTCATCACCTAAAAACCATGGCCTATACATTGGGTTACGGTTCACGATATTCAATGTGACGTCATTTCCAACGGACAGAAGCCCCCGCAGACCCTCAAAGCAATGCCGTCTTGCTTTGTTACTCCCGGAGTAAATCTTGCGGTGAGGTGAGGTGTTTTTTGGTCTCGCCGCCGATGCTGCTGTCTGCTTGGCACAAAACATCGCAGCGTTCCCCCCCAAAAAGGGACCGAGGTGCGATGGGGTTCACTCACCCAGGGGATGAGCGGCAGGACCTGGGGTGACCCCGAGACACCCTCCCCGTCAGCACCCTGTCGTACAACACAACCCAAACCCGCCATTTGGGGCTCACCCCTTCACGAACGGCCTCTGTTCTCGAGGACTACATATCCCAGCACGCAATGCTTCCCCTCCAGGCGGCAGCCGCGGGCAGGACTACAGCTCCCGGCCTGCAGCGCGCCACGCTTGCCCCACCCCGCTGCCGGCGGGCCGCCGCGCTGCACGCTGGGAGCTGTAGTCCGACCGGACGTTGGTCACGCACGGTGCCTCCCTCCTACCGCCCCCGGTCTCACCCCGCTCCGCGCTCCTCCCCGCGCCGCCGGGTGTCCCTCCGTAGACGGAAGCCGAGGAGGGACGAGGGAGCCGGGGAGGTCGGAGCGGCGCGATGGGGGACTCCAAAGTGAAGGTGGCGGTGCGCGTCCGCCCCATGAACCGGCGAGGTGAGACCCTCCTCCCTCAGCGACCCTCCCCGCGCTTGAGGGGGGTGAGGGGAGCGGGCCTGAGGGGCAGAGCGGGGCGGGAGGCCGGGGGGTGCCCGTCCCTATAGGTGTCTATAGGGGCAGGTGTGCCTGCCTGTGGGTGTATAGGTGTGTGTGACCCGGCGCGGGGGCGTGTTTATAGGTGTGTGTGTCGGTAGGGGGGTGTGTATCTTTATATTTATTTATTATGCACGCATGTGTAGGTACGGGGAGGTCTGGGGGCGAAGCCGAGCGCGTTCCCCAAGCAGATGCCTTTGCTCCTCTCTCCTGACATCTTTTTCCTAAACTCGCCCTGGTTTATGGCTTAAACCAGGTTTTTATGGGGTTTTTCTCCCCTTTCTCC
>VYZV01017316.1:49288-68366 GCA_013401275.1 Pandion haliaetus | reverse complement strand
GTACACCCCTCTCCACAACACCTCTTGCACCTGCTTTACAGCCGGGCTGTGCCCTGTTCCCTGCTGGGAGAGCTCTTCCTTCTTCCTGGGGGAAAATCCCCCTTTTTCTGTGCTAATTCAGCCCTCCGCTCTGTAACTCCTCTTTTTACCCCTCGGTGATTGAGTGGGACAGAGTTCACCACATGACAGAGGCACTGTAAGGACAAAAGAAACAAAAACAAACAGTAAAACATGGAAGAGGAAGGGTGAATTGACAAGAGAAGATTTTTGTTGTTGTTGTTGTTGCGTTGGTGGTTTTTTTCTTCACCTCAACGAAACTTGCCTAAGGGTTATGTTAATGAGACTGTGGTCTGGGCATCTGTTTAAATGTTTATTACTTGTCTTAATTAGAAAAACTTGCTCTAGATGATGAGGAAGCAAGTAGGAAAAGGCAACTTCAGCCAAGGAATAGGAAGGTGAAGGCGGCAAAAATCCAAGAAATGTATAGGGTGGCTTTTTTTCCCCTCATTCTCACAGTAGTGTGCCAATAATTCCTTTTGGGGGAACGGGAATCAAGTGAAGTCAGTTTAAGACCTGAAGCAAAAAGGGAGGTGGGGGGAAGCCCTTTATCTTCTATGTGATCTGAAACAAAATAACTCTTTAATTCCTTTCAATAAATAAGAAAAAAAAAAAGTTTAAAGTATTGAATACAGTATTTCCTTACCTTTTAAAGTAAAAGCAGGGGAATGTCAAACTTAGTTCACAAGAGGTCTTGAGTCCCACACCCAAAACAGAGGAGAGAGTTGATGTCGTTACAGTCTGGTGGGTTAGGGCAATCGAGGATATTTTGACCAAAATCTGCATTTTATTAAATTTCAGGTAGCAGTCCTTAAAACCGAGGAACCCATCCTCGTGGAGAATTGCTTGGAGGAGATTGAGTGAGAGTGTGGAGGAGCTGGTGGGAGCTGGGATGGAAAGGAGCTGAAAGGTGGTGCTTTGTTTCAGTGATAGACATAGGCTTTCCTCTTGCTCATGTCCCTTTCCTGTCATAGGTCATTTCCTTGGCTGTGACCCAGACACCTTCTGACTGTGTGGTGCTCTTTACCCCTGGGATTATACAATAATTCAGGTTGGAAGGGACCTCTGAAGGTCTCTAGGCCAACTTGCTGCTCAGAGCAGGTCAAATTAGGTAAGGTCGCACAGGGCCTCATTCAGTCCAGTTTTGAATCTCCAAGGATGAATAATGCACCTCTCCCTCCTGGCATATATTCTACCTATGTTCAGCCCTGAGTTTGTGCACATGTAGTGGTCTTCAAGCTGTTTCCAGCTAGGGACTGAGTTCTGCAGAAAATATACGTGGGGAAGAAGTGGTGGAAGTAAAGGGGGAAAAATGATGGAAGATTATAGATTTAGAGCAGTACATCTATTTGAAGCTTCTGCCTTCCTGGGGAATATCCTAACACTGAGCTGCACAAATCTGGGAGAATGGGAGAGTGTGTCTTGTTACCAGAGCTGTTTTATTCTGTACAAACTTAAAAATGTTATGGACTAGAGAGGATGACTGTAGCCTGGTTGTTAGGAGGCTCATCCAGGAGCCAGGGACATTTGAGTATCAGTCCTTGCTGTTCATCAGAGAGAGGAGGGACCTGAACCCCATGCTCTTGGCACATAGCTTGGCAATTGGGGTGTACCTCCTCTCTGTAAGAACCACTTTGCGGCTATTAAAGCGTCCTCTTATTTTGTGAGTGATACCTAAATCCATGTAAGTCTAGCCTAAAAGATCAGTGTCTTTTTCTCCCTGAAACAAAATGTCCTGGAATTAATTTTTTTTTTTTTTTAGCAGATTATTTGTTGCAGTCCAGATGTTTTGGTCAGTTCTAAGCAACTGATACCTCTGTGCAGTATTTCTGGTGCTCCTAGAATTTATAGAAACAAACGGTGATATGAAGCCTAGTATTTTTCTTACCTGTTTAATGTTAAATTTAAGAATTCGTGTAACGGATTTTCTGAAGAGTCATCCGGTTGTAAGACTTCTGTGGCTTTGCTTTTTTAATAGGTTTTGAGGCAAGAGGCGGCTTTCTTGGAAGCTCTGTAATGTGCACTTTGTTCTAAGTAGTATTTGTATGAAGTTCTGGGGCTTTGGACCTGAAGCAAGTATTTGTTTTCTTCAGGATCACGAGTAATGTTCTTTCCTTCCCTCTGCACCGAAGGGCTTAAAATTGCAAACCTGTCAGATGGTTACAACTGTTTAAATTTAAGCTTTGAAATATTCTCAGTGTTTACTTGTGGTGGTGGTGGTTGTCTTTAGTGTTTGAATTATGAATTTCTTAAGGCAAGGGTTTATTAGCTTAATAAAAGTGGTATGTTTAACTATTACTAATTTATACAGCTCATAAAAGTATAATAGGTTCCTTGCGTGCATGTTGAAGGGATTTCTGTGTCAAATCGTTGGTTATTCATAGTACTTACATTTCAAGGTGATGGTATTGAGGGTCCTGCTTCATTCTCATGTGAAGTGATAATCTATAAACTAAGTTTATAGTACTCATATTTAGCAGTGAGGGGAAGCATTCGTAATTGTACTTGGGTTTCTTGGGGTTTTTTTTGCATCTAGGTTACTTTTTTGTATCTTGCTTCAAATTAGACCCCAATCCTACCAACTGTGTTTGGAAGCCATGCTTCATAAAACTGCTACTATGTCCACACACTTGCAACCTCATGTCTAAAGTTTTAGGCTCTGCTAGGTAGCAATAGTGACTTCTCTTTTGCAGGCTTTGTACTTTGCAAACTGGGATCTCGATTAGCATGCTATTATAAATTAAATAATTCAGTACTGTTTTGTTAGATAAGACTCTTAGTCTTCCATTTTCTTTGGTTTTGTCATTCACTGTTTCCTAGTGCACTGCTTTTTTCAGATGGCTTTTTGATAACAATTAGTAAGTTCTTTTGCTGTTGTATTTTAGAGTTGCAGTGCATTTCCTGTTTGAATATTGTCAATGTTTGAATTCACTTAGCAGATATTAGTTATATTTCGGGTAAATGCTGTGCAAAGCTCAAGCCATACCGTGAAGCAAAGCAAAAGACAGCTGGAGGCTTTTTAATTAAGATTTGTCTTACTGAATATTTTGTTTTCAGGTGATGCCCGTGTACAGGCATCCCATAAGTACATTTAAGTCTTTGTGTTTCCCTGTGCCTTTGAATCAATTCAGTGTAGTGTTAATTAAAATATAACATCTTTTATCAGTACTAAAAGAATATGACTTTTGCTCAGGGGTATGGCTGAAGCCAGTCAAAACTACTGCTGTTGTGTTGCCACATCTCACTTGGGTTAATACTTTTGTGTTTGAACAAGAAAGGCAGGAAACTAACTGCGAAAAGTTATGTGTTTAGTGATCTGAATGAGTTTATTGAGGAGCAATAGAAGTACTGGTGCTGGCATTACACAGCTCAGGTGGGGAGTGGTGGTGAGGGTGTGCCAGGTTAGGTTTAAGCAGTATGGCAGCACGGCCTGTGGGCTGGCAACACTGCCGGATTAAACTGTTAGTAGGATTGTGGTGTAAAACCTATAGCTTCCAGTTTAAATATCTAGCTTACCTGAATGTGTATTTACAGGCATCTATTATGTTAATGTGTGTATTCATCCAGACTGGTTGCTGTGTTCAAACAGGGATCTTTTGGTGCTTTGATGATAAAGATTTTGTCTCCAGTGCTTGTAAAGAAGGAATTTGCTTCTGCATCTGTGCAAGCTTCTGACCAGGGTGTTAGGTGCTAATTTTATGTCCTCCTACTCTTTGGAGAAGGTTGCATTTCCAGTTGCTTGAAATGTTTTTGGGTTTGGGGGAGGAGACAGGGGTCGTTCTTGTGTTTTTGTTTGGGTTTTGGTTGGTTTTTTTTTCCACTGGAGATTACGACAGAAACAATTTATCTATAAATTGGAGTTTGTGCAAGCAGTTTTGTAAGATTAATTACGGTATTAGAGTAAATGAAATGGCACCTGCTGTATTTTGCTCATTGCGATCAGGATACGAGACTTTTCTTCACCATTATCTGTCATACATGAGTGCCTAGAGTTTTTAATATTTCCTGGTGATTGTTGATAACCTATGAAATAGTGTTTGTGGTGTGAGCAGGTTTAACCTAGAGATACAGTGACAAATGGGTAAAGCATGTAGAGTTAGTGTTTCATCTTGCGTTCCTCAGTGAGGCAATTGTATTTTAAGAACTCCTGAGGTGTTACAAGCTACTCCCTGCAGCCAAAGTCTCTGGCGAGACTACCAGTCAGTCCAATGTGGATGCCACAAAGGCAAACAATTCTTGTGCTAATTACTTCTTTAGAGCTAGCCTAAAGTGCAGTATGAGGTTACCTTGCTGCTCTGGTTTCACGTTTGCTTGCTCCTCCTGAAGTCAACAGAAGCTCAGATACCCAACACTGAATAGTTCTGCCTTGGCTTTTGGGTGGTTGGTGGCAGAGCAAACACTATCGCATTTTGTTCCTGTTAACTCTGAAGCCTGAAACAAAGCAGCAGCAGAGTTGTGTGTTGAACTTCCTCAGAGCTCTTTGCTGCATCAGAAAGTCACCAGTCTGATTTATTGACTTAGTCTCCGTGAGCCAAGCAGTGCATGCAGCAGCAGAGCTGACTGTGAGTAAGGTTAATATCCGGATACACAGAGGGCCTTTACCAAAGAGCTTTGGCAAGCTCTTTTCTTACAGAAAATGAAACAGCAGAAGATAGAATACATTTTTTACCATTTGGACAATGTAGTGTTAACATGTGAGGAGAGTTTGCTTGCGTTCAGTGTGCTCATGAGCTTGAGTTGACTTACGCCTCACCATCAAGATTAGATAGTATTGTGTGCTTTTCCAGATGCAGTCATACATATTTAATGATCTTTAATTGCTGCAAACTGAAAATTTCATGAATTATATTTGCACAGTTCATATATATAGCAGAGAAGCTTGAAAGATGCCTGCATAGACTTCATGTTGGTAGACTTAAGGGACAAGTCAAATTACTGTATTTTTGTCCAGAATGTATCAGTCACTATGTCTTATAATTAATGCCCTAAAAGTGCTATTACAGTAACTATTTTTTTGCATTTAAGCTCTTAGCATTTTCATTTAGATGTAAGTTATTTTTACACTCTCTCATATAGTCAGTTAGTTTTTTCTTTATTTGTGTTGGCTTCTACGTAGCAAAGGGCAGAGAGAAATGTCACTCAAAGGCAACAAATATTGTCAGGGATACTTGAGGACCTGTTGTGTTTGAACTTGCTTTCAGATTTCTTTTTCAAACAAACACTGCCCCCCGTCCCCCCCCCCAAACACACAAACAAACAAAAAACCTCAACAGCCTCTGGGTATTTTTAGATGGCATTAATTTAATTTGTGTGATTAAAAAAACTTTTAAATTTTTAAGTTACTAAATATTTTTAAGTTACTATTTAAAAGTTACTATTTAAACATTTATCAGTGTTATTGCTGTTATTGTTTTCGGACCAAGAAAGGTACAAGAAACCAACTATAATTTTTTATTCAATACAACTTGAAGGCTCAGGCCAAAACATTCCAGTTCTAACCTTCAAGGGAATGTTAATCTCCTGAAAATCTACTGGCAATATAAAATACAAAATTTCTATCGTCTCAGTCTTTATAGGAGATTATTCTGAGCTTTTGTATCTGGGGCCAATTTTGGCTTATGAGCTTAGTATGTGCACTTTAAACCTTTCACATTTTATTTTTTATACTTCAGTTGGTTTTTCTGAAACTCTACAAAAGCAGCCGTGCTGGTTCCCAGTGATACTATCATGCCTAATGTCCTGTCTCCAAGGGGTCCTTAGGTGTCAGTGCAGGTGCAGCTGCCCTAAACCTGGTAGTGGGACCAGGAGGAATCTGTCTCAAATTTTATTCAACCTGTGTCATAACAGCAGGTTTGCACCTTTTGTTTCAGTGGGGTTTAGGATAAAATGGTATTTGAAAGGGCTAAAAAACTGTCGACCCTCAGAAACTAGTTTCTTAAATTTAAATCTGAAGGAAAAATTTATACGGAAATAAAGGCGCTTGATGAATTGGGAAATGCTTTCACTTAATTAATCTTATACAGTGTGAAAAAATAGACTATATAAAGAGGAAAATATGGAAGGTCAGGTAAGTTGTAACAGACCTGTCAGCTGCCATGGCTGTTGTACTAAAAGCCGTTACGATGCCATGGTCTCAACCACTAGTTTAATAAATTGCAGACAAACTTATTTACTGTATCATCTTTAATTTTAAGATTATTTTGAACTGCTCTGTAAAAGCTGTTTGTTAGGATCATTTTGTTTTGGTTCTAAAATACAGTAACCTTAAAGGTGGGATGACTTTTTAGGTTAGTGGCTGAAAAAGCTCCAGTATCACTGCATGGCTGCTTGGATGTTTTCGTTATTCCACCTGATGCAGTTGGGTTTGATTCCTTACCCTAGTAGAGTGAGTGAGTTGGGTACTTCATTATTCAACCAGTGTTGTCATTAGTCACAGCTAATCTATGAAGACAGTTCCCTAACTGATTCGTGAACAAAGATGGAGGTTTCCCAGAATTGAAAACATCCGACATTTTCCAAAATACTTTTCCTCTCCCCTTCCTCCAGGATTCACGTACACTCTTTGTCTCTGCCCCAAACTTGTTTAGTACATTTTAAAGTTGCACCTTTGCTAGTGTTTCCTAACAGTGTTGTGGAAAATCTGCTATGTTGAGTTTATGATTACTGGAGGTGTGACTGCTAGTACAAAGGGAATGTAAACTCCTACCTGTTGTTGGGAATATACCAGTGCCTGCTGAATCCACCATTGCATGCGGTGGTACACTGCTCCTGGTTTTGCTTTTCCTGCTCTCTCTTGCTTACTGACTTTTCCACCCTGATTGAAATCCACCAAATTTCTTAGGCTAGTGAAAAAGCCCAAAGTGTATATGGGTGGTGTGAATTCTTTTTACAACACCCATAAGGCTTTTATCAAAGGCATAGTCATTTGGGATTTACACGAGTGTGGCTTCAGCTAAGATCTGCATTGCTTGAATCCCAGTTTTTATTGTCTTAGAAAACTTCTGTGAGGAGTTGAAAAATCAAGGGAACTGGGAAGGAGAATGGCCTCTTTCAAGCCCCACCTTGCAGTTACACAAGTAAAATAGTCATCCGAGAGACTCTGTGAGTAGCTTGAACACACGTAACTTAACAATTACTCTTGCACTCAGCCCAGCTTTGCTTAACACTTCTACAGCTATGAAATGTAAATGTGGAAAAGCGACTAAGATACGTGTTACCCTTTTATTATGGACGTCACAGCTCTCTTACTCCAAAACTATGAAAGAGGCTTTCATTCCCTGCAATAAATGTTTCTTGAGATGTTGAGAGTTTGAGCTTTAATTTTTTCAAAAAGCAATTAGCTGATTAGTTTCTTGATTTGATGAAGCAAATGAGTAGTTGATCGTGTTTGCTTGGTAATGACTGAAGGTAGAAGCAGGTTAGCAATAATAATAGGTGAGATTTTAAATCTTCTTGAGCTACAAGATTTGTGATACATCTCCAAAGTCTGACAGTGAGCTGCTTCTGTCATCTTTTAACTTCCCCTAAATTTCATGCTGCCTGAAAAAACCAAACCTGTATAGTTGAAAGAAATAATAATACCAAGCCTCGACAAATGAGTTCTTACTACAAGATGAACTAATAGGTGGTTTTGGATGTGCATGCTTATCATCTTATCTTGATGCATCCTAATTTTGCTTGTTGTTCAGGGACAGCAAGTACGCTGCATACCTAGGAGACACTGAAACTAGTAGAAGTAGGGGTGGAGTCAACGTGTGATCATATCCAAAAAAGCAGGAAGATAATTTGTCTGTAAGGCTAACCTGCTTTAGTAATATTAAAAAATTAACGAGGTGGAAATTATGATGATGGGATTTTCAGTAGTGGCTAATACAAGATTCATCTCTCAACCTACTGGAAGCATTAAAGAAATCAAAAATCAGTCAAAGAACATACTTTGTAGTGGAGCCAGAATTTCTGGGTAGTGGAGCCAGAATTTCTGGGTAGTGGAGCCAGAATTTGTGGAAAGTGTATGATGTGCTATTAAAACAGAATTTAAACTATTTCTTCAGCTAAAAGGAGAGCTGCCATGTGAGTCTTTTGCCAAGGTAACTGGGATAAGTAGCCTTAAGGCTGTCTGGATACATAACCCAGCTTATAGGCTGAATATAACTCTTCCTTAGGGGTTTATTTCATGGGCCACCATGAGCTGATGTAGCAGTTCATCTCTGCTGGGAGAGAATCTCACTCTTCTGCCTCCTCTCTTCCCGCCCGTAGAGGTCTACCCACTTGCTTGCATGGCCTTAGGTTCTCTTCAGGCCTTTCACTGGGCTAATGTAACTTTCTGTGTGTCTGAATACATCCATTTTTTATGTTGGGTAGTTTTCTGCCATTGAAGTGACTTAAAGTGACTTACAGAGGGGTCTGCTGAGCACGTTAGTGGTGGAAGGCGAGCAACAGGCACAGGCAGCTGGAAGGAAGGACTGAGACTTCCCTGTTTGGCAATAGCCGTTAGGTTGGCTCACCACATCTTCTGAAACCGTGCTGTCCCCTATCTGCAGGACGCCTAGGTGAGGGATTTTAACGTTACCTTTGTGATGACGATCATCAGACAAGGTGTGTTGCACGTGACAAATTGGCTTTGAATCTTTCTTCTTTTCCTGTGAGGACACGTGACTAAGGAATGCCTGTATCCTGTCTGTGTCCTTTCTTAAAGGTGTCTCACAAAGAGAGGTTTAATGAATACTAGCAAGACCTTGAGTTCGCTGAGCAGTCATGGATGCAAACCCTACCATCAGCATTCTCTCTCAAGAGATGGATTAAAAAACGTGATAGAGATCATACTGCTTAAATACAGAGTGCGCATACCTTATGCTTTGCATAAGGGAGGTAGCATGTAAAAACCTCCTTCAGTAGTTGAGCAAAAGCAGGTCACTGCAGTACAGAATGTTAATCACTAACCAGCCAGACCAACATAAAGTGGCTTGTTGGATATGGGATGTACAAAGAATATAATTTCATCTAAGCAAGCATGTATTGCATATTAATGATAGGTAAATTGGCTTTCAGGGTGTGGAGAGAAATTAAAATAAACACTAGCTTCTGAAACTTGTCTGTCTTCCTTCTACAGAAGTACAGTTTAATAACAGAGGAGTAGTTTTGTTCAGAAGGGTTTCAGTTTCATGTGACTGCCTGCTATAACCAGTAATCTTGAGCTTTGGCTTGCTTTGTTATGTTTCAAATAGCAAAAGGCTATAACATTTCTTTCAGAAAATGTCGATGAAAGAAACTTTCTGTTATGTTATTTAACACTATCAAGAAGTCTGCAAGGTGCTGTGCAATAATTAAGATCTTCAGTCTTTGCCTGAGAGATTTTTCAGTCTGAGTTTATAAGGTGCCATAAGGTAAAAGAGCAAGTACAGGTGACAAAGAAGGAAAGAGCAGAGATGAAGGAAGATGAGGATTATAATTAACATGATTAGACAGGAGCATATTTTGGTGATTCAGCTGAGGTTGAACCCCGTATGGAAGTTATGCAGTGTAGCCCCTTGCCATCACAGCGTGGGAGGGCGTTGCGGAGTGCCTGCTGGGTGTGATTAGTGTATCAGCTTTATAGGTATCGGCACTTGGGTGCACTTTCCAGGTTCAGCATTGGAGTGTAAGAACATAGGACTGGACTTGTTTATGTGCAGGCCCCTATGTCTGTAGGCAGTGACTTTGATTGCAAGTGGCTGTGTGCTTTTTTTTTGTATCTAACTCCATTTGTCATTGGGTGGATACTTTGGATGGTTGTCAGTGTTAACTGAAGCTTTTATTTGGTTTCCCCCGCCTCTACGGCTGAGAATTCTCATACATTCCAAATATTCTTTCTGCTCATAGTATATATCCCATTGCTTAATGACATTTGGAGGAGGGCTTTCCAGCTGACTGGGAGCCTGTGGGGAAGGATAAGCCCTTTTCTGCCTAATTATTTGCACCTAAATTATTTTTGATGGGACTTGAATTTCTCCAAGCAGGTGCCCCAGGACTGACAGCTGGCATGGCATGCTGCAGCATCACAACCGTGGCTAGGGAAAATGTGCTGCAGATGGCAGGGGCAGCTTTCCCTCTGACTGTGTGAGGCATTGAGAGAGCAGTAAGAAGAGCTGTCAAAGTGGTACCATGCCTAATGGTTCTTTCCCCAGAAGAAATTTCATACTGCCTTGTATATGCTGATTGTCCTTCAGTGAAACCTAAGCGCTCTTTCTTGTTTTGAAAAGAGCGCATGCTTTAAAGCTGGACAGGATCCATCCCATCAGAATATCTCTAGAAGTGGAATTTGGCAATAGTCCTGTTTCTATTCTCTAGCTGATGGGTGGCTGTCAGACTGCATGAATAAATTTGGTGTCTGGAGGAAGTAATGGTGTACATAATCCTAGTGCTTTAGGAGCAGCACTTGACACTTTCTCATTTCTTTATAGAGCTTGATCTGCATACAAAATGTGTGGTGGATGTGGATGCTAACAAGGTTATTCTTCATCCTGTAAACACCAACCTTTCAAAAGGAGATGCCAGGTAAGATTTTTTGAATTAGGAAGGTCAGGTTTCATAAATTAAATATGAGGCTAACAACTAGGAAATGTAGGCCTTGATAGAGGGCCTTCAATTTAAAAAATAATATGTATTCTTTCTGCAATGTAATTGCCATCATCTATAAAATAAGGCTGCTTTTACCATGCTGGCAAGATGCTTTGAAAACCTAGTGCTTACTGCATTTGCTTTCTGCTTTAAACAATGTGTTAGCAATTAATGGGTCTGTGAACTGTTTCATTTATTCTCATATGCTATTATGGAGCAGGAGAAATTTAAATCTGCAAAATAATTTGAGTGGGGCACAGTTTGTCATTTTGGAATGAAATTAATTTTCACAATTATTTTCTCATAATAGGCTTGAATTCATTGTGTAAGAAGGGGAATGGGAACATGCTGGAGAGGTGTAGCTCTAGGAGTGTCTTGACAGTGGGGCATTACATGCATCAAAAGTAGATGGAAAGGTGACTAAGGGTAGGGACCAATTTGTGTTGGAACTGGCATCAATTTGTTAAACTACTGTGAAACTTAAAAGTCCTGTAATAATTGATAGGGTTAAGGTTGTGACTACTTAATTTATTGCTTGTTTGCAAGGAGAGGAAATGAAAAAAATGTATGCATGAAACAAAATAACAGGGGTGCAGGAAAAGGCAAAACCCATTACTGGGCATCTGCAGTCAATCACGATCTGTTTTCTGGAAAAAAACCAAAGCGGTCTTAAGGGTGACAGAAATAAGAAAAATTCAGTTAAACACATAGAAGAGCTTTGTTTAAATGCAGTGTATCATAGTTTTTTATGTAAAGCTGATCTGTATGTCAGTGGCCAGTAGCAGTATTCTTTACCTGGTTGCTGATAATTTAAACTTCTCAAACCCAAGTGGTAGTAAATGGAAAAGCAGAGATCATCAGGTGCAATATGTACTTTCTATGGCCATCAGTTGAAAGACTTATTACAGACAGTGGGACTGGAGCTTTAATAAGTTACTTAAAATCAAACGGGCTGTGTATGGTGGGATGTTTCTGTTTGTATCAGTATCTGCCTCCTCCAGAAACATGTGTATTGTTTAGCTGCCAAATACCTATGTTGATTTAAGCCTTTAAAACTGCTGAAAATGGCAGGAAATTGAGATTCTCAGAAGCCTAGTCAGCCAGAGCTATATTAGGAATGTTGTTCATAGTTTCTCTAAAACGTGGCAACCAATCAAATGCTGCAGTTTATACTCCCTAATATATGTTTAAAAAAATATTTCTACTGCAGCCATGAGAGAATACATCATGCAAATCGTGCCCCCTGGCAAGGGAGGAATCGGTTGGCAATTGTGTTGAAGTCCCAGACAAGATGGTGAGCCTACTGTGAGAAACCAGTGTGCCAGACCAAAGAATACTTCATTTGCATTTTCACAAATACCCATTGCTAATCTAAGCAGGAAGCATAGTAAATTTATATGGGGCGATTTAATAGAAGAGGGAAAGTGGAGGCCCATTAACTGTACTAGACGTTTGCCTGCAAACAGTGAGACAACGTATCTCAAAAACATAGTTGGAGTAGTGAGGATTTGGAACAGGGTCCTATCTAGCATGTAATACCCTTGAGAGAGGCTGCCACTAAATTTTCTTGGCTTCTGCAGCTCCATCAGAAGAATCTTAAATATAAGCTCAAGGAAAAGGTTAGTTTTAGTTATGGTTCTTCTAAGTTCGGGGGTTAGTTTAGGCTCAGGTTCTGCTTCTGTTTCCAAGTCCACTGTCAACAACTTTGCTTTGTGCTATAAAATCATTCATTTTGATTTCAGACTTGTCTAGTGACTATAGTGAGCTGAAGGAATTCTGGCAAACCTAGAGTGCTTTTAATTAAACGGAAAAAGGGAAGTAAATAATATTGTGAAAACACTTTTTAGATGCTTGCAGAGCAGAATAAGTTTGAAAATCTTAAGAGCTTTGCTGCATTTCTCATTAAGATGCCATGGTCAATTTAGGAACTGGGAAAAGAATTTTAGAAACAGGAATCTGTGCTGTCACATCTCCACTTGTCATGACTCAGCCGTGGTCTGGCAGGGAGTGACGTTTGGAAAAACAACCGATGACTTTTGGCAATATGCATGTTTTCCCACTTCCATCCTCTCTGGTAGCAACCAAGTCTGGGAGATGGGTGGGTGTAAATAAATAGTTTAATGGGTAGCCTGTGTCACAGTTACGCATATTTGTCCTGTTTCCCCAAGGTGGTCTTTGCAGGCCAGAGATCTACATAATGTGCCTGTCCCTCTGCAAAAAATCTCTGCCAGTCAGATTAGTTAAAATGGCAAATACCTGACATACTGTTTTCAGTTGTCTCTCAGTTAGAGAAGAAGCAGGCTTTGGAGTTCTTAAGTGATACACCCACCTCTCCTGATTTTCCATGGGACCTGGGAATGAATGTGTACAGAAGTCAGAAATGTCCACTCTCTTTATGTATTTCATATTTTGACAGATACCCAACTTGAGGTGTGTGGGGCCTGACTTTCAGAGATAGTAAATTGTGTTGCTATAACTGCCAGTGAAACATTTTCAGGTCTTCGGAAAAAGTGTCTCTAGCTGTTTCAATTTTGCATTAAAAATTAAGGAATGTTTTTAAAATCCAAGTGATAACTGATTGACCTCACTTTCTCCTGTGTCTACAAACTGAATATATAATTTACACATTTCTGTAGAGACTTGAGGATTAATAAATGTGTGTAAAACTCTTGCTTTCAAAAAAAGAAGTCTCTTTTCATACAACTTCAAAAATCTAGCATCCTCCTGTTAGTTATTCCTTAATCAAGAAATGACCTTTCCTGAGATAAAGAAATGCAGCAGTTATTTTATTGAGCAATCCTTAATAGTGCTGTGCAGGTTTCAGTAATCTGATCGCGTACAGAAGATCAATTTTAAAATCTATCAGATGACCTCCAGGCTGGGTAAGCTTTGTTACTAACCTTGGGCTATTGGGGGGGGGTGTTTGGTTGAGTGGTGGTTTCTCCTATCAAAATGAAAATTATACTGTGTGGAAATGGTCAACCTTTTCTTTAGTTGCTTTCACAAAAATTATTTGCAACAGAGCCTTGAGTTTTGTCACAAATTTCCTGAAATGACCTCTTTAAATCAAAATCACCCCTCTCAAGGATGTGTGAACCTCCAGGAATTTGTTGTAAATGAATAGTATCATTAGCATGACTTGTCGACTTTTTTGTTTGCCTTATGTAGTTGTCTGTTCTCTCTGTTGCAAAGGTCAAGGCTAAGGTTTCTTTATCAACACAAGATTTACTGTGTGCTGCAGAGATTACTCATAGCATTATTACTTGGTGGCTAGGGCTTGAACAGGGTGTGAACTCTTTTTGATTGAAGTGAATAGATAAGTCCTAGGCAACAATTGGGATATTTATAGGAATTAATTTTTTTGGAAAAGCTCCAAATGACTCTTAATTACTCTAGGTTCCTTTATAGCCTTTTTTTTTTTCTACTATCAATTTGCTTGTGCTGTCATTTTACATTTCCCAAACAACATCTGTTAAAAAGACTTAAAAAATTATTATTTTTGACAGGTCAGACAAAGGACTTTTATTATATACTGCACACATATAACTGTAATTGATGTGTGACCAATACAAGCTCAGAAATCAGTTGTGTGTTAGTCTGGCACAGGCCTATGAATGAGCCATAAGATTTGTATAACAAAGCATTTATTAAATCTGCCCAACAAACCACCTTTGAGCCTTTTTATTAAGAGAATATGCTTAAAAATGAAAGGAGTGTTGACTTCTGTGTACTTTTGTCACAATTTGTGGTTTACAGATGCTTTTCTCTTGTTTTGCAGAACAGAGAGATTCCAAAGACTGGCACAGGGTAAAAACTATTCCAAGGAATGAGTGCAGCTAACTGAAGCTGACAAGTGTGTTCAACCAGGCTGGGTTTTTCCTTTTCAGTTATTGTAATATCTTTATAATTAGTGCTTTGCAGTAGATAGTTCAGTAATCTAGTATCTCTACAAATATTTTTAAAAGGTAGTTTGATTTTAAGGTATGTATTCCTGGATTTAAGCCAGATTACTTTTGTATATCCACACAGACAGTGTTTTTGCTCATGAAGTTGTGATACTTAAACTCAATTTGACTGTTTTCTAAGGAGTTCTGGGAACTGAGGAGGGGCGTACTATTATCTTAGACTTGAGGATTTTTGTAGCCTTGCAACATTTGAGCTTGATGATTTCTGCTTTGATGAGAAACTAGATGAAGCTCAAGTACATTTTACTTATCAAGGAATACTTTTATAGGATTCTTCTACCATTCCAATTCCCATTTTCTTTGAGAGAAATGACAGCCCTGAAAAAGGTTGTGGGGAGAAATAATTTTGGACTACTTTCCTTGTAATTAAAACAGGGTCACCTTTCAGGGCTGTAGGTAAGTGATGGCTACTAATGTTGTGGCTACTAATAATAATACTCCCAAAGAGAAATTTCTTCCATGATTAATTTAAAGATTGTTGAGAGAATAGAACCGATACTCACAGAATTTAGTGAAAAAGAACAATAAAAAAAAATCCTACTTATGCAGTAAGTAGGTAATAAATTGCTGATTTCGGATGAATGATAGACTTCAGGCAGCAGTTGGGTTGAAATAAACAGCCCAGTGTGTTAAAACTTTCCATAGTTTGTCTTCCGACTGAAGGTTTTTTTTTCTTCTTATAAAGCTGAAGAACCTTTTAATCCTTTTGAAGACAAAATGAAGATTAGGACCAGGACAGAATGCTGTCAAAGACTTTGGTGTTGAAAAAATGGTACCAGAAAACAATTATCAAAGTCTCAAGGACTAAGCAATGTTAGTTCGCTCTTTTTGAAGGGTTGAGTGTGAAGTGGATGAATGGTAACAAACACATACAGCTTCTAAATTAAAAAAAAAAAAAAAGAAAAAAAAAAAGAAGGATTGGAAGGGCTTTCTAATTGTAAAGTACTACTGCTGTGGTCCTGGGAATTAAAATGTATGTATTGAGCCAAGCTTTGTATTCTACTTTAACATGAAAGTTTACAAAATGCCTAGATACCATGTTAAATAATAGGTAAAGCGCCCAGAGCTTTTGCCAAGCTCAGAAAGTGTATTTAGAACTAAGTACAATCTTATCAGATTCTGTTTTCACCTATTCTTTGCTCAGTTGCTAAAAACTAGAATATGGTGTTTGTGCAAGCCCACGCAAGCTCCCTCCGCCTGCTCTCAGTTAGCCAGAAATCTTGTGATGGTGTTGCCTGATGCAGAGGCAGCACCAGTGAGCATGCTGAGAAGCAGGATAAGCTCCTGCTTGGCCGAGCCTTAGCAGTTACACAATATTTGGTCTGCACAGAGCACAGGTGAAGCTGGCTTTCATCTGGCTGCAATGTGTGTGTGTGTCTTTAGTGTGACTCGAGAACTTTCCTTAAAGCTGGCTAAAAGCTGAAAATAAGTCATCACTTATCAGCTCTTGCTGTGTGGAGTATTACAGATCTTGTGCTCTCTTGATAAAAATGGAAAATGCTAATCTTAGTGTAGGTGACTACATGGGAAATGCCTGAATAGTGAGGTGGTAAAAATTGCACATACATCAATTTCTTTTGCAAAAACTATAAATAGGGAGGGTGTTGGTTGGGGAAAAGGTACATTAGCCAGTGAAAAACTTGCATTATCCAGTTATAAATAATCTTCTTGTGACGTGAAGAAGCATACATATTTCTTGTCCAATTCACTAAAATATGTGATGTATGTGGAACGGTAGGCAAAAATCACAGTTACAGGAAGGTTTAGCAAAAGTTGAAAATACCGTGATCTTGTTTATCTATGTTGTAGTATCTTACAGTTTTTGCACAATTAATCGTATCTCCTTGTATATAGAACAGCATGCAAACAGTCAAGATGCTTAGAGAGGAAATGCTGATGTGATTATATGGGCGTTCTTGTATATGTGTATAAATATGAATTAGAAAAGCTGACTGGTAGGAGCAACCAGAAGGACTTTGACTTTTAAAAATAATACATGATAGCAGGAGCACGTAGGGATGCACACTTCACTTGTTCTACCTTGGGAAAGAATGTACATAATCAGAAAATGAGGAAAAATGTATGAAGGCAATGCTATATATGGAATTAATCTGCAGAACTCCTTGCCCCAAGAAAACAGTAAGAGGCAATTACTGGTATATAGTCATGGAAAAATGCACACATTTTTTTGAAAATACCAGGATCCTGCCTCATGTTAGGTAGGAACCGCTGGAAGAGCTGCCTCATGTGAGGCAGTGTTTTATGTATGCGTCCCCAGTTGTTCACACATTTTGCTTAGAAGTATCAGCTGTTGGACACAGCCAGAAATTGAATATTGAGCTTGGTGGACCATTTGCATGATGTGGTACAGTTGCTATTTGACAGCAAAGCAATTTAAAGGAGGAAATATTACTGTCTTTGAAGATGGGCGAAAACTAATTGCATTGTATGCGCCTTTGCTCTCTATCTTTCCTGGCATTGTATTAATTCCTGCTGTGTTAAACTGCTTGGGATAGGAACAATTCAGATTAGGATGTGAGTGTGTGGAAACAACACTAACTGCATAATTGGCTGTGTTACCTTCATACACTAAGGGGAATGGCTTGCTATGCGGGTAAGGGTTCATACTCATCTATAAAACTCTAACTGAGAATGAAATTTCTAGGTTAGATGTTAGTTCAGCTTTGTCTTACAGGGAACAGATTTATGCAACGTTTCATAATGCAGAAATGTTCCAGGAAGCTGGGGGGGAGGGAGACAGTGTGTTTGTATTCCCGAGACTGATAGCTGACATTCAGAAAAAAAGGGAAGCCTGCCTTTCTTAACATCCATACTGGTGTTTTGGGGGCACGAAAGAGCTCACAGGTAATTCATGTTTGTGAAAACAGTGCTATGAGACTTTCCTGTATTGCCGACTTTGCCTGTACAGCTCTGTTGCATCTCTGTATACAACTCTCACTTCAAGCATGAGCTTGTTCTGTAAAATTATTATTGTTTCTGATGAGCTTCCTCAAATATGTATTGCTGCTTTTTATTGATCAGGTTGCTGAACAGCCTAAATATCTTAGAAGAGGGGGGGAAAATAAGCCTTACCTAAGATGGGCAGAGTCATTTAAATGGTTGAATAAAATTATGGTAAAACCATTGCTTTTTCAGTCTATTATCAGAGTTTATTTTGTAGGAAGTCATATTAAACCTGTGTTATGCGGCATATTCCGTACATGCGCATTAAAGCTAGACTGCATCCAGCTGCCAGTCATCTATGTTTTACTGGAAGAATGTCTTCTGATATAAAAATTATGTCTAAATACTTCTGATGAGTTGCTGCAGTACCTAGAAACCATTTCCTTTCTTAAGAGTTTGAAGGTCCTCTGATTGTCCTGGAAAGATCTTAAATCAGAGAGGAGTCAGGACAGACAAAGGATGGAGATCATGTCTTGAGGACCGCGGGGCTAGCACACAAGGCTCTGTTACTGTGCACCTCCTGAGGCTTTGGTTGCACGAGTGACAGATTATATTGTACAAGGAGGTGAATGCTTGCCATATAAAATACTTATCTTGTGTAAAATTGAGAAGTAGGACTTCTGCCAGGAGAGAAGGGGGTTGCTGCACTTCAAGTTGTGCTTTTGAGGAAGTATTTGCTAAAAGTCACGTGCTTTGACTTGAGTAAAAGTAAAAATGTGAGATAGAAACCCTCCACAAATTCTTGTCATGGACAAAAAAGTTAACAAAACTTTGAACTGTGCTTGTGTGTGTCAATGTGGTTAAAAAAGACCTGTATCCTATTTTGTATTGCTTAAGAAAATAAAACAGTGAGACTGTGTTAATTTTTTTTTTTATAGACAATTCCCTTCCCACCAGTTAGGTCACACCTACTTACTTCTACCTTTTTTATGGCTAACATAGCCATAGCAAATTAGGATTATCTGTTATTTATAAACTCTGTGCCTATATTGTAAGTGAAAACTACTTTTAACATGAGCCATATCCTCTTGAAATGAGAACTGGGCCACCATGCCACTACTAGGAATCATCCTTGGCCACCTTATCTTCCTTAGCTGAAGATGAAAGAGGCCTTTTTTGATCTTGTTGCTGATGTGACCAAGTCAGTAATAACCTACTGTATTTGAGGGAAAGAGTAGAGATAATAAATGAAGAATTAATTTGGTTCACATATCATGTTATCTGAAGTGTAACTGTCAACTTGTGTTTCATGGCTTCCTAACCTCTGGTACTTTTTCTTCTTAAACCCCAATACATTTGTAAAGTGCCTGGAACCTTAATTCTTCACTAAAGTGAAGACTTTTAATAGACTATGTAATCTAACAGCAGGTTCTGGACTACCCTTAGCATTGTTGACCTGCTTGCAGACAGTGTTTGGAGGTTGGTGGTGACAGTTGCTAAGCAGCCTGTCCTTCATGCAAATTCTTCTGGAGTTGGCAGAGGCTTCTGATTGTGAG
>VYZV01017316.1:36497-49203 GCA_013401275.1 Pandion haliaetus | reverse complement strand
GAGTTTTGTTGTTTTTTTGTTTTTTTAAAAAAAAAACCAAACCAGAAAACAAAACTCAAAAACCCCTCCTGTGGCGTATTGAAGCTATAAGAATGAAGATGTTAAATACTTGAGTGGAATATAGCTTTTATTTAAATTTCTATAGCAATTCTGAGAGAACTGTCAACAGTTTTGTTTTCAAAGCTAGCCTATATCTGAAGCTTAGAATATCAGGCCATTTAAGCTTCAAGGAGACTGTGATGTGTTAATTGTTTTCTTGACTTGTTAAATCCACAAGTTAAAATAGACAAATCCATTTACTTTAAGAAGAGCCGGTTGGAATTCGGCTCAGTGCCAGTCTTTTTCTGGATTTCTGTTTCAATGGAGTTAGGATTTGACCCGGTGTTTTCCAGTTTAGCCCAATGGTTTTTTTGACTTTTCTGCAATGTAGGTTTTTCTCTTATGAATATAATTTAAAAGGGCATAATATTTGGTTTGATCGTAGTAATTCTTTGAAATGGTAGAAATCAAGTCAAAACTGTTTGAATGTATGAAAATGAGGAAATGGTGCTAACAAATTACCCTGTGCTATCCTGTCAGCATGAACAGAACGAAACACTGGGTAGGTAATGAAAGCTGAACTTTAAGTTTGAAATTTGTTGCCTGTGTTGATCTATTATGTTAAAAGAAGGCTTAAAGGCTTTAAACTATATTTCCTGTTAACAAATCAAATCAAGAAAGATAGGGGACTGACCTAGTGGCCGTAAGCTGTGGGGAGAGGTGAACAAGGGTAGGGGAGCAAGCTTGATCTTAAGATCTGCCTTCAGTATTCTGAGTAAATGTTGCAGCTATGAGTGCTTATGTGAAATTATTCCATCTTAATTTTCAACTCTTAAATAAATGCTTCATGAGGTAAGACTATAAAACGGANGTATTTGGAATGTCAGCAAATACCGAGCACCTTCAGTGAGATTTCATGCCTGTCAAGTAAGTTTGTATCAATTTTAAGAACAGAAGTTAAAAAAAAAAATATATGTATAAATACATATATAAAATGAGTTTATTAAACTTCTTACCCTCCTTAAACTGTTTTTATTCCTACCAGTTTTGTTTTGAGGATGTTTGAGATTAAACTCCAAAATCTCGATCTCAGGTTAATATGACTATGAGATCAGAAAAAGATGCAAGAGGGGATATTTCTTGCCGTTTTGCCACATGATTGATTAGTAATAGCCAGAAAAACTTTGTTTGCGCTGAACAATTCTAACACTCTTTGCTGCGGTCATTTTAGGTTTTGTAGATGTATCCCTCGAGCTAATCTTGGAGTAAACTAATCTGAATGTTCAGAGCAGAGTATATGTGGCAGGACATGCTTTGATGCTTTCCTGAGAAGGTGGTTAAATACCTCATTATATAATCAGTGATTGTAATGCATGTACTTTTATGGTCAGCTAGAATACATAGGTAGATAATACCACATACAGTCTTCTGAATTCCTTAGGTTTTGGAAAATGGAATATAAAAACTGGCAGGGTTTGTTCCCTAAATTATTTATGGGCTTATTATGAAAAGTGAAGAAAAGGAGAAACCTTGTACCTTTTAGTGTCTTACATTCATTGTCCTGAGGAACTTCGAACAAGTTTTTGGAGTTATTTGTGTGCATCATTTTGAGGTAACTTCTCCTTTTTTTGTTGTGGTGGTAATTTTAGAATTAGAAGTTCAAAAGATGACACTGTTACACTTGATGCTTCTTTACATTTAAGGGGGTTAGCCTGATTCTGCCACCACCTTTCAGCTCTGTAAAGTTGGAAATAATACTGCTGAATGCAGAGGAAATGGTTTCTGTGTGTCTTTATTTTCAAGTTCTTACAGTAAGAAGGGAAAATTGCAATTGCTGTAGCACCTCAAGATGTTATATTCTTTTACCTATTTTAATTTCCATAGATGGGAAGGAGATAAAAGGACTGTTTTTTCTCCTACTCCTATGAGGAGAAATCAACAATCAACATCTTGTAGGTATTTTTGGGGTTGTTTTCCATGAGCTAGGTCTGCAGGAATGCAGCATCTGCTGCTCTTGCATGGGCAGCACCCTTCCCTCTGGGTTGGAATGTCTGTCCTTCCTGGAAAGAAGCTATGGGGGTATGGCTGTTTATGGCCTCCTCCTAAAAGGCACACTAAATTTTTTGTTGTTGCTGTTTTAGAGGTAGCAAACTATTCTCCCTTGTTTCTAATTTACATTTAAATAACTTGTGTCTTTATCCATTCTTTTGGTATGGAGGAGGACAAAGTCTGATCATACAAACTTTGGCTTCCTGTGCACTGCCGTGGTATGAGGGTTACATTCAGTGCTCTGGGAGTATGTGAAATAGAATAACAACATTTTAATTAGTGCTTTAAAGTTCATGGAAGCTTTGATAAGCATATACCATCTTACAAAAATGCAAAGCCTAATTGTCCAATAGTGCTCCTTTGAGGAGAGAAGCAATCAGGTTAAGTAGTGATTTTTTTGCTAAATGAGTGTAAAGGAAGAGGGCTGGACTTTAAAGATACGTGGGGAGAGGAAGGATGCAGTTCTGGTAAGAGCAGTGCTGCATTAGGAGATTTAGGTTTTGCCTCAGCGCTACCATACACTTATCTGACTGTAGGACAGTCACTTCAGATTCTTCTCTTCCATTTCTAGCCTCTGAAATAAATCTAGCATTTTTTCCATTTTGTTGGTTGATCTCTAGTGCAAGAAGTGGTTTTTTGTTTGGGGAGGGTGGGTTTTTGTTGGGTTTTTTGTTACTGCTGTTGTCTTGGGGTTTTATTTTGTGTTTGTGGGGTGGTGGTTTTTTTTTGGGGGGGGAGTTTTTGGTTGTTTTTAGGCAGGAAGCTTCCTGTGCTGGCGTATAATTAATTAGATCACATAGCTCAGTGGGACCAGAACTCAGGGCCTCTATATTGTGGTAGTGACGTAACAAAACCCTACATCTCAATGTGTATTGTCTGAGGTTCTTAGGCTAGTCTACTTACTTTCATTTTTAGCCTTTTGGAAAGCACAATACCATTTTCTTTCTTTGTTCCTCAGGGTTTGTAGACTTCTGCCAGCATTTTGTTCTGTTCTTCAGCACTGTGCTGATCAGATAAATGAATTAAAGAAACAGGATATCCACCCGGCTTTTATCTGAATAGCCCTTCACTGATGAGCACTTCCAGCTCTCTGAATTTTTTTGAGCATTATTTGCATAGGTTTATGATCCAAATTTTATTTATGCTTGGTAACAAGTGTAATTACTTACCAAAATGTTACTTAATATGAATAACTGATCAAAAGTGACATCAATTGTTTTATTCTTTTGTTCAGTCTTTTCCTGGTATGAAGGCTCTTTACTCTTCTGAGCTCTTTGACTGGTATTTCTCACCAGCCAGCCTTCCTGTGTTAGCCCATATAGTACTGGTTTCTTCTTGAAAATGCAGCTAGAGTTAATGACTTTGCAGAGTTTGCAGCCATGGTACCATGGGAAGGGAGAATTAAAATATGCTGAGCAGAAAAATAAACGCTTCAGAGGTGTGAAGAAAAAAAAAAACCAAAGAAAAAGCATATGCAAATTCTGTGGCAGAGAAGAGAAATAGGTATGGTTCTGGGAGGAAGCAATTATCTGGTTGCTTTATGCATCTGCTGAAACCACATATGTACCAGCTGAGACTTACAAGCATCTCTACTGCCTACAAGCTATCTTACCTACTACCTGTACTGCCCACAACAGCAAATAAGTTATGCAGTAACTTCATGCTAAATCCTTATATCCTTGCTTCACTCTGGCCTGCGTAACTGCTCTCTGCAAAGTTTTCACACAGTAATTATCTCTTCCTGTCACCACTAAAATATCTTTCTTTGCTGCTGCTAAGAGTTTAATGGAATTGCAGGAAGAGCACTGGCAAGTCCTTTACAGCATACCTAATACAAGAATTATGCCAGATCAGTAGAATCATGACAGGTTCACACTGTAATAGAGGAGGATGAGCCACACAGAGTAAGCACGCTTCTGCACGCTGAGTAATTACTGCAGCACTTTGACATAGGTTTGGAAGTAAGTGTAGGGTAGTCCTCCGTGACCCGGTCTCTGGTGACAATAAAGAGTCTCGTGGTTATGTGGTGAGGCATTTTACTTGTGAAGGTTACACAAGGTTAAACTGATAGAGCTCACTAATAGCATGTGATATGTATCCTGGTACAGCTTCTTGTGAAACGGTGTTAGCCTTTTGAACTAAGAATATCGTATACTTTGCAATCAAACGTTTCCTCATACCTTTGTTTTCCTTGTCTGTGCTTCTAGTCCCTGTTCAGGTTCCTTAGGTGATACTTTCCCAGGTAAGGTCACGCCAGCAACCCCCTTCCACAGGACGTTGTTGAGATTCCACGCAACCTGCGCAGGCTGTTTTGCTGAGCAGGGAGGTCAGCTGCCTGCCTCCAGGTTGGAGATTTGAGAGGCGATGGGGTCCCAGAATATTTTAGAATTGCTGTTGTAGTGATAGCAGGCTTACTCATGGCAGTCTGAACCATAGTAATGTACGTGTAGAGTCACAGAGTGGTTGAGGCTGGAAGGGACCTCTGGAGGTCACCTGGTCCGATCTTCCTGCTCAAGCAGGGTCTCCTAGAGCTGGTTGCCCAGGACTATGTCCAGTTGGTTGTTTTTAATATCTCCAAGGGTAGTTCGTGTAGCTCCATACATGAATAAAATCATACGTTGTTTGTATACTGTTGAAGAGTGACCTTATTCAGAGTGGCAGGATTTGGAAAATGTCTGCCTTACTGAGACGTGGTAACTAAGCTGACAGTACTCAATGTAAATACTAGCTGTCACTGTATAATTGTTTCCATAATTAATCTCTTTGAAAGAGAGAGACAGGTTCATTTTCAAGGCAGTAGTGATGTCAGCAATTAATTGTAACTTAATTTGTGAGAGGTTATTGGCAAGTTACAAGTCTTTACCTTTTGGTAAATTATATTTAGCAGAACATCCATCCAGAAACTAAAAAAATGAATCACAATTATCAAATGTTCAACTTGAATAATTCTTTTCTAAATAAAAACTTAGTTGATACCTCATGCTGGAGTAGGACCCAAAGAAATTCCAACTCATGCTGAATGCTTTTGCCTCAGTGCTGAGTGTTTCTTGTGTTTTAGCTGTTGACAATTTTGGCTTCTGTATAAACAAACTTTGAAGGGTGTCAGAGGTTTCAGACTTCCTCAGCATTGGAGATAGGACATGATTGTTTGATGTTTTAATCACGTATCATGTGACCAATGCCTTCTGTGGCAACGATCCACAGAGGCACCATGAAACCTGCTGGTTTTTAAACAGAGGTTGGGCAAGACTTGAGTATTCTGGATATCATGCGAGGTAACCCTGGTGTTCAGAAGAGGTGAGATTTCATACGGTGAGTAGGTGGAGCTGTGTTTTTTCTCCTTCATCAGTAAGTGTGGATGTACCTTCAGTTTCTGGAGGGCAAAAATCAAGTTTCCTGTTTCTTCACTGTATCAGTTCTTGAATTCAGTTAACTGTCCCACTACTAAAACCAAGTCATCTTCTGTAGCACTCAATGAAAATAGCATATGGTCTATTCTAATAAAAATCACTAGCTGGGAAATGGTTAGTACAGGTATCTTAAATTCTGCTCATGAGCTTCCTTGAAATGTTTGCATTTGTAATGATGATATTGCCGATGGTACTGTCTGGGTTGGACATTAATGACAGACATCCAAGTTTACCTTTTCTATGGATATCTCATCTGCAAACCCATACTGCCTTGCTGGGTTCTCTGTCGTGATTTTGCCCTTGCCAGTGTGTCTGGAGTAATTCCCATGATCCTTTTCCTAAATAATCAAGGATTTAAAAAAAAATTTTTTTTCTTCAGTCATTTGGGGAAGATCTTGCCTGACTTTTGGGGTAATTCTGGGAGGACTTTCAGCATATTAGTGATTACAACCTCTAACAAAAATTGCCAGACACACTCCAGGTTACCACGGATGTTGAAATGTTTAACATTTTTCTTTGCATTTTGAACAGTAACTACTACTTGAATCCTTGAACCTTGACAATAGCAGATGTTGGTGAAGTGTTTTTTTAAGTGATACAGTCATTCAGCTGGATCCTGCATAGGTAACAAATGCATCACCCCACATGACAGATTGAAACAGCTTCCTTTGTATGAACAGCCAATCCAGAAATGATTTATAGAGGATTTTACACTTCCTAATGTATACTGGTATTTACTGGACTAACTGCATGCTAAAAAAAGGCAGTCTGCCCCATAGCAGTTGCCTCTCTTAGTATCCAGAGGCATAAATGCTTAGATCTTTATGCTGAGTATTGTATGGATGCTTGCAAAGTGAAGTCCATACCTCCAAAAGCTTGTAGTATAAAAAAAGCTATAAAGAAAAGCGTTGGAAAGGAGAAGCTATAATTTGAATGTATTCAATTAGACACTGCAGGTTAGGTAGAAGGATTAGCGTTTAGGAGCTCGTGGGTTCTGTTCATGTCTGTGCCTTACACTCGCTGCAAATTTTGGCAGATTCAATTCTGAGGACTTTATTGGCACTAACAAGTTTTAAAGCTGTTGCCAAGTTGCATAGAAGTCATTAATCCTTGTTTGTTGTCAGGGTTAATGCTTAAAAAGAGCTTGATTCTTTACGGAAAAGTATTGAAGAGATCCATCCTTGCAGAAAAATGAAGTTAATTTTTATCACAAAAGAAACTAGACAACTTAGTCTGTCCTGGCATCTCTAGGCCAATAGAAACTAATTACAACATAATTGTGGCTTTCTCTTGCTGTTGTCCCCATCTGTATACAGTGGTTTATAAAATATTATACAAATGAATGAAATAGCCATAATTTAAACATCTTTGCTGTTATGCAAATTGTTATGATTGGGATTATAATTGAAGTTTTTGAGCAAGTTTTTAATCTGTGCATTTGCACAGGATTATAATGAAATATGAGTTTATATTCAGACTTGAAACTCTAGTTACGTGAACTCAAAAAGAAGGAAGAATCTTGCTCTGAAACAGTTACTAAAGGGATTTTTAACTGTGATTAGAAGAATGCCATCTGAAGACCTTTTAAAACCTATTTTAAAATTCAGATTCTGTTAGAATACAGTAACAAAGGCAGTATGTAAAGTAAGTAATGATGATAGTAGAACAGTGTTAAGATCTTTGTTATTCCTTAAAAGGAGATCTCTGTTTTATTGTTTGAGTTCCAAGTCCTTGCAGCTTTTTCTTGTGTGAGTCTCTTGCCATTGATGCTTTGTAGGGAATCTTTTCATTGCTAAACCAACTGAATGTATTCAAATTATAGCTTCTCCTGTGAGGCTCCTTTGTAGTCTTTTTCTATTACTTAATGCTAAATATTGTAAGAAGAAAATCATACCAATGGTGCATCTGAATTTGGGGGGAGGGAGATTTCCTACCTGTCTCAAACCCTCCTGTTTAAGGTATTTGAGTGGCAGCTGGGAAGGGACCCCAAAATGGCCTTGAAAACTCAAGAGTGACCTTGTACTGTTGCCATGGTGTTGTCTTTGACCGGGAAGAGCATTGTGACCGAGATATGCTCTAAACACAAAGCAAACTTGTCATAATAGACAATTATCTGTGGCTACATGTTCTGTAGAGATAAGAGGGCCTGTAGTCATTGCAAAGGATAAAGAAGAATCCATTTTAAGTGTTTTCTGTACTTGCAATCCGGAGGCTTGTTTAGGAGGTGCCTGTTTTCTCTTCCCAGCCTTCTCCTTTCCCTTTCATCCAGGTGACGTGATGTGCAAACATGGGAAAGCAAACCGTTGGCTTGATCAGAGTGGAATATGTATTTCTTTGCATTAGGTCTGTGCATAAATCCAAGTTATTTGGACTTGCGAAGATGTAGTAATTGGCAGATAGGGCATCAGATGGTGTTGATTTTTTTTTCTATCACTTATATTTTGCATTGCTGCTTTTATACTGGCAGAATTTATTTTTGGTGGGCCTAAGACAGTGGTGTGTATGTACGATGATGTACACTGCAGATGTTGATAATGAATTATTTATCATAGAATGGTTTGGGTTGGAAGGGACCTTAAAGGTCATCTAGTCCACCCCCCCTGCCACGGGCAGGGACACCTTCCACTAGACCAGGTTGCTCAAAGCCCCATCCGACCTGGCCTTGAACACTTCCAGGGAGGGGTCATCCAAATTTACAAATTTTGAAGTATTTTGGGGAGCACAGTTCTCACTGAAACACTATTCTTGTCTGGTAGATCAGTTTGCTGCAAAGGAAGCTGAGTTAGATGAATGACTAATTTTGTGGGTTACAGTCAGTTGTTGAATGCTGTAGAGTAGTTGTAACACCAAGCTCATGTGTAAGGCTGTGTTTGGGAGGCTTGTACATCGTCCAAACTTTAACGAAAGCAAATGGTCTCCAAAGTTTTTCACAATGATGCTGGGCAGGATGCCTGTTGAAGGATGGAAAGATCGGAGAGAATGCCCTTGTTAGGCTTTTCTTACCCAGCATGTCAGCAATTCTATTGACACCTTGGTTTTGTCTATTGCTGTGGTTCCTGGGATGTGTTGCATGTCCCATGCTGACCGAGAACCGTTGCTGTAGGGGGCGTACGTGTACGTACACACGCTATACCCCTCCAAATCCCTGGCGTCATCCGCTGTCCGCAGCCACTGTTTTACAGTGCATCCTACAAATGTGGCAGGCATAAGCTTCTGCTGTCCATGCTTGTGCTGCTGAATGCGCATTTCCCTACTCTTGAGTCAAGTCACCTCTTTTTTTTGTCCTGTGTTGAGTCTTGAGTAGCACTTTTCCACCCATGAACTGCTGAATGCAGGGTACTTAAATAAGTTCCAGAAGGCCAACCCCAACCTTGAGCACTTCCTAGGAAGCAACAGAAAACAGCATCTCCTTCTTCTTGGGTGAAATCTCCCTTTTTGGAGGGCACAGTTTCTCTGGCCTGAGGTACCTGCCTTATGTGACCACAGGTGCTATTAATGTTTTAGTAATTTTGAAGTATCCCACAGCTATGAGTTATTTCACCAATAATTTGGAGTATTTCATGGAGTCAGTGGAGAGAAGCGAGTGCGTGACAGTTTTGACTGCTGGCCAACATTTCTCCCTGAAGCTATAAAATAGGTGCAAGTCTTAGGAGTTTTATTTTAACTCCCCTGGAAGGTTTATCTTGCCATTTAATGGTTGAAACAATGCAGCCATGGAGAACTTTGAAGTGATTTTGCTTCCACAGCAGTGAGATCCAGGCAGAGCAGGTTCCTTCTTGCAAACGCTCACTTTCCGTGGCTCAAATTCTTGTTTCTAAAAGCGTCTTTATTAAGAATTGCATACTAATGCTGTGTTCAGGAGTTCGATGGTGTGTATGATCCTCCTAAGTTGTGCTGTGCTAATATTTCCACATTCTTAGAAAGTTGGATAGGCTGGATTGAATTGGTTTTACATTGATTTTTTTTTAAATGTCTCTATAACTACTTATTCCTGGTAATTAAATGTAGGCCTTGCACACAGAACCAACAATGTATATAATATGTTTATCTCATGAATCACTACTTCAGAATAGCTTGTCCAGTTTTATCAGGGTTTTAATTAGCAGTGGTTGAGGATCTGATGCAGCTAGAAATCTTATTTTTTATCATCTGAGACTGCTTACCACAGTGAAAGATTTACTGCTGATAACTACTATGGTGTCAGCAACAAAGTGATGCTGGTTTAACACTGTTCACTTAAACTGTGAATCCTGCAAGCTGAAAGGTAAATAGGGGGCAATTGAGTTGTTTGAAATGACAAGGGTATTTTCTAGCAGTTTAAGTGATGTTGGTTAATTATTCTCTATTCTACCTTATCACACTTGTTTACTGATACTGTCTGCTAATCTGCTAGCACTCGAGACTGTTTTGATACCGTGGAGATTTTGGCTGAGGATGATTGCTGCTCTCATTTGGGGTTCCCTGTTTAAGTGGAGTGTTCATGTTGCAGTTTCCTATACAAAAATGTGAAGTGCATGCTGATAGACTAATGCTTTCTATTTAGCTAAAACCAAAAAAACTAGAAAGAATTTTGGTTTCTACCCTTTGGGATTTGAAAATGAGCATTTTTTTTGGTTTCTTTTGCAGTTGTCATTCTGTAAAAGCAAGACCATTTTCCGTGCTGTAGCCTTGCATACTTGCTCTTTGCTGTGACATTTTTTGTTCCAGGATTTTATTAGAATCATTCAGGATAGTATTTGTTCCCATGATATAAAACAGATAGTCTTTGTCACATAGTTTTAAGCCAGTAGTATGAAATGGCTTTAGCTGCTTATCCTTTGTTTCTTAATTCTTTTGATTTGCTTGTTGATGTGGAGAGCTCATGGAAAGGTTTGGAAGTGGAAGACAGCATAGGACTGAGTATAAAATGTGGTATCTTGTGGGCAAGATATATGCTGTCAGCAGGTGTTTGTCTCATTACTGAAATTGCTTTGTTTGCTCAAAATGTCTTCACACCATAGGCTTTAGAGACTACTGAAAGATCATAAATCGTTAAGTGCTTCATGGGCTGGAGCTACCACATGACTTTTGTGCATGATACAAAGTGCTGTCATCATCTTGGAAACTTGCATTGTTAAGAAGGGAAGGGTATCACAAAGACTAAGTGTACGAAAGCCTAAAACTGGAGAAATACCAATTAGGAATTTGTGTACCATTTTTAACAGCAAATGTTATGAATTACTGGAGTAAACTATGACAGGTAGTGGTGGGCTCTTGTTTGCAAGAATAAGAATGTTTTCCAGAAGGTGCTATGATGGCCAAACACAAGTTGATGGGTGTAGTTGTGTAGCTGGTGTTACAAGGTCAGGTTAACTGTCTTAACAGTTCTTTCCAGCTTTAATATCTGAATATATAGAGGAAATGATGGTAAGACTTAAAGTATGGTGCACGGTTGTAGTACAGAGATAAAATGTTAATGATGCATTGAATTTATTCAGTTTTAGTATACTCTAAGTTGTTTGCAATTACACTTAAGTCAAGTTTTATATGGGCTGTGTGACAGTGTCTGATAACCTCCTTGAAGTTTCTGTTTATCTATATTCAAATCAAAAAGCTGGTTGCGTTGGCGTGAGCAGCTCCATGAACAAACCTCAGTTAATTTGGTGGCTGAAAGAAAGGGTTTATCTGGGAAAAGGCAGGGCAATACATTGCTGTGAGGTCTCAAGAAACACAATCTCCCTCCTCTTGCCTTCTTTCTAAAGCCCTTAGATGCTGGACAGAATAACTCGTGTTGTGAAACCCTTTTCGTTATGTTGGCATGACAGGCAATAAAACATGTGGTGGGGAGGGCGGATAAAGAAGGCTCTTGAGCTCTGCCTCTGCTGCCAACACATACAGCCCTGGATAAGTTACGGTTCTCCTTTATCATATCTGTACAGTGGGAACAATGCAAGAGGCTTCAAGAGAGTCTCGATGCTTTTCTGTTGTTTAAAAGGGGAAAAAAAGAAAAGCTTCACGTTTAAGTGATCTGGTTTTGAATCATCTGTGTGGATTTTGTTGATAGCACAAGTAGCTGAGTCAATGCCATTGAACGAGGTGACAAATGCACTCACGAATGCCTCATCTAAGGTTTATAAAATTTTAATTTAGATTTTTTTTTTAAAATCATATCCATATGCTGTGATAGTTCAATAGGATGTGTTTTAAGAACGTAAAGCGAGTAAGCTCACTGGGCTTGAAAGACTGCCTGCTTCATTGTATATTGCTAATTCATAAACACGATGATCTCTAGGCTCATTAGTTAAACTAAGCAGGGTTATTTTTAATGAAGGTTTTCTTTGCATCAAGTACAGGAATGTTTCAATGTATACTTGTCCATGGTTTTCTTTCTAATGACCTTGTGCTTGGAAGGGTTGTATGTTATTTGAAAGGTTTTAGTATTGAATCTTTAATTTAAGCACTCATAAGTCATTGGAAAAAAATACATTTAGCAGTTGAACTTAAAAAGCTTTCAGTTGGAGAAGAGCAAATGGCTTGGGGAGGATACCGAGAGATCTGATTTTTTTTCTGCTAATTTCTGTTGGGTTTGCTTGGTGATTTTCAGGCAGGCAGAGTCAATTGCCTGATTTCTGAAAGGAGCATTGGACTTCACACTAGCTAGGACCTTTCAAAGTCTTACAAAAGAGCTTTAAAGAGTTTTAAAATCTCTCTTGGTATCAGAATGCTAGTTGAAACAGTATGGCAGCTAAAAAAATCATATTAGGTATTCCTCAAGTTTATAATGTGTATTTCGTACAAAGAAGCTGCGGGGAATTGCAGCATTGGCAGCCTTTCAAGCAATCTCTTACAATACAGCTTTATGCCTGTAACATATTTTCTCTTCCTTTCTTTTTGCAAGTCATGTTTTAACCAGATTTCTTTCCCTTTCAACTCTGGAAGTCAAATGTAATGTTTGAAATGCTGTGTTGTACTTGGAGAGGCTAGATTTTCCTCTCATTCTATGGAACAATAAATGGAAACTTGCATGTTTGGAATTGCACAACCCAACTCTTCCTCTGGGAGCATTCAGTCATTAAATTGCTGATGGGAAAATCAAAGTTCAAGGGATAAAAATAGAGGTATAAGGAGGGAGATACAAGCAAGGGAAGGTCTCTTCAGGTACTTGGTTTTAACGTACAGCCAAACACAATCTGTGTTTTGCAGCTCTTCTGTGTGAGCCAAGAGTCCGT